>OX411306.1:136420645-137004403 GCA_948150685.1 Rhaphigaster nebulosa | reverse complement strand
ATTCATAAATGCTTTATAATACTGATTTATATTACATCTAATTTAATATCTATAATAATACCGAACTATACTATGAATTGCTTATTTTTTAATTTTTTGTTTGTTTTTAGAACTGAGGATGAATGTATCTATCTATCTATCTATCTCCGACGGCGCTATGGTCCCTGAAGGACCTTGGCCTCCTCAACAATTCTTCTCCACTGAGATCGATCCTCTGCAGCTCTTCTCCATTCCGTCACTCCCAGAAGCCTTAGGTCAGCCTCTACAGGATGAATGTATAACATTCGAAAATAGTTTTCAATAAAACAAATTTATAGAAGTGAAAAATAATTTATCAATCCCTAATTAGATTTATCCTTCTATACCATCACGCGGATGTCAACTGATTTTATCTTTTGGTTTTGCTTTTTGTCAAAAATCTTGCCATAAAACAACATCTTTAAAGGCATTTGTTTGGTAATAAATGATAAGACTTGGAAGGAGAAGTGGTTGTATGTATGAGGATAATTAATTTGTTTACTGATTGTATATATATGAATATATTTAATAATTAGGAGCTATGTTTGTGTGTTAGTTAATAGTTTAATTATTAATTTTTTCCACTTATGGACTCAAGAATATATATACTATTATTATTAGGGACTTATGCATGTATGTGTAGTGGTTTCTACTTCATTGTTTAATGATAGAAAGTTCGAAATTAGCCTTCGTAATTATTTATGTCTCCCTTTACCTCTCTTATTCCACTTTAATAACGAATCTTTGATTTCAGTCAAATTGAAAGGCTAAAGCCTAAACAATTACAAATGAATGCCTATAAATATATTTTATAGGTTTTGACAAAAGCACAAATAAAAAGTTGGCCAGAACCCAAAGTATCATCTTGTGGTGCAAGCCATGTTCAGTCCTGGCTTCCTCCACAACATTTTCACGTGTCCTTAAGTTATGCTAATGCTATTCAACCCCTTGTTCCCAAGTTAATGGCTATCTAATCAGCATAGTCTAAAAATCCCAACTCTCGCCAACTGAATAATTGCTCAGTTAATACCTTTTTTGTATTTTCCTTCTCGGACATAAGTGCAAGGTATCTGCACTGACTAATACCTTAAATGAGGACTGGCTCATTTAAGTCTTCCGATCTTTAAAACTTGCGCAAAGTTATGTTCTGAATATAGGTTGTAAAGTTTCTCTTAGATCTGAAAGAGACACTCATTAAGAAAAATTATCTAGCTCTCATTCCATTACACAACAATTTTTAATATTTTATTTGATTATAATGTAAACAAGGTCATTTAAGGTTAAAATTTTGAAGGAATAAAAATGTTTTAAAATTAGGTACAAAATGTATTTCATTTCCTAAAAAAAAAAACATAACAGTGGAAATTTAATGAAAAATATTTTGGCTTCTGCTTTTTGAGAAGTTTGTTGAAAATACAAATATCATTGCACATTATATCTTTTTTTAATTCAAAGCATTAAAACAATGATATGATTAAATAAAATAAAAACTTATTTTATGGAAATATTCTTTAATGTTTTACAGGTTATCTTTCCTTTTCCTGTAACCAAAATGTTACCTTGCCATGCAGCCTCACAATTTGAAGTTGTTTTGAAATCCACCTGAAACAAAATCATATAAATAAATTAGAAGAAATATCATATTTAAATGGAAACAAATCGTATTCTTGTCTTATATGTAGTGTGTTTTTTGGAACACACATAAAAAGATGGATAACATTTTTGGAACTCCTTAACAATATATCCATATATACATGTAATCCGCACATATACTTATAATGTTATTAGTGCTTATAATATTATTACAAGAATAAAAATAAAATTTTTGAAATTTAGTCCTCCTAATAACAGAATCTGCTTATACTACATTTATAACAGCTAAAGTTCTTTTGTAATTCGATCTATGAAGGGTTGGAGTCCACAGATTACTTTTACCATAGAGATTATTAAAGTTTCTCACAGTTCCATCACTAAAGAAAGCGAGTGTTCTTTTGTAACGAGCAATAGCCATATGACTAGGGAAGAAAACACTTAAGAAAAGCAAATTGTTTATTTTTTGGGGTTTGACTCCTTATTTACAACCAAGGATAGGCTACAAGTCTATGCTAGTCTATTACATTTGATTTGTCTTCCTTGGTGAGATATGTATAAAATTAGAAAATTTTATAATAAGTTTTGAAAACTTATGACTTACTTGAATTATCTATCTCCATTGACTCCTAGTAAAGCATAGGGTATCTATATGTGCGTTCCATTTCGCTCTTTTAGCAGCATTCTGTTTTGCTTCTTGCCAAGTTTTGCCAGCCTGGCCCAGGCTCTTTTCTACTGATTTGCTCCACTTCCCTCTAAGTCTTCCCTATCTTCTTTCTCCCTGGGGGTTACACTGTAGAGCATCTTTTTCGATGTCAACATCAGGTTTCCTTAAAGTGTGTTCTATCCACTTCCATTTCTTCTTCCTTATCTAGAGATGGATATGAAGTAACTCTGTGGTTTTAAAGAGCTTTTTGTTAGAGCCTCTTAGATCACCAGATCCCCAGGATTTTTCGCAAACAGTGGTTGACGATGATTTGAAAGGGTCGGGTGATGGTTTCAGTCACTTTTTCGCTTTCACTGCCATAGAGCAAGACTGACTTTACCTTATTTTTGTCATCTTGGAGAGTTTCTTGTTCTTTCATAAAGGAAACAAATGAACAAACACACCACTAGTTTTTTTGATTTGGTTTCAAACATCTTCCATGCCCCCTTCTTTAGTGACCACACTTCCCAAGTAAGTAAATGATTCTACTTGTTCAACAGTGTTTTCCCTCAGAGCAAGTGGGTCCCTTGGGTCATTCACATGTATCTCCTTTGTTTTACTGACATTCATCTGAAGTCCAACTCGGTTGGCAATTCGGCGCATAACATCTAACTAGTCCTGAAGATCAGTGAATAGCTGTTCAAGAAGACAAAAATCGTCCTCTTAGTAGAGATCCTCAAACCTCTCTCTCAAACCCCACTGGACTCAATGTCTGTGTTTCCCAAGTATGCATTTAATGCTGTTTTCGAGAACCAAGATGAAGAGAATTGGAGAATATACACATCCTTGTTTTACATCAGTCTCGATTCTAATTGGGTTCGACGGCATCCCCTCATGGGTAACTGCAACCGGCCTGCTCCAATCTGAATTGAGCTTCCAGAGCTTGTTTGATTCTTTTGAGGATGATCAAATTCAGTATCTTGCTCAGAAGAAGAAACAGTGTGATCCCACATCAGTTCATGCACTCGGAGATGTTCCCTCTCTTCAGAAACTTCACAATCAGTTCACTTTCCCATTCAGCCGATACTTTTTCTTCCTGTTATATCTTCCTGAAGAAGGGCTCGATAATTCGGGCTGATGCTCAAGCGTTAACTTTCAAGATTTCAGCAGGTATGCCATCGAATCCAGCAACTTTTCCGTTCTTCATTTCACCGAGGACCATAGTAATCTCATCGAGAGTGGACGGGGATTCATCAATACCAGGTACATCAAGAGCCGGCAAGTGGTTCTTGCATGGGGCATGGGGTTCCTCAGCTTCTTCACAATTCCTGCTCAGCACTTCCGAGAAGTGCTCTTCCCAACGCTTCAGGAGGCCAGTTTGAGTGATAAGGTGTATACTTTGTACTTGCTCTTAATTGGTTGAGTCTTTCGGAAACGTTTCTTCGACAGAGTTCTTATAATACAGTAGAGCACCTTCACATCTCAAATGCGCGTTACCTCCTCAGCTCTTTGTGCATGGTTGTTGATCTACTGTCATAGATCGTTCCGAACTTTTCTTTTTACCAACCAGTTAGAGACATTATATTCCTGTTAGGCATTGGTTTCCAAATGTATGGTCTTGCATTGGTTGACGTTCTTGAGCTGCTTTCTTCTGTCTTTCTCTTTCCATGTTTCATCGGTCATCCATTCCTTTTTGAGACAAGATTAGTCCACTTCCAAGATACTTGACTTGACAGCCGTAAGCTATATCTATTTCCAAAGAAATTTCTTTGCTATTTTAGATTTAAGATAAAAAATTTGGTGAATTATTAGGCATATTAAGACCAACAATAACCAATAAAATTCAAATATTTGTTTGTTCATCCCAGGCTGCAGACAGACTTTCTTGAGAATAAAAGGAATGTATTCAAAGCTATGTTCATAAGAATGACACAATAAATCTATCATAAATAACACCATTGAATATAAACTCAAGTGACTAATTTAGCAGTTTAGTCAAGAAATTTTTGTTAAACAATCTAATTAAAAAGCCACCAAGTTGCCATATCATAAAGCATCTAACCACAAGTATAACAATAAATAAATAAATATTAAGCATTGCTTAAATATAACAATTAAAATGTAATTTTAACCTGCAACTTCTCCCAAATTTTCTTCTTTGGATTTAAAACTGGATCTGGTGGTGATTCAGCACTATTTTCATAATTTTCAAAACAAGCCCGATCGCCAGGACTTGAATCAGCAGGAGGGTCCAAAACTTCAACTTTCTTACCATGTTCATCTTCACTGAACAAATGGTTAAATCACATATCTTATAATACTGAAGGATATTAACATAATTAATAATATAAATACTTACAGAGAGGCACATAAAACCATGCCACAGGATTCTATTCCTCTCATTTTAGCTGGTTTCAGATTACATAATACAACTACAAGCCTATTTAACATTTCATTTTCAGGAACAAATTGTACAAGCCCACTAACAATAGTTCTAGGAGTAGCTTCACCTAAAATTAAAAAAAAAGGTTATAAGGGCACTTTAACTGATAAATATAATTTGAAAGCAACAAAAATGATTTAACACTACAATCAGTTTAAATACAATTGGAATGAGTACTTCAAGTAGCTTGAGGGATACAATATGACTGTGATTTGTAGAAGTAAGCTAAGAAGACTAAATATACTCTTCAGTATATATATTTTTAAAATGCACTCCATGTTTAAGGGGAGGATAGAATGATGAAAAGATCAGTTATTAAAAAAGAAGCAAAAATAAAAAATTATTATTGATTTTCTCAACAGTCCCTGCGGACCTGGGTCTTGGAAACAAGCTTTCTCCAGGCTTTCCCATCTATCGCTGTATTTTTACCCACCTTCTTATTATTATACGGCTAAGATAGTCTTCGATGTTGTCGATCAATCGCAGCCAGGGTCTTCTGCTAAGAGTAGTTTTTGGCAATCTCTCTTCCTCAACCCTCTCCTGCATGTCCTAACCATTTTAGCAGTGACCACAATGTTATCATTATTATAGAGCTCATATAGCTCGGTGTTTTTCCATTATTGCCACTGATCATTTTTTCTCTTCGGGCGTATATTTTTCTCAGATTCTCAGCAACCTCTCGCTTTTCTGAGTCAAAACCCATGTATCACACCCGTAGGTAAACATGTGCCTTATAATAGTTTTATAAACTGTTAACTTGGTATCCCATGACAGTTTCTTTGATTTTAGTTTTTTTACTAATGCATAAAAACACTTATTGCCTGGTATAGTTCTTTTTTAAGGAAGAAGTTGGTCGGGAGGGTGTGGTCAAAAAGTACTACTTTAATAAGTAATTGTTTTTTGTTTATCCTCAAGCCAAGTTGCATTGCTGTGCTTTTGAATTCCTCGATCGATCCTGCCAGAGCCGGCAATGTGCGAGCGCTGATAAGAATATCATTGGCATATGCAAGGCATTGAATTAGCCGATTATAAATCGTTCCTCCAAGATTGGTCCTTATAGCTCTAAAAGCCCTTTCCAGCAATAGACTAAAAGTGACTGGTGATAATGAGTCTCCCTGTCTCAAACCCTATTTTACATCAAAACTGTTTGAGTCTATTTTATACCTTGATTTTACATTTTTTAGCTTTGTCATCAGTTTTCTCTAACATATATCTGACAGAAAATATGTAATCTAGTGTTTAGAGATGTTAATAATCAGTCAGTTATAACCGATAACCGATTTTTTGTATCGAATAACCAGTATTTTTCAGTTTTTTTACACTACTGGTAATAATTTTTTTTAAAGGAAAAATCCGTAAGAAAAAAACAATTAAAAATAAATTTTGTAAAAAAGAAAAATGCACAACTTCTAAATGGACATAATTCCAGTAACTTCTAAAATAAATATAAAATAATAACTATGAAAAAAGACACAAATTATATTAAGAATACTATACCAGAGAGAAATAAGGATAGCAAATAATTAAGACTGGAGTGTAAGATATTATGATAGGCAGGGATAGTGGAGCACGTTAGAGCGAGGGTCCTAGAGTGCCTAGTTTGGAACAGTGTGGATTCAATTTCCATCTGGGTCAGTTAATATTTATTTTTTGTGGTCCCGAGAAATGAATCTTGACACTACCACTCTGGTTAAAACATGACAACCTCTAGATAATCGTTAAGGGTTAACAAAAAGGACCAAATGGTTGGACTAATTCCCCTCACCAAAACCAGTACTAGCATCCGTAAAATATTATTAGGCCCTAATATAGGTATTTAAATTCAGTTCCTGGAAGGACTATTATTCTAGGTAGACTAATCCTTGAAATTGGATGTCTATTTGTTTATCAGCTGATAAAATTCAAATAAAATTTAAAACAATACTCATTAAAGAAAAATATATATACAACTGATTTCAAAGGAAGAAGAGAATATATACTCAACAAATAGATACACAAATTAAGAAAGCTAAACGAGAAATCACTAGAAGTTCTAGAATACCTTTTTAAAAAGTATAATATTTTGCAAGAACTTATTTTTATATAACAGATTAAATAAATAAAAATGTATATAATAATTAACTATTTACCCAAATCTATTTTTTCAACATATAAAGCATCAGCATCAGGATGACGAGAAATTTCCACTATTTTTCCAATTCGAATATCCAACTTTTGAGGACCAAGATCATTTTCTCCTCCAGCATTATTTGTCTCTATAACACAATATTATTTAAAAGCATTATTGAATGAGTTACCAACATTGAAAAAATAAAACAGAACATTAATAAGATATTAGAAGTATTAATGAGAAATTAAACAAGGGTCAATCTATATGAATTGGTCCAACGGTGGTTGCTTGACCATTTTTAATTTTTTTTATAGTTTGTATGTTGATTCCTCCATGTTTTAGAGATAAAACGGTTGGAGATTTTTTTTTTTCTTGACCTTTTATAAATAGCAGCCATTTTCTTCAGTTCTACTGAACAATTACAGTAAATATAGTCATTTGCAGTTTTGTCGATATTTCAAAAACTATATAACTAAAGATAAACAAACACTATTTTAAAGATAATGCTTAAAGCTAAAAAACTTAATCTTAGTGCATTTAATGTGTTCATATTTGTAATATGATAAAAATTGATTGAAGTTTAACACTCAAATTAAAAAAAAATTGCGTTTTCAAACAATTTTGTTTATGAGAAGGAGTGCTATAAACAATTTACCTATTAGTGTGGTAGGTAGGTCCATAATAGTAGGTCAACCAATATAAATATAAATCCTACTAAATGTATGTGGTTTTTATGATTTTTAAAATTTTTCAAAATTTAATGTTTTATAATTCCGATGGGCTGGAGTTAAAATTTGAAATTCACAAAAGTTACAGTGTTTTCAAAAATGTTAATGGGAAATAAAACCATCACTTGTTTATTTTCTTGGTAACTGTTCGAAAATAAGGAAAACCACGTAACCACATTTGCGGTTTCGTCGATAGTTAAAAAATTATATGACTTAGAAAGACTAAAGATTAAAATAAAATTACATTCTCTGCGCAAGAAAGAAACATAAACAGCATCATTGACTATTTCATTTACAGTAAGAATATAAGATGCTATTTTACTGATATAAAAGTAATTAAAGGTGCAGAGCTCAGCACAGACCAATTGCTTCTCATTGCACATACCTGGATTGTTAAGCCGATCAAGAGGAAACCTAAAACAGATGAAAGGATTAATACGGCAGTACTGCAGGATCCCGAGAAGAGAACCTTGTATGGAAACTTAGTAGACCATCGGCTCTTATCGATAGATCTTGAAAAGAATATAGATGAAATGTGGTCAGATATTAGATGCTGTATATTGGAGACCGCTATAGAGATATGCACAATGGAAAAAATTAATATGAGGGAAAAAATAACAGAATGGTGGAGTGAAGAAGTAAAATGTGCAGTGCCAAACAAAAAGAAAGTTTGGAAAGAATATATGGCAAATAAGTCTCAGCAAAACTGGTCCATCTATATTCAAAAGAGGAATATCTCATCTGCCATTCTGGAAAGATGGGAAAGGAACTATGGCATGATATTTGCAGAGCAAATAACAAGCTATGAACAATCGATTCCCAATTCAGGTGAACAAGATAATGACCAAGATTTAGACATAATATGGGAAGAGGAAGTTGAAGCAGCCTAAGAGAGAATCAAGCTTGGGAAAGCAGCAGGATGGGACGACGTTTCCCCAGAATATATTAAGTATGCTGGAAGGGAGATAATAAAGGTGCTGCAGAACCTTTTCCAGAAAATTTATGAGGAAAAGAAAATTCCTAAAGAATGGAAAACAACATTATTATACCCATCCACAAGAAGGAAAGGAAAGCGAGTGTGGTAATTACAGACCAATACATCTCTTCCAGGTGGTATATAAAATATATACCTCGATTCTAGAAAAGAAGCTAAGGCTATTAATTGAGGAAAATTTGTAAGATGAACAAGTAGCATTCCGCCCAGGACGCCAAACCCATGACCATATCTTTGCTTTTCTGGATATTAAAGCTGCGTTTGACTCAGCACCGAGAGAAGAAATATGGAAAGCCCTGAGAGCAAAGAACGTACCGAATGGTTTGTTGCTCGCAATACAATTAATATACCAGGCACCAAAAGGCATTGTGAGAATTAACGGTCTGGAATCAAAGAGCTTCCCAATGAAAAAAGGAATAAAGCAAGGAGAAAGCCTCAGTCCTCTACTATTCATCATCTTTATGGATGAAATAATAAAAATATGTAAAATAAGAACATCAAGAGCAGTGATTGGTCACTGCAACATGAGAATTATACTGGCACAAGTAATGGTATATGCCGATGACATAGTCCTCATTGCTGACACTACACAAACCAACAAGCCCTAATAGAGTGGGAAGCAGAACTCAGAAGGAAGGGCATGAATATAAAGGCAAGAAAAAGCAAAATCCTATAAGTAGGACGAGAGCCCAAACAAATCCATTCACCGTGTAATGAAGAGGAGCTTGAAGTCCTGAATGAGTTCTCCTACCTTGGAACTGTGATTAGCGGAAATGGAAAAGTGCAACCAGAAATATCCCAAAGGATAGAAAAAGCTAATAATATATATTATTCCATTAGCAGCACAATCGTAGGATAGAGAGAAGTCAATAAAGATCTTGTTAGGAGAAATTGATTTATTATTTCTCATTGCTTGTGACATTGTAAATATAATAATAATAAACAAAACAACACTGATGGTGGCAACACTGGTACAGGAGTACCTGGCTTGAAAGGATAAGGTCTGTTGACTGTCTGTAGCTTTGTGCCCGCCATTGGTGAAGTATCTTGTCTTAACTTGTTTGTGTTTTTGTTAATAAATCCTCTGATCCACAACAATTTGGTAGCAGAGCGTGGTTTTAGAGTACATAAAAGCATCAAGTTTAGTGTAATAAACACGTATTTTAACAGATCGTGTGCTATATAGTTTTTTTTTCGGACTAACCGCCGTGAAGAGATATATAGGTCTTTGTTTTACGGACTAATCACCCTAAAACTTATAAAACATAATGGACGTGGCGAATTATGGTATTGAGAAGCTGACAGCGGAAAACTACTCGATATGGTCGATGAAAATCGAAGCATACCTCGAGGCAAAAGGTATTTATGAAGACATAGTGGAAAAGGGAGTTCCATCAGTGGAAGAAGCAGCCTTGAAGGCCTGGGAACAAAGAAAAAAGGAAGCGATGACTACTATTATCCTAACGGTGAGTAACGATATTTTACCATCAATTAAAGGGGAAAAAAGAGCTAAAGTAATTTGGGACAAATTAAAGGAGAGGTTTGAGGGCATCCCTGAGGAAAAGGTCATAGACCTCATGTTTGACCTAAATAATATCAAAAAACATAATTCAGAATCTGTTGATGAGTATCTCAACAGATTCCAATGTTTAGTCCAAGAGATAGCTCAACTTGGGAAAACGTTAACTAATAGAGAATTAATAAGGTACATAATTGAAGGCTTACCATCCTATTATGTCCCAGTCGTTAACTCCATTTTAGCGAACAGGAGCATCAAATTTGCCGAATTAAGGCAGATGATTTTGTCATTTGAAAGGAGAAATGCCTCTAACAGAAATGACCAGGCATTTAGAACCCTTCATAACCGGCCCAATTCCAACACTAAAGTGTGCTTTATTTGTAACAAACCGGGCCATTTAAAAAAGGATTGCTGGTTTAATGGGGGTAAAAGTAAACAGCCCAGTACCAGTAAACCCGCCAATGCACGTAGACCTCATCCCTGGAAGAATAAAGCTTCTTTGGCGCAAGAATTTGCACTATGTGCGACTGCACGAATTGATGATAGTGTGTGGTATCTTGATAGGGCCTGCACCTCTCGTATAACCCCGGATTCATCTGTGATTGAGGAAGGAGTTGACGTAATAAAAGATTCATCACAAGTAGAAACAGCTGTGAAACAGGAAGTTGTACTTTCCCAGGAAGGAGCTGAAGTAGAAGTAAACCAGATAAATGAAATAAACCAGGAAGAAGAACCAAATCAAAAAGAAGAAGTAAACCAATTGGATGTAGTGAGCAAGATAGCAGAAATTAACCAGAAAGTAAAGGTAAACAAGATAAAGGTAGAAGACATAAATCAGCAACAAGAAATAAACCTTGAAGTAGAAGTAAACAAGATAAAGGTAGAAGAAATAAATCAGCAACAAGAACTAAACCTTGAAGTAGAAGTAAACCAGATAAACGAAATACGCCAGGAAGAAGAAATAAAGCAGCAACACGTAATAAACAATATAGAAGTAAACCAGAAATACATAATAAACAAGGTAGAAGAAATGAACCAGAAAGATGTAATAAACAAGATAGATGAACTAAACAAGAAAGAAAAAATAAATCTTGAAATAGAAGTAAACAAGATAAACGAAATAAGCGTGGAAGAAGAAGTAAAGCAGCAACAAGCAGTAAACAAGATAGATTAAATAAACCAGAAGGAGAAAATAAACCTTGAAATAGAAGTAAACAAAATAAGTGAGGAAGAAGAAATAAAGTGGCAACAAGTAGTAAACAAGATAGATGAAATAAACCAAGAAAAAGTAAACCAGAAAGATGAAGTAAATCAGAAAGATGTATTAAACAAGATAGATGAAATAAACCAGAAAGAAAAAATAAACCTTGAAACAGAAGTAAACAAGATAAATGAAATAAGCAAGGAAGAAGAAATAAAGCAGCAACAAGTAGTAAACAAGATGTATGAAACAAAGCAGAAAGAAGAAATAAATCAGCAACAAGAAGTAAACAAGATAGAAGAAATAAACCAGAAAGAAAAAGTAAACCATGAAGTAGAAGTAAGCAAGATAAAGGACTTAAAACCACAAAGAAAAAGTAAACCAGCAAGAAGAAATAAACTATAAAGATGTAATAAACAAGATAGGTGAAATAAAACTGAAAGGAAAAGTAAACCAGGAAGAAGAACTACACCATAAGAAAAAAGTAAAGCAGAAAGAAGAGGTAAAGAAGATGGATGAAATAAACCAGGAAGAAAAGGTATATCGAAATGATAAAGGTAAACCTCCTCTCTTTGATGTGGGGAAATATCTTAGGGGCAAGGTAAAGAAGAAGATAAAAATGCTTGCATTTAGTTAACTTAAGTGTAGTTGAACTGCTGGATCTCGTTAGGTGTACATAATTAAAGCTTGAAAGAATGTGTAGTTGTTAGTTAAATTTATGTAAATATTACAGAGTTGTATTCAGTGACTAGTAAGTACATTTGTAGCGGAATTACTTTTAAGAGAAATAATAAATAATTAAGGAAGGAAATTGTTAGGAGAAATTGATTTATTATGTCTCATTGCTTGTGACGTTGTAAATATAATAATAATAAACAAAACAACACTGATGGTGGCAACACTGGTACAGGAGTACCTGGCTTGAAAGGATAGGGTCTGTTGACTGTCTGCAGCTTTGTGCCCGCCATTGGTGAAGTATCTAGCCTTACTTGTTTGTGTTTTTGTTAATAAATCCTCTGATCCACAACAGATGTCAAGCTCCACATTTTCAAGGTCATAAATATGCCTGTTCTGCTATATGGAGCAGAGAGTTGGGTCCTCCCAGACAACAAATGGAGCCGAATAACTGCAGCAGAGATGAAATACTTGCGCAGAGTGGCTTCAAAAACACGCAGGGATAGGATCAGGAATGAAACCATAAGGGAAGAATTATTCCTGCAATAAAGGAGACCCTGGAGAAGAGACAGTTGGGATGGTACGGGCATGTGTGTAGAATGAGCCCTGATCAAGATCTACACTAATTTATGAAGGCGAGACCAGTAGGCACAAGACCTAGAGGAAGACTTAGGCCCAGCTATAATAACTATAGTTTCAGGTTGGATCAAGAAAGAGGAAAAACATTACAGGAGATGACGACTCTTGCGACAGACAGAGATAGATGGAGATCCTGGGTTGGATTAGCTCAGCGCTGAAAGGCACTAAGAGGAAGTTAAAGAAGAAGAAGAAAGATCAAACAAACACCATTTTAAAGGATACGTTATAAGCTAAAAAATTTATTCCTAGTATATTTGATTTATTCCTACTCGTAATATCATAAAAATTTACCTGAAGTTTAATGCTCAAATTTAAAAATGTCCGTTTTTAAACAATTTTTTCTATGAGGAGTGTTATAAATAACTTACGTCTTTGTGCATGAGTGCATCCTTAATAGTAGATCAACCAGAATAAATACCAATCCTACTAAATGTATCCTTGGTTTTTTATGATTTTTTTAATTTTTATTTTTTCACTTTCTATTTTGAATGACCATCTTCAGCATGACACTCCAACTTTGCCTTTCAGAAACACGTTATAAAATTCATTAAAGAAACACAGCTAAATGTGTCAAAGGTAATTTATTTTATTGATGGTTCCTCAAGCCAGTTTAAAAATAATTTTGTTTGCCAAGAAGTACAGTTTAAGTTAGACGCAGAATGAAATTTCTTTGCCTCAGCATATGGAAAAAAACCAATATGACAGCATTAGAGGAGAAAACAAAGAAAAGTTATTAACGCAAGTTTGCAACAGCATGTTGGAGGTCAAATACTAACAATAGACGATATGCATAAATTTTGCAATGAATACTTCTAGTCTAAAGTAGTCTAGTACTTCTAGTCGAAAGTCTATTAAATTTAAATTAGTAAGGAAAGAAGAAGTTTTCAGAAATTATGATTAACTTCAAACCCATTATGATTCCTGTCAGCGAATAATTGGAACAAGAAATTTTCATAGGTTTGCTCATATTTAAGAAGGTTATTTATTATTAGATGTTATGTGGTGTCAAACTCTGACACATTTGAAAATCACTCTTCTACTTCCTCTACCTCCTTTGTGCCGTGAAGCGTGGAGTTGCAGTCTCGGTCTATCTAGCCCACTGGTCCCTGTCCCTGGCTAATCTTCTCATCTCCGGGATGGTGCGTCCTCTAGCTGCCCCCAGTTTTTCAATGTATTCAGAGTACATGCTTCTGGGTCTGCCACGAGGCCGTCTTCCTTCTGGCCTAGCTTCCAAATACCACCTGGCTTTTCTGGTATCGTCCATTCTACAGACGTGTCCATACCATTTTAGTTGCCGCTCTTGCAAGGTGTCGCGCACTGATCTAACACCCAGATCCTCCCGAACTCTTTCATTTCTGA
Source organism: Rhaphigaster nebulosa (assembly GCA_948150685.1). NCBI lineage: Eukaryota > Metazoa > Arthropoda > Insecta > Hemiptera > Pentatomidae > Rhaphigaster > Rhaphigaster nebulosa. Next base: position 136,990,481 of record OX411306.1, on the reverse strand, counting down.
CGCAGTCTCTCCTGGTCTTGCCAACTATTCTACGGAAGAATCTCATTTCTGCAGATGTTATCCCACTTACGTGCTTGTCGAGGGCCGTCCAACTTTCTGATCCATACAGGAGAACTGGGAGGAACACGGATTTAAAAATTCCGTCCAAAATATTCGTATTTTGGCATCTCTACTAACTTCTTGCTTGCCTATAACAGTTTTGGAGATCTGATGATACACTCCATTGGCCTTCTTCACTCGATTCAGAACCTCCTGGTCTATTTTACCATCTATACTTATTATGGTTCCTAGATACGTATAAGTATTCGTAAGTTCAAGGGGTTCACCATTACACGCAATCCTAGGCTCTGCATTTTCTCTTCCGACATACATGATTTTACTTTTGTTAGGGTTTATTTGTAAACCCCTAATCTTCAGCTCCTCATTCCATTCCTCCAAGGACTCAATTTTTAAATATAAAACCACTCAATTTACAAATTGTCACAAATAATCCTTTCGGTCAAAGATCTGATAGGATATGTCTATGATGAACAGTGGTGAATTGGTGAAGCATTCGACATTAGCCCAGAGAATAATGATGGATTAGTCCATTTTTCATCCTTTAGGACCTCAAACACTATTTGAAAAATTAGTTGATATCAATGAAGAGTGGATATCAATGACCTATGTTTTAAGAAAGTTAAGTCCACTTGAATTAATAACAGAAACCGAACATTTCCATACAATTACAAAAAACTTTGTGAAGATATATAGAAGTTTCTAATAGACCGGAGTCCAAAATAAGAAAAATATAGAAAACAAATTATAAAGCTGTTGCTTGGATAAGGCTAATCAAAAATAATACAGATAAGTCATATAAACATTACCTAACAGAAAAAAAATTGTAGTGAAACAACAATTCACTCAGACTTACCTGCTTGCAGTTAGTTAGCTTAATGTGTTTTACCCTTTTTTTGAATAGTTAACAAGCTTTAACCAAGTAAACTTATTATTTACCACAAACCTCTTCTAAAACACTGTAACATTATTGAATTTCAGATTTTAAATTCCAGTCCCATCGGAGATATTAAGGCTTAAATTTTGAAAAAATTAAAAAAACAAGGACACGTTTAGTAGGAATGATATCTATTCAGATTGACCTACTATTAAGGACCTACCACCACACAAAGAGGTAAGTCCTTCTCATAGAATAAGTGGTTTGAAAACATACATTTTTAAATTTGAGAGTTAACCTTCAAGTCAATTTTTATTATATTAGGAGTAGGAATAAATCAAATATATAAATTATAACAAACCCTTTAAAATGGTGTTTGTTCGATCTTTCTAAGTCATATAGTTTTCGAACGATAGAGACCGCAAATGCTTGCATTTCGTGTTTTTCCTTTTCTTTGTAGTCACCAAGCTTTAACCAAGCAAATAAACAAGTAACGGTTTTATTACCACAAACCTCTTTAAAAACACTATAACTTGTGTGAATTTCACATTTTTAACTCCCTACACAAATAGAAATTTATAATTATTACTGTCCTAATGACAAACTACTTTCCCTTAAATAACAGGAGGGTTCCTGATTATGACTGCTCAGTGATAGGGGACTTTAACTCTCACTCACCTTCATGGGAATATGATCACTATGACCATAGAGGAGAGGAACTTGAAGCATAGCAGACTGAATGTCTGCTAATATTGCTTAATCAACCTTCCGACCCCCCAACATCCAGAACTTTGAAAATAACTTCCACACTGGAACTAGCCTTCGCCATGAACAATCTGGTAGCAATTGCTCAAAGGGAAGTTTCAAATCAACTAGTAGTTTGCTAGCTGATTCGAATATAGTATAGTGCTCAACATAATTGAAGAGGATATTGCAGCTCCACCAGACGAAGAAATACCGCTCCCCAGGTGGAATTTCAAAAAAGCTCAATGGGACAAATATGAAAAATTAACGGGCATGTACACTTCAACAATAAATGTAAAATCGAAAAAGATCAACCAATCTGCAAAGCAATTCACAGTGGCACTTCTTCGGCCTCCTAGAAAAAGTATTCCAAGAAGGATTACAAACACTTTTGGAATGGAGAAATTGGAGCCGTAGAGAGGGAACTGGATAATGTAAGAACCGAATCAGAAATGAATCCTAGAGAAGACACTTGCATCAAGCTGAAAGAAGTCCCTACCAAGCTAAAGAGAAAAATAAATCGATCTAAAAGAAAAAAAAAGAAAAGATCTGAATTTAGATAGAAATGACAATAATATAAGCTATTGAAACTTGCCAAATGATTGCCAGATGACACTTGAAAGCGAGAGGAAACTTCTCACAGGAAAAGCAGCTGCAGACATGCTTATAAAACACATTAACAAGACTGGTGAGATTCAGATAGATCGCCAAACAAATAAAGCTGTACACCGACAGCTGAAGCACCATCTCAAACTTTTAAAGAAGACCCAGAACGATCTTGATATCCCCTTCACTCAATTCAAGCTCAATAATGCGATTGGCTTTCTAAAAACTAAGTTCTCCAGGGGTAGATGCTATACTGAATGAAATGATAATAAAGCTAGGAGTAAAAGCAAAAAAAGAGACTCATATGGCCTTTCAACACCAACTGGAATGTGGGCGAAATCCCTCAAATGTGGAAGGAAGGAGCAGTGATTCCCATTCGGAAAACCAAAGCATGAGCTCTCTAGTTTCAGGCCTATTATTCTATTAATATTAAGCTGCCTGGGCAAACTTATGGATAGAATTGTCACTTAAATGCACTGTCGAATATAAGGGAATAAGCTGGCTGATAAATTTGCCAAGGGAGGGTCCAAACTACCTCAAATCAACTCCATACCTCGACCGGAGGAAGTTAACACTATAAATAAAGCTTCAATTCAGCAGATGTGGAACAATCAACATCCAGACTTCAAACCCTGGGATCCATACTACTTGTTTTCTAGAAAAGAACAGGTTTTAATTTTCTGCTGCAGCAATGGTCATAATCTGCTTAAATCATACCTCTACAAAAAATTTAAAATTGTTCCAACCCATTTGCATGAATGTAGAAGAGGCGAACAGACTACTGAACACATTAATGAATCCAATATGGAGGAGCAACGGAGGCAGAGATGGCCAGAACCTACTGATTTGGAGACCAAGCAGTATGGTGACCTGGAGGTTCTCAGGAATACTGTCGATTTTATTGTCATTTTCTGACTTAGCTGTTTGAATTGGAAGATTGAAGAAGCAGTATAAACGTTTTTTAATTTATGCCGACGTTTCAGCTTAAATTGCAGGCCATCGTCAGGGATAAGCAAAACAAGATGCAGCCATGAAAGTACACAGTAAAATATTATGTCATTGAAATAAATACTCAGGATTCAGTCAATATAATTTTTTATTGCTAAAGCCCTGAATATTTATTTCCATGATATGCATTACATCTGATTATCTACCATCAATAATTTATACAAAGCATCGATAGAAAAATATGAAAAATTCGACAGCAATTTATTCACATTTTTTATGAATATTTATACTTTGTTAATTTTAAACTTTCATAGTTGTATCTTCTTTTACTAAGCCCTGCAGCTTAGGCCGAATTGTCAGCACAAAATAAAAATAAGTTTACACTTTTTTGTGTTTTCTTTCTTTACTGCATCCTCCCCTCCAACCAACTTCTCCTTTAATACATTTTTTAAGTAGAGTTTGGAATGAATTGCTATTAAATAATAATAAAAATAATAATGCCAGGTGAAAATGTAATAAAAAATAAACAAGTTTTTTATATTTTTCCATCATACCATCCAAACTATCGACATCATCTTAAGAGCTAGGCTAAAAGAGTTATAATAAGCTACAGGGACTACTGTCAAGCTATTCAATAGCTCGCCCACAGCACTAAGTTGAAACTAATTTTTTTTAAATTTCTTTATCCTTGAATTTTATTTACAAAATGTATATATTAGTAAATATTTTGTAAATGAAATCTGAGCATGAAGAAAAACAAAATAGTTCCAACTTAGTGTCGCTTGCGTTCAGCCTAGGAATACCACTAACTGTGGGCGAGTTATAGTTATTCTAGCTCTAAAAATATCCTACAGTACCTAATTTTACTGGCATAATAAGAAAATAAAAACAAATTTTCCTAAGATTAATAAATATGTTTAGGTTTTATAGCACTGCATTACAATGAGTTTGGCTACATTTAATTTATATAAGAAACCATAATTAAAAATTCTATATCTAATTCTTGTAAATGTTGTAAATGAAGAACAATCTTCATTCTGAGATAAATTATACTCTAAAAATAATTGATTAAATGATCAATTGACAAGTAGAACAACTTAACTATAAATAAATAATAGCACTAAATTGGAGATCTTTCCTTGGATGCAATATAAATTTATATATGAAACCTCTTTTTGTTTTTATAAGAAACTATTTTTAAATATTCCTAAAATTAGATGTTTGCTTGGATGGTGATTTTTTGCAGTTAGCATGTTCTTTATACTTCTATGTGAGTAGAACTTACTTAACAATACCAATATGTGAGAATGCAATAACGATACCATTCTAGGGTAATATAAATAAATGATTAATGTATTGTTAAATACATATCTTGTATATTTATTTACACTTACTATTTTTACTGGGAGCAGGATAGGCTTTAGCAGTAAGTTTCTTCAATTCAGGAGAATCAAATGCTTTCCTAATAGGTTCAAGTAACCTATTAATATGGACTTCTACAGCTGATTTCAAATCAGCAGGATGCAGCTTTTGTTCAGCAAAATAGAGTTCAAGGTCATCATAGTTGTGAAATTCAACAGGTCCGCCATTAGCTTCATCACGTTGAATAATAAATTCTAAAATATATCAAGATTAATTAGTAAATATTTTCCTCTAAAAATTCAGATCAAGCGATAGATATAAATTTAATACTAAGTTAGCAACAGACTGCTTATTCATGAAAATAACTTAAAATCTTAGAAACTCATAATTAAAAAAATGATGTATTATAGTTTTAGGTTAGGATTTATAAAGTAAAATATAAGAATTGAATTGAAGAGGAGTACAAAAGTAAACAATATATCATTATTCTACTATATATTATAACAAAGCCGGAAAATAAAGCAGGATTTTATGTTTTCTTTATATTAGCTATATATATTTGACAAACTGTACACGTTTGATGGATTATTCTTTTGTATGGGTAAATATAATAATAATAATAATAAAATACTTATTAATCCTCTCCAAACAAAAATGTTTTTACTTCCTTGTACGAAGTAAAGTTAGTATTGTAATCGCAAAAATTTTCGGTTTTCAGATTTCGACGGAAATATCAATTTTGACCATCCCTGAATCCACTTTGACTAGTTTTGTCGTGGCGTCTGTACGTACGTTTGTATCTCGCCTAACTCAAAAATGGTTAGCTGTAGAAAGTTGTAATTTTGTATTTAGGATTGTTGTAAAATCTAGTTGTGAACCTCCCTTTTTGGTCACTGCTTGACTACCGGAAGTGGTACTTTACTTGAAGGTCATAATTGATTTCCATCAAAAATTATATTAAAATACTATACAAAACTTCTAAAATTATGTATGCAATGCTTACATATCAATATAAATAATATAATAAATTTTGGCTAACATTGGCAGACCGGAAGTGGTACTTTACTTAAAGGTCATATTAGACCTTCAACAAAAATTATATTAAAATATAATGTAAAACATCTCAAATTTGGTAAATAGGAGTTTTATATCAATATGAATTTTGGTTAAAATTGGTGAGCCATAAACGGTACTTTACTTGAAGGTCATAATAAGCTTACATCAAAAATTATATTTAAATTAAAAGAGAAATCATATGATTAGGTAATAAAGGTTACAATCGCAATTTGGTTTCCAATCAAATTAAATATTTTTATTACTTGTTTTAAGTGTTAAAATTGAGTGTAAAATACTGGTTTTCCTCCCCATTTGTCAACAAGTCTCAATTAGATTAACAAGTCTGCAGCATGAGAATAAGATTTAAGTGGGTTTTTTCGCTTAAAATGTCGAAACTGTCGATTTTCAATGCTTTATCCAGTGATATTGACAGTTTTATTGTTGTCACGGAACATGGAGAAATATCTTGGAAACTAGTTACCTACTGAAGGAAAACGAAATATAATAACGGAATGAGACCTCCAGTAACAAGAGTGTGAGTGTTAATAGATGGATGTCGCGACGCCGAGTGTCAATCTTTGGAAACTTGTAACCAAATTCAGTATCACTTTTTGAGCCACGGATTTATAATTTAATAGGCGTACAAGGAAGTCATGTGTTGTCCACATCAGATATTTTATCTTCTGTAGCATTTCACTAGTTGGAAAAAATATAGTCTTTTTTTGCAAAAAGACTCGCTTTTCAAAGCGTGATTTTTGCAAAATTTCGTTTTATGAGTTTATATTCAGAAGGAACGCAGTTTACACTAACGGTCAGAAACATTAATGAAGTCAGGAGCGATGGCACTGTGAGTTAGTGCACCGTTCAATGACGTTTTAAAAAATTTCGAGAGGGAGACTTCAGCCTTAAAGACAAAGATGGTGGTCAACGATGTTCGATTTGCTAACTGAAAGTTTCTCTGCAGTTCTCGAACAGTTGTTCTGGTGTTTTCTTCGACCAAAGACCATAGAACATCGTCATCGTGGAAAGAAATCCTTCCACGACCATCTTTGTCTTCAAGGCTGAAGTCTCCCTCTCGAAATTTTTTAAAACATCGTTGAACGGTGTACTAACAAACTGTCACTGATGGAAAAAGCTTGAAACTTGGGTTTCTCATGCATTAAATGACCGCCAAAAAAAATCTTTGTTACGAAGGTTGCGCTCCACTTCTTTGCCGAAACAAGACTCTGCCTCATCCGTCCTACTCTGCAGACCATTTATTTGTGGTCTATGGACTACCATTTTTTTAAACATTGGGCCGATTTTTTTAAAGGTAAAAATTTGATTGATCAAAATTCGTTAGAAAATTAATTTACAGAATTTATTAATAATACCGATCTAACATTTTATTTAGAGAGAATAGAAAAATTACCAATACGTCGGCAGACATGCATGAAGAGTAATGGAGCATATTTTGATTAATAAAAATAGTTTTGTATCATTTATTTTATTTTAAAATCATAATTCTGCATTAATTTCCAGTTAACCCAATAGTAACAAGGATCTTAGGTTCAGTATACAATGAATTTAAATTAACAAACTGTCAAGCTATATTGACCTTCTGGCGGGATCATCTGCCTGACAGGCAGAGTAGGTTTTTCTTTTGACTACTGTGCAACCCTATCGGCTTAAAGAAAAACGTACCCTGCTTGTCAGGCGGACGATTCCACCACAGGGTTAATACATACACATGGGTAGTTTTACTGGAATAGGTATTGGTAAGCAGATACAAGTGTAATGACCCATCAACAATCTTAAGCACAACTCAGATTTACAATTTATAAAAGACTGAGATCCATTGTAAATAATGGGAAAAGATTTTCTTCAATAATAAACTAACAAGAGGAGACATCCCTGTAGGTAGAGTTTCGAGCTCCGATGCCGTGCACAATAGCAGAAGAAAAATGTGTTTAAAATAAATAAAACATCCTATAAAAAAAAAAAATCTTCAGGACCGAATATGATTGGAAACACAATTAATTAGAAGACTCAGTTTGTATGTTTTATTATTAAAAAAACAGATAATTATAATTTAAAATTACATACTCTCCTCTGGTTTTAGAAGGCTGAAAATAACATGTTTTGTGAATGCCAAAACACCATTATTTTCAATATTTCCCGGTTCACAAAATGCTTTCTTAAGTTTTTTTTTAACTGCAGCTGGGGGATCTAGCAAATCTATCTTACTATCTTCTTCTGAAGATGACATTTTGCTTCCAGTGAGCCCAGGAACTGAGAACAGAAATTAAATATATATTAACATAAATAACAAATAATAAACAGAATTTTAAAATAAAATCATCTAATAGCTTCATTAGCATAACAGCAAGAAAAGGATATTTCAGGAACCAATAATCAATCCCATGAAGTTTCAACATTCATAACATTCTTCCAATGCCTATGATTATGGCTTTCCATACTTGGGTATTAATCGAACTAAGGAAAGAATTGTTTACGGTTATTAAAAAGGGGAAGGGATATTATTATGTACATTTAACTGAAGATTGTGGCATGAACATATGGGTAATTTTATTACTATTATTAAGGTAGTATCAGTAACTTCAAATTAAAATAGAAGAGAAAAAAAAATCATCCTTCTTACAAATGTTAACACTTAACGATGGTAATCAGCTGCAGCAGACGGGAGGGAGATGGGCACCAAGGACGGTGAACTGCACTAGCAGTTGAGCTCTCTCCATCTTTTTTCCAGTTAACAATGGTGGATTGGTCTGGCAGATAGACCTTGGAACAAACTAACAGCATTCTAAAGAAATTATAGTACCTAATCCTGCCACTAGATATCACAGTATTTCAGTTAATTCAGAGGGAGAACTTTTGAACCCAAACCTCCTCAACTATCACTTTTCTTTTTGTGACCTATTCCAAGGCTCCTGGGATTGGTCCCAAAGCATTTTTTCTCTGTATCTATCTGACTTAGGGAAGTTATAGTAACAAATGCTGCCAATAAATAGGGTCTGACTTCAGTTTAATTCAGCCGAAGAGTCTGCATAAAACTTCTGACTGAAGGCAAAACAAATTCTTGAAGCCTAATACATGAGCTCTCGCAATTTTTTCATGATGTAATATATTTTAATAGCTTCAAAATCAAATAGATTTTTTCATTTGTCATTTGAAGTTTTCAACGATAAAAAAATGCTCAAAATGTTGAGAAACTCCTAATTTTTTCGATCCAAAACATAAATTTGACAAAATGGTGCCTGACAGATTTTCTGCCTCCACAAAGATTTAGCACACTTCAAAACAAAAAAAAAAACAACACTTCAGTTGAAGGGAGGATTTTGATGCAGAATAGTATAATAGGTGCCACGAAAAGAACCATCTGTTGGAACAGGATTCATGGTCGGAAAGAAAATAAAGCCTCGTATAATAGACTACCGATCTTACATACCTAGGCTTTGATATGAACGCTCAGATTGGTAAGGACTCAGCATGTAGTAATATTGGTAGCTACAGCCTGCATGAGGAGCATTCTGATAATTTTGACTGGTTAATTTTGCAATAAGCCACAATCTTCTAGTCAGGGGAACAATCTTTGGTCACAAGAACATAAACAAGGGTACATGGACATCCCCTGACGGTCTTACAGTCAATCAAATAGATCATGTCCTTATTGACACACGACAGTTCCGATCTACTTGATGCCAGAGTGCGAATATCGATAATGACCATTTGCTTCATGTTCCACGACTGAGAGCAAGAATCTCATATTCTACAAATGAAAAAGGAACTAAAGCTGTCAGATGTAACGTTAATATGTTAAAAGATGAGGAAGTGAAGAGGAATTTTGAACTCAAAACTGATGAGATTATAAATGAGCCAATTTGCGATGACATAGACGGGTAATAGAATAGGCTCAAAAAAAACGTAATAGTGGCAGCTGAAGAAACTATTGGATTAAGGCAGAATAACAGAAGGAATAAATGGATTAATGAGAATGCAATTGTATCATTATACATGAGAATGAAGCGTATGAACTAATGATCCAGAAGAAACGGACTAGAGTGGCTACTGAGAACCATAAGGAGGCAAGAAGAGAGGAAAATAAAACACACCGGGCAAAGAGGCAGCATATGAGGGAAAAAATAAAAATAATTGAGAAATATAAAAATAAGAACCTGAGCAGAGAAATGTACAGAACAGTGAATGACACCAGACGATGCTTTAAACCGCGAAAAAGCGCTGTTAGAAGTAAAACTGGTGAAATTATAAGTGATGCCCAAGGTTTAATGAATAGATGGTCAGAGCATTTTAGCTGGGCTCACAGAGAGGTCGAACAAATTTAAATGGTGTAATGGAAGAACAAGATGATAATGGCGAAAATATTATACCATCTTACGATGAGGTGTATGAAGCTCAGAAAATTTAAATTATAATAAAGTAGCAGGAGCGGAGGGGATTCCTAATGAGCTCCTAAAAAATTCTGGTGGAAACTACATAAAAGAGCTGACAAATCTACTTGGTAAAATATAGGAAGAAGAGAAAATGTCCTAGTAACGGGAGACGGGCTTAATATGTCTGTTGCATAAAAAAGAGGATACACTAAAATGTGAGAACTATCGAGGAATATCCCTACGGAACACTGCCTATAAACTTCTTTCCAATATAATATTTGCAAGATTACTTATCTATGCTGAGAATATTATTGGAGAATACCAATGCGGCTTTCGGAAGAATAGATCAACATCTAATCAAATCTTTATGTTGAGGCAGATATTAGAAAAGATAAGCACCCACCACCTCTTTATAGACTTCCCTGTAGCATAAGATACGGTTAACAGGAGGATGCTATACAAGGTTATGAAGGAATTAAACATTCCCATAAAGCTGATAAAAATGGTTAAAACGACGATGTCTGAATCAAGATGCAGAATTAGAGTACAGTCGCACCTGTCAAAACCAGTTAAAACAGAGAATGGCCTGAAGCAGTGCATTGCAATGACGTGCCTATGGTTCAACCTGGCTCTAGAAAAGCGATCTGCGACTCTGGCCTACAGGTTGGGGAACACATATTTAACAGGCAGATCCAAATCCTGGCCTATGAGGACAATATTGGTCTGATTGCACGAACAGAAGCTAGCCTCAAGGAGGCATTTACGACCCTGGAGTCTCCCGCCAAAAACATGGGCTTAGCCATTAATGCCCACAAAACTAAGTATATGGCTGTTGGAAATTACCAGAGATGCCCGCACTTCCAAGTAGGAGACTATGTCTTTGAAGTGGTACAGGATTTTGTTTGTTTGGATGTTCGTATAGGTGTCAATAACCGTTCCTCTAAGGAGATCAAAAGAAGAATCCAGGCAGCAAACAGGAGCTCCTATGGTCTTGTCAAGCATTTCCAATCCAGGCTAATTACCAGAATTACAAAAGTCACCCTATGTAAGACACTGGTCAAGCCTGCCCTCACCTATGAATAGGAATCCTGGTTAATTAACAGGATTGAGGAGAAACATTAAGAAAAATCTATGAACTAGTACGAAAGAATGGTGCCTGGAGTAGGTATCACAACATAGAGCTTTACTTCCGCGACACACCTGTGGTGGATTTTATCAATATCAACAGACTTCGCTAGGCAGGACACATAAAACGAATGAGGCAAGATCGGAAACGATTAGGGTCGCTAACCACTCACATACAGAAAAGAGGAAGAATAGAAGGCCAAAAACCTGCTAGATGGGCCAGATAGGCGCAACGATAAGGTAGCGGACCATGGCGCTGAATAGAGAGGAATGGACGAATTTTCTACAGGAGGCCAAGGCCCGCACAGAGCTGTAGAGTCAAGGATGTATGTATGTATATTTGCCTGGTCAATTGCTCCTATTGACCTCAACATTAACACCAAAGCCGAATGAATATCCATGGTTCGAAAGTCATGCTGTGTATCTGGTGGGACCAAAAGGATGTTGCATACCATGAGCTGCCACAACCTGGCAATTTCATTATTGGCGATTGGTATAGGTTACAATTGATTTGTTTGAACCGTGCATTATGAGAAAAATGGCCGGAATACGAGCAAAGACATGACAAAGTTATTCTTCTGCATGATAATGCTCAGCCTCATGTTGCAAAAGTTGTAAACAATTATTTGGAAACGCTCAAGTGGGATTCTCCGTATTCTCCGGACATTGCTCCTTCTAATTACTGGTTGTTCCTGACGGATGCAGTATGTCTTATGTATGACCAGACAGGTCACTGGTTCACTTATGTCGCAGAAATAGAAAATTGGCTCCTAACTTGGATCTCCTCAAAAGATGAGACATTTTTTCGAGATGGAATTCAAAAGTTACCCGAGAGATGGAAAAAAGTAATAGCCAGCGATGGAGAATACTTTGATTAATCTTTTCATTCTTTTGTTCTGAAATAAATGCATTTTTGACAACTAATTTGTACTCCCAATATATAAAATAATTTAGAACACAATTATATAGATTAAAATATTATTTTATATAATCTATACACATCTATTATATAATATATTATATACTTAAATTATTTATCTCCCTTCTCTGGAATATTATGATATATTTTGTATAAACTTGTAAATACAATAAATAAATACGAAATTTCACGAATTTCATTACAGAAAAGTTAACTACTTAAAATAATTAATATTTAATTATAATATCCATAAAAATTATGCTTATTATATATATTGTATAAACAAATAGTAATAGAGGTAGAAATTAAAAAAAAAAATTAAATGCATGAAAAATTTGTTTAAATACATGACATTGCAGAAGCTGTTTTTCATACAAAAGCATTCTGTCCAAGAGGCTCACCTGCCTCTCCAAGGTCGCCATCCTACAAAACCACTCTCTCATTCCGATCTGCTGTCTTTAAAGGGTTAAAAGATGTTTTAACCAACTTTTTGTCAAGAGAAACTTGAGAATTTGAACTGTGCTGAGTGGTAAATTCTACCCGCGAAGTCAGCTTGTTTGATATTGAAAGACAGTCATAAATAAGTGAATAATTGCAGGCTTAGTGAACCCGAAGATTCAATGGCAATACTACAATAGCTGCTCACATTCTGACAGATACCCGTCAAGATCCAAATCTGCAAGATCAGCGTTAACACAACCCTCCCACCTTTATTTCAATCTACCCCTGAGATGTTTATCCCACTTCAGTGCTAATTAACTTTTAAGGGATTCATTCATTAATAACCCCAACAACTTTGCATGCCAATTTCAACATTCGTGATAATATTACTTCAATTATATTAACACATATAATACATATATTTATTACTTTCTTTCTGTGGATATCACAATTGAATCACAAACCACTTGATGGAATATTACTAATACCCCTTATTATAAAATAATTTTCAATAGATTGAAATTAAAAGTTATAAGAACATGAATATATAAATACCCATTGGATTCATCAAATGAATTCTCTTAGCATATCCAAGCTGGGGCAAATATTTTTCAGAAAAAGTAAATATTTTTCTTTGATCAACTCCACCGAATTGTGCATCGACATGCAAGTATTCTTCATCTAAAGCTTGTAAGCCTAAAAAGTAAAATAAAACAATTAAAAAAAAAAATTTTTATAGATAAGCATTTATCTTGGAGACAATGGCCATACGCTTAATTTAGTTCACTCCCTACCAATTATCACTTATATTAAAAAAAACTATCAAAGCATAAAAATATTATCAGTACACATTATTGAATTGAAACAAATTATATCTGTGATTGTAGCGCATTTACAATGCTGTTAGAGAATAGATAAGATAATGCAAATGATAAATATATCAATTACCATTCACTACATAAAAGTAATTTATAATTAAGTATATTATACTACTGACCTCACCTGGATAGAGCAAACCAGATAACAAAGGGTGTTCAACTTGTTTAACTACTTCTGCACCAGCTTTTTTTGCATCATGCTCAGTTACAATTGAGCTTAAACGATAAACATCTAATGTGTACTCCCTAAAAGAGATACGCTCTTAGTACTTTTCTTATTTGAGGCTCATCTAAATATAGTATAAGTTCACTATAACAAGCTTAGTAGATTCTCATCTTAATCTTAATTAACAGCAGCTAAATGAAAACAGTGAAGGGTTTAGAAACTTAAATAGGTAAATATCAATTATGAAAACCATTGAGTATGTGGAACATTCTACAAGAAAGCGACAATTTGATGTCCAGTGCCAGTATACTTTTTCGAATTAAGATTTTTTTCTTATTATTGTATCTGACTTCATCTAGATTCACTTTTTCCATTTTCCGATTAATCAATTTTTTCAAAAGAAAAAAAATGTTTGAACAATCAATTAGTTGTCATTCCTCATCCGTGTCAAGACCCAACCTTCCCAACTTTCATGTTCTAAATGATGTTTTGTCCAGAGTTAATCGAGAGGTTGCGCTGTGATTACACCTCGGTATATCTCTGAAGACTTAATCTCAAGGATTTTCATAATTTAAAGTGAATTTCTCTCGAAATTGAAGACGCAAATATGTTTGTCCAGACTTGTTGCTGATTTCACCTGGTCCTCAATCTTTTTTGAATTTTGGCTGTCACAGCTTTTTTTTCTCGCCAATTCTTTTTCGTCAATTAAATAACTGGACACACTAAATCACTTTTTAAAAACTTTATTTAAGGAAAACTTACAATACTGAAATAGCATTACAACTATAGGAAGCTACAACTATGACTAACTAGACGGTAATGAACGAGATGCTCTAGATCTGAGGGATATATATACTAGAACCATCATACTGCTGACTCAGGGGTTGCTGAGGACTGGATGAGTCCATAACTGTCTTTTGTTTCCCGCAGATCTCAACTTTCCAAAACACTGACCGGCAGTTCGTTCAAGCAGTTTACACGGCGTCAGCGTGCAATTATCAAGTCTCGATCGTGATTGTCCAATCATCCTTCGTCATTCCCTCTTTACAGATTATATGAGCATTGTTCGAAAATATTTTTTTTCTTTTTTTTAACGTGATAGAGCATATAAAATAGTTTCAACTTCAATTTAATCTTTTATGAATTGTTATAAGTAAAGTTAAGAAAAATAGGAAAATCCTGTTTTTGTTCTTTAAACGGATGGGGAATTACGCAATGGAGAGACAATAATTATTTTGATGGAACTTTCGGGTATCAACGCTGCTATTTGTTAATGAAGCAAGTTGTCAGGATAAAATACCCTGGGATAGAAATCAACTCTCAATTTTCTCGCCTAGTAAATAAAAGTCATGATTTGATTTTTATATTTTAAATCAAATAATAAAAGTCAATGTTAAATTTTTATAATTTGAGTATAAATATTAAGATTTTCGATATTGAGGTCCTTAATTGAGTTATCAAAGGTGGTGATAGAGACAATATTATTGATTTTAAGATCGCGTGCTCACTTATTGATTTATTTGAACATTTCGAATTTTCATGACATTGAGGCCCATTAATAGGCTATCGAAGGTGCTTATTATAAAAATACTATCGATTTTAAGATCACAGGCTCCCGTATCGATTTATTTTAATATTTGGAATATACCCGATATAGCATTACATTATTGGGTTACTGAAGGTGCTAATATTAATATACTATCAATTTTACTATCCATTTAAAGATTGCACGCTCATATATGATTTATTTTAGCTTTTCAGATATCTTCGATGTTGAGGTCGATTATTGGTGCATCGGAGATGCAATTTTGTCGATATAGCGAGCGTGCATTAATTATTACTTTTACAGAATTCTTCTCTATAGAGATCGTTTATCTGGGTAAAAATGGATATTTAATAATAATAATGGAACTAACTTGAATCGATAGTATTTCCATAAAAAAATGACTTCGATAGCCCAACAATGGGACTCGATTTTGATGATCCGCAAAGTTAAAATAAATCGAGATGGGAGCGTGCGATCTTAAAATCGATAGTATTTTGATTATCAGTACGTTCGACAACCTAAAAATGGGCCTCAATATCAAGGAAATCAGAAATTTAAAAAAAATTCGAAGTAAGTATGCAATCTTAAAATCGATAGTATTTTCATGGTCAGCACCTTCAATAACCTAATAGTGGACCTAAATATTAAGGAAATCCTAAATGTTAAAATAAATCGATATGTGAACGCGTGATTTAAAAATCGATACATTTTTAATAATCAGCACCTTTGGTAACCCAACAATGAACCCCAATATCGAAAACCTTAATATTATACTCAAATAAAAAATCTTGTGCGGTGGGCGCATCACACAACTTTCCCTTATCGTTCTATAATAATTATTTCTTTAAAATAATTTAAAAAAGTTCACATAAACACTGCTTCTAATAAACTCAGCAGCATTCACTTCTTCACCTCTTCTCTCACTTCAGTACAATAAAACAGTTTTTTAAACAATTTTAGTACAACAATTCTGTACACTACCTATATATTTTAACTTCGTCAAGTTGCAAACATATTTTAAAAGTTTCTGGTTTAGTTTCCATGGAAAAATTTTCTTTCCAATAAATAATGTGAAATTAGAAATTATTAAGTTAATTTCTGCTTGTATATTCTTAAATTACTTTGTTACAGAGCATATTGTTTACAACAGATTGGCGGATTGGTGAGAAGAGGTTTGGTCGCATCCATCTCCTTTCGGATGCGCTCGGTTATCCATTTATTTTATGCTCCTCATAAAATACACTGTATCTTTGCTAATACTGGTCTGATTTTTATGATTTTTTTTTTTTTGTTTTTTAGATAATTTAATAACCTCTCATATAATTCTATACATATTTTACCGTAAAATGCATACTTTTTAAGCTATGCGCAAATTATATATTCTTTTCATCATAACTTTTTTCCCTGCAATTCCTCCGTGATTTACTACATAAATTAAAAGTTAAAGACCTTTATGAAGAATAATTTATGCAAGTTTCATCAAAATCGTTAGAGCCGCTTTCGAGAAAAACTTAAAAAGCGTAAAATCGGTTATATAAAGTGGCACTTCCGGTTAGTCAATTTCGACGAAAATGTTCCCATTACATCACATGCATGTGCCAACCTTAAATACGTAATTTCAGTATCGTACAACTTTTCGTTTTTGAGCTAGACTGTTCACATACACACAGACCCACAGACCATTTTGCGAGGCTTGGTCATTTGGACTCAGGGGACCTTAAAACGTATATTTCCGTCGAAAACTCGAATTCGAAAATTTTCACGATCGCAATACTTCCCCTTACTATAAACTTCATATATAGGTAAGGGAAAGTAAAAATATTCATCATATTCATCTTATTATTTGATTTAAAATATAAATATCAAATCGTTGTACTTCAAAAAATTATAGTCATTTTATGACTTGTTTTCAGAAGCCAAATATTAAAATCATATCTTGACTTTTATTCACTAGCAGAGAAAAATAAGAGTTAATTTCAATCCTTGAAAATAACATCAATTTTTTTAAACTGAAATGATTAAAAAAAAATAATAATCAGGAAATTTTTTATCTTCAAAATAAATGTCTCTCTTGTTTGAAGGAACGGAAATATTTATCTTTGATGGCTAGCTGAGAGTAGTTAATCTGTTTCAGACAGTCTGGAGTATTTTTAAGTTTCTAAAAATTCAGATTCAAAATTGTCGCTTTCTTGTAGAATGCCCCATCCATCTAGATGTAGAAGACACTAAGAAGAAACAAAAATTGAATTGCATTACAATGAATTTCTTACTTAGAGACTAAGTACGACTCACAATAGAATTTATGAATTCTAATTACATTACAAATCTAATACATTATTATCCATAAACACTATACATCCATAATAAGAATGAAACTATTAAGGTTTTCATAACAAATATAATAATAACTTTTCAAATATAAGCTATCATCTCGAAAATGCTTTAAATTATTACACAATGGTTTATTATTTCCAAATATTAACATTTCAAAAATATCTGGTGCGCCCCATCTGACTTTCCATATGGCTTTGGTTTAGAGTTCAGACAATTAGATTATCTTTCAAATCAGCATTTGGAATATTTCAGGAAAGTTGGAATGTTTTCAAGTAATCAAATAACTAAACGAAGGTGGACAAGTTTCTATTGGAACATGTATAGAATACTTAATAAAATATATCTAATTAATAATTAAGCATTTAAGCATTAATTTGGTGCTTGTCCCAAGAAGAAGAAACTGTATCAAAGTAAGTAGGCTAAGATGGGCAAGACATGTAATCAGAGAATGAAATCGTGCGGAGGAAAATGTAGGAGGCGCACTTCAGTAAGAAAAGAAAAAAAGGGAAGACCATGAACCTGGAGGAAGTGGAGAAATAATCCAAGGAAGGATGAAGTGGAGAGAGATGCGAGGAAGCTTGGAGTCCACAATTGATAACTCAGGAGGCCAAGGGCCATGTTAACCTGTAGGACTGAGGCATTAGTCTACAAAGTTCATTATGGTATATCTCAGCTAACACTGATCTGATTTAAATGATTTTTTTTTATTACCTTTCAATGGACCATAACAAAAAAAAAAAAAAAAATTGGAGAGACAGATTTTTTTATTTTATTTGGTATTTGGATTCTACGTTTCTTGAAATGTAAAACTTAAAATTTTGAGATGGAATCAAAATTGGTTTTTCTTGGTGGCTTACAAAGGTCTATTATTGAAAATAGCAAACCAACAGTATTTCTATAGATTTATTTATTTTTATTTTATGCTTTGATATGCTGATTCCAAAACACTTTACATTCTCCCTCTATCTTTATGAATGACCGAAATATTGGCTTATAAAATCTAGTCGACTGCCATTTTGAAACTAAAAAACTGATGATAATGGCGAGTTCTGAGGATCAGCCTGGGATGACCTGTGACTTTGTTGCCAAATCTTAAAAAAAATCAGTCAAGTAGTCTCGGAAGAAAGACGCAGACAGTGGACAGACACTTTTTTTTATTCGATATTTGAATTCTATACACAGAATACAGAAACATCTTGAAACATAAAACCACAAATTTTGAGGTGGGTTTAAAAAAAAAAAAAAGTCTATAATAACAAACCAAAACAAAAAAGCTTGATCCAAAATACTATCATTACCTAATTTTTAGGTAACATGTTTTTTCAAATATGTTTAAACAAAAATAAGTTCATATCAAAATAACCGATGATTATCATACATACCAAAATTTACAATGTTAGTAAATCATAGAAAATAATCAGATGTTTTTAATTAATGGCCAATTAAGAATCGCAATAACTTGTATACATAATAAAACTGAAAATATTATAGATATGAGATAGCTGTGTCGTGGACATTGAGAGTTAGAGGCTGAGTCCGTGTGGCCCTTGAGACTAAGTAGCAAAAACGTTTGGAGACTTCTGTTCTTGAACAATCATTGGCTAAAGCAGGAGGAGATATGATCAGTATCACACCACAATTCAAAGATAACAACCCCCACTACAACTGAAACTTGCAAGGATGGGGCAATTAGTCCAGCACAATTCAAAGACAACAACACCCACAAAAACTGAAACTTGTATTGATGGGACAATTAATCCGGCAAGTAGATTTTCTGGGCTTTTTTGCCCACCCCCGACAGCTACCTACAGGTTGCTGCCCTGTACTATCCAGAGGAGGAGGCCGTGATGGCCGATAGTGTTAAGGCATCACCTTGACAACCTCAAGTTTGTTTGAATCTGGTCTGGACGGGTTGAAATTTATTAGGAAATCTTGGCCTTCTCATTCTGGTTAGAATGAGTTGGTAATCTGAAGGAATAACTTCGATTGGAGTAGAAAAGGACGTTAAACACCAATAAAAAAAAATAACTGCAAAATAAATATATATAAATATAAAATAATAAAATAAAACAACTCTTCAATCAGGGCACGTTAATACTATCTTTCTCAAGTGCCATTTGAGCTAACTAACTGGTTTCTGTTCAATTCCAAATTTCGTATTCACTGGAATTATTAAAATTATTACTGCTTTAATTAGATATTATTTAAAATTATTAGTGCTGACGAAATATTAACTTACCCAGGTGGGGATCGAAATCGAACAGTTCTGACCCGAACAATCTGAAACCCTCCCCCAACATACTAAGCCATCATGGCCTCTAGAGGATCCACCATCACCCACTAGAGAATGGGATTACCTAAATAGGTACCCTGGTCACAAAGGAAGATCAGAGAATAAATTCAACTGTCTGCAGTTGGAATTTGGATTATGGCCTGATTTTAATAATCCTCAGCCTTGCCAAACCCTCTCCCACAATCAATATGAAAATTGAATATTCTAATAGTCAACCAACAAACACTTACATAAATATCTTAAACTTAAAATTGCATTAGCGAACCTACTTTGACAATTCATATTCTGACCCCCGAACAAATTTCAACTTGTCAAGTGGCACTCCGATGGATGTGAGCATTGCTTTTATTGAATTTTCATAATATGATGTTCTTAATGCTAACAAGTCCCAAGGAGCTTTCATATTATCAAGATAGGCATGAAGATCAGCAAATAATACAGTCACCTAAAATCAATGATGAATCAATTATACTTGTAAAAGTTTAAAATATGTTTAAAATGCATCAAAACTTTAGTACCTCGCATCCTGCTTTTAAAAAGTCAGCTATCTTTGACATAGGGACAAAATAAGCAATGTGAGGTTTGCCAGTTGTTGCAGTACCCCAATAAATCTTTAATTCTCTTTCTTTAAGTATATTCAGCAATCTATCTTCTCCTAAAACCTCCTGAAGATTACGCGTAATTAAATCTTTTTTCATATCTGGTGTTAAGGAACTTTCAATCACCATCTACAAATGATAACATGTTTAGATATGTTTTCAGATTACAATCAAAGCTAAGAATACATTAATAAATCAAGAATTACTTTGTATACAAAAGATTTGCTCTTAAGGTTGAAACATATAACTGTGAAATTATAACAGGGGAAAGTTAAAAGTTCGAACAGTATTCAAGTCAAATTAGTTAACATACAACGTGTCTTGACTTTCGGTGACGACCAGTTAAATTAATAAGTTATTGGTCCAAAGAGAAAGAAGGTTTGTTTGGTTGTATCTAATATTTAAGTTGTCTGTCACATAGTTTTATGTATATCCCTCAAGAAATAAAACATTTTTTCCTTTATAAAACAAGCAAATGTGATCGGGCTGAAGGCGTGCATAGGTGGTATCAATAAAATGGACATTTTGTGTCCAGCGTCCCTGGTATGGCTCTTATCATCATTTTTTGGCTGAATACATTTTTATAGCGTAATATATTATATTATGTCATCGGCTACTACTTTATTAATAGTCAATGTACAACTTTACAATCGGGTCACATTATCACTGGCTGCTGCCGAAGTTACCCGAAAGTCGCCAGACTAGCAATCTCTTGCACTATTTGTGCTAACTGCTTTGTATTCAATTGTAACATTCGTATTCATTGAAATTATTATTGCTTTGATTAGATATTATTTTAAATTATTAGTGCTGTCGAATTCCCATCACCAACTTCGCTCAAGAGATAAATAAAATCCCAACGGATCCTTTTCAATTGAGGTCGGGGCCTAACTCTAATTTCAATTATTACTGCTTTAATTAGATCACAGCTCTCGACTTCCGCTTGCTGTGCTCACTCAAAAGATATGCAAATTCCCAAAACTTCTTTTCAGTTGAGGTCGAGCCCTTACCGTAATTTAAATTATTGCTGCTTTAGAAAAAACAACCCCAGACCACCTATAGTCGACAGCACTTATAATTTAAAATCTAATTAAAGCAGTAATAGTTGCCACAAATGGCGCTATCTTCGGCAGCAGCCAGCGATAATGCGACCCAATAGTCCCTTCCCCATACTCGAAGCACTGTGCGCCGCGTCCTTTAAAATTCTTTCTGTGATAAACCCAGTAACAGTCTCTCATTATAAAACTTACGCGAATATAATAACTAAATTAACATTTTAATGTATAAACATAAATAACTAAGGTGAAGTGCTTAGGATAATGCATAAACAATAACAATAATGCATAAACAGGCTTTGGAGCCTGTTTATGCACTTTCTCCAAGAACGAAATTAGCACACTATAACGTTTAGACGTTATATAGGTAATACCAGTCCGTTAATATTAAAATATTCAGCAGATATTATTATACTGGCAGACAGGATCTGCCTCGGAGGGTGAACGTGACATGTTTGCATTTAGATTCATTTTCTTTGATACACCAATTATTACACCAGTGTTCGATTAGGGAAATGTATCTTTGCAGGTTTAAGGATATGAGTTACGGGAAAGGAAGGTAGTGTAATCAGCAAATGTTGATAGGAAGGTATCGGGATGAATTGGAATATCAGTATTAAATCAAATGTAGAGGATGGGTCCCAAGACGTTGCCTTGAGGAACACCGGCTACAACTGGATAATTGTTGGAGAATTCGGTGCCACAGCGAACTCGGAAGGAGCGGTTAGAGAGGTGAGATCGGAGTTAGTAGGTATAAAGACTGGGGTAAATGGATTTTAATCTTGAAGAGCAATCCGGCGAACCAAACCCGGTTAAAAAATTGTGTAGTAAAAAAAAAAAAATAAAATAAAATAATCTCTATTACGTTAAATTTAAAACTCACACATAAATCTTGAAAATAAAAATACGAAGTCTGGTTCCCAGTAACTTTTTGTTATAGCTATATTAGTCACGAATGGAGAAAAATATTGTTTAAAATGGATTTTACAGAATTTGGTGGAGATTTAAGTTGCGCCCGTGAACATATATATATATATTACATTACAAAGTTTGGTGGTGAGTTCGAGGAGAATTCGGAGAAGGAAAGGAATAAAAGGAATTCTACAGAGATCAGGTTTGTCAGAGAATTTCATATATGTAACTCGGTTACCGACTGAAACGCTGGTGTGTGCCCCTTCTCATGAAAATATGGTGAGTATTTTTTTAATACTCCATTACGGTACTGTTGTTTTTTCAAGTAAATTAAATGATTCGTTCCCCATATTTTATTGAAATGCAGTCAATGACACAATTTTCTCAAGCTAATTACATTTTATAATTAATTGAAGTAAACAAGTTATCAGTAAACAAATTACAGAGTCAGTAACGTAATCTAATTAGATGGCAAAGTATAGGATTAATACTATAACGTAAAGGCAGGTTTACAGGAGTAAGTTTTTTGAATAAAGTGAGTTTGATCAAGCAGTCTTTTTAAAAGTTTTGGAATATGATTTATGCTCATTTCCTTTAAATTAAGTATGTGTTTTCAATTTATATCCCTTTTAGATATAAGTTTCTTGCTTATTAAAAACTTTTATTTTGTATTTCAGTTTTATAAGTAGGTATGAACATGAAACATGAACAAGTAGGTATGAAACATCTGGTATAAGTTTTAAAAAAAATTGTTTTCCAACTTCGTTTTATTTTATATTTTTAGGGATACATAATCAGAAGAACGTATATATTTTTTGGAAATAATTCCTTCCTTTTTGATTAGGAAGGTATTCAAAATATTTTCATCATTTAAATTAAACATATGTTATGGTCTGGGTTACTTAAAATTTCCAATATTTTGTTCCTCTATATTTATTTAGTTGATTATAAGAAAATGAATAGCTATTGTCCTAAGAAGTTTCCATCCTAAGCCTGAGAAATGAAATGCTATTAACTATCAATGTTCTGTTACTTAGTGAGTAAATTATTTTCACTAGAAAGGAAAGTTGAAAATAAAAGTAACATTTGTTTATCAGTTACAGGAGGGATATTCGGTCAACAGTTTTTGAAGCCAGACAAGACAAATACATTATCGAAAGTGAGTATAGTAAAATTTTGTTTCAAAAACCTATTTACTATAGACTAATGTTTTTTTTTCATTTATTTATTATGTACACCACTCACTCTTAATAAATTAAAGCAACAATATCAAGGATAAGCCCTTATCGTAAATACTTTAATTGAACTCTAGTTTTACTCTAAAATTGGCTATAGATTCTGACAGTTTGAAGTAATTTAAAAAAATCAAGAAATTTTGCTAGCAGAGGTTATTAACCTAATAACCATTGTTTCTGCTTATGTGTCCTGTTATGAGCTTGGTGCTGTTTTAATAGAGGAGTATGCTTGAATTCTTAGATCGTATGCTTGAATTCTTAGATCGTATGCTTGAATTCTTAGATCTGCTATTTTCCCTTTTAATAGGCATCTCGAGAATGATCCACTAAAGTTGTTTGTTAATTTCAACCAAATCAACAACAAATTTCTTCAGTTCCTTAACTATCTCAGTATGTAATATTAAGTTTATTATTATTGTGCTGCAACAACCCGGTGACGGGTCTTGCCTTTCCCAATCGTAACGATCCTGTGCAGTTGTCATTCAATTCCTGACATTAAGGATGTCCCTCAAGTAAGCCACTACTCCGTTGGTCCACCTCAGCTTAGGTCTGCCTCTTTTCCTGGTACTATGGAACGGCACTGTAAGCATTTTCTTCAGTATTTCATTTTCTTCCATCCATGCTAGATGTCCCGCCTAATTTTAAAATCTGGACGATGTCAGGTCTATAACTGCTTGGTATACTTCCTGGTTAGTCTGTCCAACCAATCCAGATCCCATCCCCGAACATTCCACCAAACATCTTTCGGAGGATCTTTCTTTCGAAGATAAGGAGATCTTGTTTGGCTTTTGTCAGATTCTAAGTTTCTGAGCCATAGCAGAACAGGACGAATCATGGTTCTATACAGATGGAGTTTAGTCTGTCTAGAGAGAATGTGGCTGATGAACTGTTCTTAGCCCAAAGTAACATCGGTTGGCAGAGACGATTCTCCTCTTCATCTCAGCTCTCCCGTCATTATCTTGGGTCGCCAAGAAGCCCAGATTCACAAAATCTTGGGCCTTTTCAAAGCTGTACTCTCCAAAGGTTACACTCTCATTCGGACCAGGCACTTCCCTTGTCACAAGATACTTCGTTTTCGCCTGGTTTGCTTCAAGTCCGAGCATTGGCCTAATGCTAAAAAAAACCTCTAACCTCTAGCTTCTATCTGCTTGAAGGGAGCTTCCAGTGATGTCTATATCATCGGAGCAGGCTGACTTGAACCAGCCGGTTAAAAATAGTGCCTCCGACCTGAATACCAGAGTCCCTCACTGCTTTTTCTGGGGTGATATCGCGGTGATATCGACATTTAACTCTTCTAAGATATCTCCACGAACCTGGACTGAGCACATGATTTTTTTCATTGTTAGCTTTATGAGATGTATAAGCTTCCCCGGAATCTGCAACTCTTTCATGGCTCGATAGAGTTCTTTCCTATATAGTTCTTCGACACTATCATATGAAGTCGACGAAGAGCTGATGTCTTCATGCCCTCTCGCCAAGATGGTCCTCTGGCTGAAAATTTGGTCAGTAGTGGATTTACCACTGAAGCCGCTCTGGTATGGTCCTATAACTCTATCAGCATATGGTTTAAGATTTTTGAAAGAATTTTATAACCAATGGGCAATAAGGATATTCCTCTATAGTTGGTAAATTCTAAGCAGTCACTCTTTTTATGAACAGGGTGAATTATAAATCCACTCTATGCAGAGGCCATCATTTCTTCTGTCCATACAGTCTGGAGTAGATTCTGGAGGGCTTCATAATCTGTTGACATCCGCATGATCATATAGAAGGATCAATGTAATTAGGGATTAATAAATTATTTGTCACTTTCATAATTTGGTTTTTATTGAAAACTAGTTTTGAATGTTATACATTCATCTTCAGTTGTACAAACTCACAAAAATTCCTTATTTTTGAATTTTTGTGTATTTTGAGAACTGAAGATGAATGTATAACATTCTAAACTAGTTTTCAATAAAAACAAAATTATAGAAGTGATAAATAATGTATCAATCCCTAATTCTGAAGGGCCTTCACCACCTCACTTCCTCCATATTTAAGGAGCTCTGCAGGAATTCCATCATGGTCAGGGGCCTTATGGTTCTTGAGCTTATCTAGGTCATCTATTATTTTTTCTTCGTTGGATAGTTTTGCTTCAACTTCTGTTGATGATACAACGATATTTTGTCGACCTCATTGATGTGCGGACCATCTTTTGTCAGAAGCTGAGAAAAGTGGCTTCTCCACCGAGGTAATATCTCTGTCAAGCTTGTTAGGAGATCGCCTCTGTTGTCCAAACAATAGGTCAGAAGCGGAGCGAATTGTTTTCTCCATTGATTTATTTTACAGAAGAAATTCCTCAGCTCTTTAACACCATGCAATTCTTCAATTTTCTTAAGTTCTGCAAAAGCAGAAGGAAAAATCTTTATTTCTCTTCTGCTGTTGGAGCTTCTTTTCTTTCCTACGAAGTTTTCTGTATTTGTTGGCTTTCTGTCTTGTACCCTGCTGTCATTGTTCGGTAGGCCTTATTCTTTCTACAGGTTGCATTTTCACAACCTTGTGAGAAAGGTTGCCATTCTTCCTCAACTGTGTTTTCTTTGTTAAGTTTAAACTGCAAAAATGGCTGAAAAGAAACACAAGTAATTCACTTGGATTATTTGTTATTCTATTAATTATTCTATTAACAATTAATTAGTGAATTTATACAATATCTAATATGTTACTAGAATAACTGGTACATTTTGTATTTCATGACTATCACAACATATAACAATATTTTTCCTTTGCAGGCTATCAAATACTAATAATTACAATCAAAATAGGCGCTCTTCAAAATTTGAATTCATTTAATGAAGCATAGTTTCATAGAATTTATAGAATGTTGCTGTGCAAACAACTGTTGCTGGGTTTTAAAATTCTTAAGCTCTTGTAAAATGCTATGCATAACAAAAATTTAGAAATTCATTTATCAATTTGCAAGACACTTAAGCTATGTACAATTATTTAATTATGACATTTTGAAAATACTTTTTGCTGTTGCAAATATATTTGTAAATGTTTATCTATTTAAGTATAAATCTATTTGAAGTATAACTGGATTATAGAGATCAAGAAATCAGTCAAGGTGATTAATAAAGAACATATTGTTGAGTTTTTATTATTACTAGCTAGCGTTTGGACCCTAACATGTGGAATGGGCCTTTTTTTTTTTTTATAAAACTATTGTTTACACCTTACTGTCATGATTATACTTCAATGTCAAATACCATTTATTTTGAAAATCACAAAAGATGCTTTTAATCATTATTCTTTAGAAGTTGAGTGTTAGCAGTGAAATTTTCACTTTTGTCATAGTAGTTAAGTATATAATTGTAATTTTAATTAAATGAATCAGAGCAACAATAGCCCATGAAGAACCAAGGTCCAGGCACTGGTAGAGACACCTCAATTTGCGACTGCAGGATGACAAATGACTGGTACTCATTTAGGGATGACTGGTCCTGGATAGTATCAGTCAAACCACATTTCCACCCTAACAGACCCATTAATTTTCTGTCAAGAGAAAATTTAGTATGCCAAGCCAGAATTTGAACTGGTTTTATTTGTTTAATATATGAAGTCAGTGAGTAATAATCTAGTAATAAAAAAAAAAAAAAAACTTTGTCTTATATTAATGTAGCATAAATATTGCATATATTTTTTTCGATTGAATATATCATCCCCACCACGTTTAAGTAATGAATGTGAAAAATGACATTATCGTGTTCCTTGGTTTTATTAATTTACCAGAAGCATACTTGCAAAATAAAATTTTATAAACACAAATTTAGGACTCAGAAAAGTAAAAAGGTCCAGAAAAAAAAAAAAAAAAAAAAATTCACAATTGATAAGTTTAAACTAAAACAAAGTTTTTTTTTGGTCTCCTGAAATGCAGCAATATCACGATATTAGGTTTAGATGCACTATTTCTTTGACATTCTAATCCAAAAACCCAATAACAAAATTGTACGTTAAAGTTTGGCATTACAGCTCCAAATTTCTCAAATTTCTCTTCATGTTGTTGTCCACTAGTAGCGGATCTAGACCTTGAGGGTCCCTGGGCGATGCGATATTGAAAGGTCCCCTTGGTAAGGCGGAGGGCTACCTTGGGATTTGGGAGTTTTGGAAAACCCCCAAGAGGAAGGGGGAGCTCTCCTGAGCTCTTCCAAAACTATAAATTTGTCTATAATATATCAATTATTTATTTAATTTTTCTATAGCATGGGGCTCAGGGCGGTAACTGCACTCACCCCTCCCTTAGGAGTCTACATCATAAATTCAACTACATTATTCGATAACCAAAGGATCAAAGAATTTCTTATGCTAAGTGACGACTGTAATGCATAACATTATGTCCTTATTGGAGAAACATCGTACGAACAGGCAATGGCGATGGTTCTCCAATTAGGAGACAATACAATGCGCGGTGGAAGAGGCAGTGCCATAATTTTGATTTTGAATAGCCAACTTTTGTATATTTTCTGGGGCATAACTTTTGACATGATAAAGATACAACGTTCAGTCAAGAGCTCTCTTGTGGCCGTGAATGTTAAGTGACACCTTAGCAACCTGGAGTCTGAATGGTGCTGGTTCGAATCCAGTCTGGGTTGTTTGAATAGTTTTATTTCTTGGCGAACCCAGGGAATGAATCTCGACCTTCCCATTGTGGCTAGAATATGTTGGTAAACTGTAGGATAGCGCAACATGACAGATCTTAAGGACATCTGTCGAAGGAGCGTGGAAGCTTAAATTAAATTTTGTCAAAATAAACTTCTAAAAAGTCCCTGTTTTACCTTAATTTCATTTTCAACAGAGTTTTAATACATTATCCACAGTTTGGTAATAATTAAATTGGAATAAAGGTAAACTCTGCTGCTATTTTTTCTAGAATAATGCGATTCCAATTGCTTAAATTGTCGTATGAATCCAATTACTGATTTGATTTTGTGTTTGTATTTTTCTTTTTTTCGTTATCCTCCGCTATCAGGTGCATCACACACTTCCTTCCTAAAACAAGTATAAGCCTCCTAGATGTTTGGTGATTCCAAGTATCCCTAGAAATGATGCTCTACATACTTCAATCCATGTGTTCAACCATAAAATCTCAAATTTCAAGGGGTTGAGGAGAGTCGATTTTTTTTTCTTGGTCGATGACAAAGGTTCATTATTGAAAATAAGAAAGCAAAAATACTTTAAAAACATTTTGATTTATTTTTCCTGATCCTGGCAATAAGAAAATTTATCCGTCCCATATAAAATGTAGAGATTTTATTTGCAAGGACTTCATAGTGTACAGGAATGAAAAGGTCATATACTCTAATAAAAATTTCGATTAACATTGACATTCTTCGTCAAACACATGGCCTGCCGCTATCAGCCAATCCCCAATTTTTCTTTTTTTTTTTTTGTATTTATGATGCTATGAATTTTTACTTCTGATATTTTTTAATTTTTATGTATTTATCTATGTTGAAGACTGGCTATTTGATGGACAAATGGTGGAATCATTCTCCTAAACAAGACTCATCATCTATAGATAATTGGCAGAAAAGACAAGCACCATATGCTTCTCAAGATCAGTCTTTAGATCCTGATGCAATGAAAGTAGCTTCAAAACAAACCGAACTACAATCTTTGCTTCAGCAGATTTATCAAGCCGAAGCAGCAGTTAGTTTGTTGTTCTATTTATCATATTTTTTCACATTACACTTACAAATATCGTTCTCTTGCTAAGAAAAATTAAAATTAAGATGACTAATATTTGTACATTTGTAACAGCAGCATATGTATGACTATAAAATATTGTGTTATTTTCCAATCTTTAATAAATAACTTTCTTAGCTGTCTCTGTAGTGATGTGGTCCATGAACTGGATGGAGACTGGTTTATTCGCCAAAAACAAAATTAAATTTGTAAGAAATTTATTATCACTTATGGCTGACCAACAAACTAATTTTGGCTACCTCCATGATGGCAACATTTAGTCTAGATATATAGGCAACCTATAGCCTGACTCCATGTAAGGTATTAGCTCCAGGATGTTGAACCACAGGTTTTTAATAATGTCTTTATTAATAATTGATTCAAGTTTATTGACATTAATTGAAGGGATTAGGGGATGAAGGAGCTGTGTTTTGAGATATTTAACCTTATTATAAAGTATTTTTTTTTAAAGTTCTTGCGAAGATATATTATTTCTGTAAGTGGTAAAAATTGTATTCAGTTATTTTATCAGGCAATGTTCCCTGAGATAAGTTTCTGCTTTCTATTCTACAAATTTTATTTTTTTTATAATCTATAGGATTATATCCTATGATATATCTATACCCTTTATGTATTAATTTAAGAGAGCATTAAACTTGAATTTTTGTTTTAATATGAGTTTAAAAAATAAAAATAAAATATATATTGTACATATCACCTACCATTAGAAATATATTTTGCTGTTGTCTCAGACCTCCTTCATTTCACAATATCTAGCTTAATAAGATTTCTAGAGAGTTGCTGTGAGTACCGAAAAAAAAAGGCCAACAGATACATCCTTCATTCCTGACGATAATTCAATTTGACTAAAAATGTTACATAGCTCCTTCATATCCACTAACCCGTTCAATTTTAATGTTACCACTGATGGTATGTTATGGTATTTACAATAAAATACATTAAAGTATGTATTGTTTATAATACAATTTTCATTTTCAAATTTAATTATATTTACAGGGGTAAGTAGAATTAATCGGGCTGTATAGGACTTCAATGGAAGTCTTAAGCCAAAAAACGTAAAAAAAAAAAGTAGAATTCATGTTAAAAGTGGACTAATTGTCGTAATAGTCATCATTATGTTATTGGTCTGCATTAACTAATTATATAATAACTTCCATCTTATGAAAATGATATGTTAATGGAGCATTGCCAAAGTTTAATGATTGGCAATACTCTCCTGAGATTAGTTTCTGATTTCTATTCTACAAAAAAATTTTTTTTTTATAATCTTTAGGATAATATCCTATGATATATCTATACCCTTTACATATTAATTTAAGAGAGCATTAAAGTGACATTTTTACTATGTGTTCCCTTAATCTATGATTGATATTAATAAAAATAGAATTAAAATAATCATAATTTTCATTCTATTGATAAGGTGAAGATGGAAACTGGTGAAGTAACGAGAACTCAACAAGTTGCAGCAGAAGCAGAACAGGCTCTCGAGGAAGCTACTAACAAAGTAAGATTATTGAGTTCTGACTTGCAAGCAGCACAGGAGGCTGCAGCACAAGCAGCAATGCGTGCTCACACTGCACAGCTACAGCTATCTGCTCATGACCAGCTGATGTTTACTGCTCGACAAAGAGTAGATGCACTTTCAGCTCAGGTTACTAGATTTCTCCAAAGTTTATTATATTCATGTGTTATTTAAAATTTAAGAAATAAAAATATCTCAAGAATATATGGAGATAGGTCTTCGCCTCTAAACTGATCCCACTCCAAACCATTACTGATTCACATCCTTAAGGCAACATTTCGAAGATATTGTACCGTGCAAAACATTATCCTCACCTTATCCACACTCTAATTCGAAGTGAATAATAAAAATCTGGACTCGTTTGACAACATTACTTGGGCCCAATCGTTCTCCGCCCAAGATGTGTGTTCCTGAGCTAATCTAAGACGAGCTGCTTGATTTCCTGGGATTAGTTGAACTCTGGTAGCTGGGGCCCTTGATTGAAGATGAACATCAGCAAGCCATATCCGCAATGACCTTCACATTTCAGGTAATTCAAAGCTGCTAAGTGGTTTTTCGAGCAGCTCTCTGGAAGTGATTTGAAAGAGTCATTCTCCGTTGAATTTCACTCTCGGTCAGACCGAATCTGGCCTACTTGTCAAATCATCAGTCTCCCTGTTCCTCTGAATTTCCCTCCGAACTATAGTTTCTGGCAGCCCTGATGTTCTGGTCACACATTTTGTTTTCTCCTATCTTCTACTAACCCAAAAAGTCTTTCGACTGTTTCGGTGGTTAAAACCATTCTAAAGTAGCAAACCAACACCGAATATTGTAGAAAAGCAAAATACAATGTGAAAATGATTTTCCTAAATGGAAACTGCTTTCACAAAGGACTGGAGATAAACTGATGAAAGGATCATTATTATACCTGGGACATTGATCGCTAATCCTAATGGAGTGAGTGTAAACTGTGTTCTGAATTATTTATATGAAAGGCTTTACTAACTCTTATCTGATCATGCCAAAATAACCATACGCTCAAAAAATATTTTAAATACATATTTATTAAAAATATAGCTCATGTTGGTTTTTTTGCTGTTTAGTTTACTTAAATACTTCTAAAATTGTCTTTAGGTATCATCATTTAACCATAAAAATCATGATTTTTAACTAGTAATGTTTCATTTTAGAGCTTTAAAGGTCAATGGTGCTATTTTTTTATTTTCAAGATCGTGAATTTTGGGTTATGATGTTGCAGTAAATGAGTGATGTATTAATAAATAAATACAAGGTTTTAAGTTTCATTTTAACTTCATTCTAAGACAATGATTGATGATTATTGTTTTAGATGGTGTCAGTCCAAGCTGAGTTGGCAGCTGCACAACAATTGTTTACCCTCACTAATTCAAGTCAGCACTTGGAAGCACAAGCAAGGGCTGGGCAAATGCCATTCCTTGACATGGATTCAGCTGCAGCTTTTCCTCCAGAAGCATATCCTCCTCAACCTTACATGCAAGATCCAAGTTTTGCCCAAAGGTGGCCTCCTCCAATGCCTCAAGGCATACCTCCTTATCAGTCAAATTTACCCTCTCCTGATATGGGGCAGCGGCATCAAATACCATATCTCTATAGTTAGAAATTTCCGAATTTGACATTCAGTTGGATATGACAACTACTTTGATGTGATGTTCAGTTGACTAAAAGGTAAGTGCAGTATTTTGTTTCCTCCCTTCTTGAGTTTGTTACTTAACAATTACAAATGACAAATATCAAATCTTTAACCTTAATAATTTCCATATTAGTAATACAAGTATTCTCATATTGTGTAAATACTCCAGTTTTATTTTATTTGATTTAATCATTAAACAATAGTTAAATAAATAATTCAATATTGCATAATAAATTAGTTTAATTTATTATTTTAAAATTCATGGAACAATACAAAGTACTTTACAAAAAAAAAAAAAAAAAATGGAGCACTTTGAAAAATTCATTTAATTTTTTTTGTCAATCACATTTTTATAAATGTTTTTGATAACATTCAATATACATTTGTATAAATAATTCTAATTTACATTGAAATGCATCAGTTTGAAAAGCACAGTGATTTAAGCAAGAATATGTCGAGAATGGTTTAGTGGATTTTCATGATGAACCAAATTATTGGAAATTGTTTTTACTACACTTTTTATTCTATTCATATTTGTTATGAAATGAACGGTTTTATAGATAATTATATAAATTAGAGGAAATTTCTGGCAATGGGGGTGTGTTCAACTCCCCAGTTTTTGAATTCACTTTTTCTATGAGAGAGAGTAGAGCATGCCACCTTCTTGCTCAGAACATTCCCGTTCATAAGTTTCGGAAGGTTCTATATCCAATTTAAAGAGATATGAACATATGATCATGCCAGTGTTGGTTCAGATATCATTGAGTATTGGTTAGCTCCTCTAGTGTTGTGAAATAGTGAAGAAAATGATGGAAACCGGACAGTGGGACTGTAATTAGTGTTTTATTTAATTACTTAATTGTAATTGCAGTCTTTGTAGTTTGTTTATTGTTGATTATTTTTGTTTTATAAATAAATAACTGGTAAATAAAATGGCTATGCTATTTTTGACCCAAAATGAGGATAAATTAAAACATTTCAATACCATTTTGAAACAGGGTAATGATGAGAAACGTTACAATTGGTGCTAAAAGTGGCATCATTTTATATAATTTTGGGTCAAAGGCGATTTCTTAGTTAGCGGGAGTGAAAGTAAACACCTAAACTTCGTTCCGATTGATAACCTTCAACTCCTTTGTTTGTGAACACTCACTGTCAAATGTTTATGCCAATTGTTACGTGAATTCAAGTAGAAAAAATAAAAGAACTCATGAAACTAATGAGGAAAATAAAGGAAAAATTGAAGAAAAGTCTTTACAAGAACATAGATCAATTAGACAATAAAATAGATAGATGAACATCATCCAGAAAAGCCTGAAAAACAAGATGAATCAATTGAGGATCAACCAGGAAAGCCTGAACATGAACATGGATCAATTGAAAGGTAACCAGGAAAGTCTGAAAGACAACTTGGATGAAATGAAGGAAAGCTTGGACAGTTATATGGAGAGCCTTGACAGAAAATTGACGGTCAGTTCCATAGCCTCATAAAAGACTTGAAATCAACCAAGAAGCAGATGGAAAATCTGGAATTAGAAAAACAGGTAAAATCATAGATAGACACTTTGAAGATATTCAGGACGAAGTTAAGAGACTCGAAGGTGGCGTTGACCCTCTGAGACTAGAAGTCAACATTCTGAGACAAGAAGTCAAGGCTGTTATAACCGGAAAACTTACCATGGATAATTACACCAAGGGAAGATGTCAGCAACAAAGAAGCAAACGCGTCAAAAATCCCAGCTAGGATCAAGCCTCCAATATACGATGGAAAATTGTCAAAAGCAACCTTCTTGTGGCAGTTAAAAACAGCATTCTCGACAAATGACTGGAATGCCAAGAAAAAGTGACTTTCCTGATCATTTTATTGTGAGGAGAGGCTCCTAGATTTTCTGCAGAGCGTATTGGAGGGGTGCCAAGAAGACATTATTTTCTTATGGTGCAATCCTTGAAGACGGATCTCATTGATGGCTTCGTTAAGCTTGATCAGAGCAGAAAATACGTTTACACAAACATCCAATTTTGCTAAGAAATGACATGTTGTAGACGCATTATTTCGCCATTTTAGAATTAATCGCCAGCACATCAATTTCTTCTTCATCTCCTTTTTTTACGGAGTCAAAATTTCCTCGTCAGTCAGGATCCAAGCTACTGCTAAACCTTCGTCAAAATAGGCGAAATCTCGAAAAGTCATGGGAGTTCTTAATTTTGAGGTAGGTGATTCCCATCCTTGATGCTTTCTAAGAGTTGCATCACTACATCCTTGCGTTAAATGTCTAAAATCGTTTAATTATGGCCAAGTTTAGAGATTGCAGCTTAGAGGTAGTGCTGGGAGGCAAAAACAGAAGATAAACATCGCTGAGTGATGTGGTACTGTTGTGGACCGTACAATTATCAATAAACAGCTGAAAATTTTCGCTGATTTTATTCCATATCTGTACCCATTCGTTGAAAATTTCACTTATGATATATGCTTTTGTGTTTGCACGATATGCGTTCCATAAAGTTTTTGTTTATAAAGCACCTTGCATTCGCGGATTTGCCAGTCATGAGCGAACTTAATTTTTCAGATCAATCTATGATGTCGGCTAACAGTATGGTTACAGGTTTTTTACAATTTTATTTAAAGAAAACTGAATAAAAAAAAAAAGGGTAAACCAACCGAAATTCATAGGAACGATTCCTCTCTCACTCACCTCTCCTCTTGAAAAGATTAAGAGTTAACCAGATTTTTTGTTTGGAAATTCGAATTATAAGGCGTTTATATTACTTGGAAGATGAAAATAAATATGAATTATCGGGTTTTTTTACAAAATAAAGGGAGACTTTCAAGAGACCATAAAATCTATATGAATTACTGGGATATGAATTGTCGAGATTCTGCTGTAATAAAGTTAAGCATATGGTGTTATCGATATATCGTTATATCGGATGTTAAGATATCGATATATCGATTTTTCAACTCTGATTTATCTTGTGTGTCAATATTCCAACTCTAATCTTGACTAACGGATTATATCGATTGGGCTTCATTCCTCATCATCAATTGGGAATGAAGAGCTGGTTATGAAATGGAATTGAGAGGCTGTCGGTGTAATAAGAAGAGCACTATTGATTGAAGACCTACTTCCAGGAAGTTAGTTTAGCAAAACTACTACTTCCATTAAGTTAGAAGGTGAGGCAAATAGAAGTTTTATTGGAATATTAGAGCCAGATTCTGAAAACGAAATGCTTCTGGGATGGACACTTTTTTTGGCTATGTCAAACACAATGCCGGCTAGATTGTTGAACACGACAGAACTTGACCAAAAATTGAAGAAGGGGACTGTCGTCGGACGGTTGAAAAGTGGTTACTGCAAAGCGGGTATAAACCGAGAAGATCATGAGAAGACAGCTTTTTCGATGGCAGCAGGTTTATGATAGTTCAACGCCATGTCTTGTGGAATCTTAATGCTCCTGCTACGTTCGAGGATCTGATGGAGACTGTTCTAAAAGGACTGCATTGGAAGACCTGCCTAATTTTCCTGGTCTACATCATCTTCAGCAGGCTGTTTGAGGAACACTTAAAACATCTTGAAGAAGTATTTCTGAAACTGTCGAGGTTTTATCTTAAGCTGAGCCAGAAGAAATTTCAGCTGTTCATAGCTCGACCCCTTCACCAATTGATTGAGTAGGAACAACATTTCGAATGGACAGCCGAGTGTCAGGAAGCCTTTGACTGATTCAATGCAGTATTGTGCTCTGCTTTCATTTTAGCATATCTGGCTGCCAGCTCATCCTAGGCACTCATGCCAGCAATGCTGGAATTAGAAGGTGTGTTGTCACAGGTTCAAGATGGAGAGGAACGAGTCATCTCATACTTCTCAAAGGCACTTTCCAAACTGGAGAACTACTGTGTCATGAGAAGAGAGCTTGGCTATCGAACATTTCCACAAGTAAGTATTAGGACAACCTTTCCTTCTCCGAACCAATCATGCTTCCTTGACATGCCTTTTGAATTTCAGTTATCCGGAAAGGTGGCACGATGGATCAAAAGACTAGGAGTACCAGTACAGGATCAAACATCAAGAAGATCGACTGCCTGCACTGTGTTATAGCCGAAGGGAAAGTCATTGCAGTGCAAGGATACTGTCACCTAGCCTGTGGACAAATGGAGATCTTCA
The DNA here is from genome assembly GCA_948150685.1 of Rhaphigaster nebulosa. Taxonomy (NCBI): domain Eukaryota; kingdom Metazoa; phylum Arthropoda; class Insecta; order Hemiptera; family Pentatomidae; genus Rhaphigaster; species Rhaphigaster nebulosa. The sequence continues at coordinate 136,953,862 of OX411306.1, read as the reverse complement.
GAAATTAGTGAGGACCAGCAGAAGGATGAGGGTATTGGACTGATGCTGAGGTTTAAGGTAGAATGTCTTCGTCCAGCTTGGAAGAACATTTCCGCGGAGAGCCAGGCTCTGAAGTGTAAATGGGTGCCCATGCTAATATGCATTGGGACTCACTTGCACTGGAAAACAGTGTGTTGAAATGGAACTGGGAGAGTGTGGATGGGAGAGAAAAGAGGCCGCAAGTCAGCCTACTAGAATCCATGGTGAGATCCATGGTGGCGCTTTAGTATGCCCTTTCGGCATTAAGAAGATGCTGGAGAAGTTGCAGTTGTGGTTCTACTGGGTAGGCTACCACGGCAACGTAGCTGAATGGTGTAGGTGTGCAGATTTTGCAGATAGCAAAGGATTTGAGACTCGGTATCGAGGAGCCATGAAGCAGTACATCGTGGGAGCACTCTTCGAGAGGATAGCGATCGACATAGTGGAACCCTTTCCATGGACTAAGAGGGGAGCCTGGTATATACTGGTTGCAGAGGACTACTTCAGCAAGTTGACAGAAACCGATGCTCTACCCAATCAGGAGGCATCAATGTTTGCTGAAAACCTGGTAGAGAATATTCAGTTGGTTTGGAGTCCCAGGTCCAGGTAAGTTCGAGTAGGTTCCGTAGCCGTATATAAAAAGATAACAACATTTGATGAAGTCAGTGATGGTTTAGATCTCATTCAGTATGGGTTAGTTTGTCTAGTGTTGTTGTGAAACAGTGAAGAAAGTGATACAAAGCGGAAAGTGTGACTGTAATTAGTGTTTCTTATAATTAATTGATTGTATTGTACAATTAATAATTGTAATCTTTGTAGTTTGTCTATTGTTGACTGTTGATTACTTTTGGTTTTTAATTAAATAGTTGTAAATAAAATCTCTGTGTTATTTTTTGATCTGAACTGATAAATTAAAGTGTTTTAATACTATGTTGAAACGGGGTAACACTGAGAAAACGTTACAATATTTTTTTTTTAATATTTGTATGAAATTTAGTTAATAGCTAATGGTTGTTAGAATATCTATATCATCTGCTGATTTTTTGAATTTATTTATTTTATCTGCATTTTTTTCTCATTTATATAAATTATGTTATTTCAACCAATAATTAATTTATTTTATTTTTCAAATTTAACACTTATTTATTTGATTTTAAATAGGATGTGGTTTATGTAAAAATGACTTCTAAAAGATGAAATCAAGATGCACTAACAGAGGAGTGCAGTAGAAGTGTGTAATTGTTGATGACTTAAGATTTTTTTGAACTACCTTTAATAAAAGTGTGTTCTGGAAATGGCCATTTTAAATTTATAGGATTTTTACATACTTTTTAGATTGTTACAAATACATTGTATGTATATAATATTGCGTTTTGTATATTAATTTTATATTTTAGAACCAAAATATTTTTCTCATATTGAAAATGGAAACAGGTGTACAGATTTTTATGGAAAATGAGACTTTATTTTATTTGTTAGAAACTTGAGGAGCTGAAGTATGTTTTAAAGAAATAATAATTATAATGCATGCTAAGTGTTAAATTAAAATTTTTATTTTATTTTTTTTAAATTGATCAAAACAATTTTTTTTAATTCAAAATGTTAATTTTATTTTCTTATTTGGCAAATTTCATGAAATTCATAACAGTCATTAACATTTAAATTCATTACTCTGATTGAAATAACTGTTCATACACAGACACAAAAGATATTTAGCTTTAGAAAGAATATAGAGTTTAATACTTTGTTGAAACATATAATTGTATGTTAAAAATAACACAGAAACTAATTTTTAGAAAAAAAATAAGAACTTCAAACCTGTACACATGAACCATTAAAGAGATAGAAATAAATTTTCTTACAAAAGTAAATTATTAAGTAACATTAGTAGCTGTTCCAAATCAGCCTGAATAGTACAATAAGTTAATATTTTTTACTTTCCCTTACGAAGTATATAGTAAGGGGAAGTATTGCGATCGTGAAAATTTTCGAATTCGAGTTATCGACGGAAATACACGTTTTTAGGTCCCCTGAGTCCAAATCCAAGTCCAAAAACGAAAGGTCGTACGATTCTGAAATTACGTATTTAAGGTAGGCCTTACCATGTGATGTTACAGTAATCTTTTCGTCAAAATCGATCAACCGGAAGTGCCACTTTATATAATAGATTTTACACTTTTTTACAATTTTCTCAAAAACGACTCTAACGATTTTGATGAAACTTGTCTAAATTATTCTTCATTAAGGCCTTTAACTTTTCATTGATGTAGTACATCACCGAGGAAATACAGGGAAAAAAGTTATGACGAAAATAATATTTTATTCGCGCATAGCTTAAAAAGTATGCGTTTAAAGTAAATAATGTATAGAATTGTAATAAAGGTAATTAATATTTATTTATTTATCTAAATAATAAAAAAGGAATCATCAAAATCGGACTAATAATAGCAAAGATACAACGCATCGGACTAACCGGAAATGGTTATAATATCATGGATATCACAATTGTTTACAATTTTCTCGAAAACGGCTCTAACGATTTTGATGAAACTTGCCTAATGTCTTCTCCTTACAGCCCTTTAACTTTTCATGTATGTAGTATATCAACGAGAAAATGGAGGGAAAAAAGTTACGATGAAAAGAATATTTTATTTGCGCATAGCTTAAAAAGTATGCATTTTATGGTAAGTTGTGTATAGAATTGAACTAGCAGTTTGAAGAAGGGAACGAATTCAAAAACAACTTTTTCGGTAAATAAGGATAAACCTTCTACTTTTCTTATTTGTTACTATATTTTTAACAAACTGTAATGTTAGTTTCTTTACATCACCCCGTTAGTCCTATACCTTGGATAGATCGGTTGGACTGTTCTAAAAGAAGTAAACAAATATTGAAACCAGTGTATTTGTTCCCTTCTTCAAATTGATGATGAGCTAGTCATAAAAATCTATTATTAAGTAAACAATAATATTCTTATTTTCTCGAAACATTACAAATACAATGAACAGAGTAAATTCAATACTACTTACATGCTTTTTAAAGCGTTATGCAACAATATGTACTGTGAAAATCATATTTTATACTTCACTTTCACTGTCAGCAACTGTTCTTTCCCTAGTAGTTGGTTTAACCAACACTTCTTCATAAAATGATTAGTACCCTCATGGTATATACATCCTGCATCTTTTTATAACTGAAAGCATGGAGTTCTTTAATTTCAGGGTTCATATTTTTAATTCTTATCTTATGCAAATTTATTTTTGCATTGTCGCTAAGAAGCGGACTTTTAATCTTTGCAGTTAGCCCATCACAAGTGCTGGACACGTCTATCTCTGGACGTCCAAATCTATAATAACAATTCTCAAGGAAATGTTTCCTGTAAACGTCATATTTTACCTAATCGGCAAGATTAGGATGTTTTTTTACTTTTTTGTACGAAGTAAAGGAAGTATTGTAATCGTGAAAATTTTCGGTTTTCAGATTTCATCGGAAATATCCATTTTGACCATCCCTGAATCCATTTTGACTATCCCTGAATCCATTTTGACTAGTTTCGTCGTGGCCTCTGTACGTACGCACGTTCGTACGTTCGTATCTCGCATAACTCAAAAACGGTTAGCCGTAGAAAGTTGAAATTTTGTATTTAGGATTGTTGAAAATCTAGTAACCTCCCTTTTTGGTCACTGCTTGATCACCCGAAGTGGTACTTTACCTGAAGGTCAAAACTGATTTTCATCAAAAAATGTATTAAAATGCTATGCAAAACTTCTCAAATTTATTATTTATGACTTGTATATTGATTTAAATAATATAATAAATTTTGGTTAACATTGGCAGACCGGAAGTGGTACTTTACTTAAAGGTCATATTAGACTTTCATCAAAAATTATATTAAAATATAATGTAAAACATCTCAAATTTGGTAAATAGGACTTTTATATCATTATGAATGTATTTATTAGATTTTGGTTAAAATTGGCGATCCGAAAAGGGTACTTTACTTGAAGGTCATAATAAGCTTACATCAAAAATTATATTTAAATTAAATACATAAATCATATGTTTCTATATTAAAGGTTACAAACGCAATTTGGTTTCCAATCCAATTAAATATTTTTATTACTTGTTTTAAATGTTAAAATTGAGTGTAAAATAGTGGTTTTCCTCCTCATTTGTGCGTGTCAATAGATGGATGTCGGGACGCCGAGTGTCGTTTTTGAGATACTGTAATCTTCGGAAAGTAGTAACCAAATTCAGGATCACTTTGTGAACCAACGATTTATAGTTTTATAGGCGTACAAGGAAGTCATGTTTTGTCCACATCAGGTATTTACAAAAGAGTTCGTACATAGTTTTAATGTCAAATTCGGCACTTAAGTACTTTATATTTTTATTTCTATAGTGTGTTTCTTTAACTGGAAATTCTTTAATGTGATTATCGATGAAAACACGAACGTTTTCAGGTATTGGATTACCGCGGTGTCCATGCTTGCCCCTATTATCCACGGGAGCTTGGCCTTCAGTTATCAGAAAAATTAAACGAAAGATGGCTTTATAATTAATTTAGTATAACATACTGAATGCATTCAAAACCTGTTATTAAATTAGTCAAAAGAGAATCATTAAGTTTCGATTTCAAGCCTGAAATGTTATAACAAATAATGGAAATATTGTCAAGATGCAAGGTGGTAGAGTGTGGTAGTTCTACAGATGGCGGTGATCCTCAGGATGACTTGGAATGGGAAGTTGAAGACAGCTTGGGTGCTTCATTCTTTAGTTGCTTGACCGTATTAGTAAAATTAGAAAAATAATCCCTCGGGAGATCGCCTGATTTTAATTCCTCCAAAAAACTCGTCACATCCTGGTTAATTATAGATGATAATTTCGCGACACCAGCCTCACCCGCATACAGCAACCCTTCTTTGTCGCACCAGGTAAATCTGGTTAAACTAACATATAATTCGCCCTAACTGCTAGCCTTTACTCAGTTTATTATTTCAGCCTTTACTGCTATCCTTGCCACATCTTTATTCAGTCTCATAATTTCTCTTATAATGAGAAGAAGCTTTGCCCTTTTTCTTCTTGTAACTGGTGGTAGGTCCTGATGGATAACAAAACCAGTTCCCCTCAACATTTTCGAAGAATTAAGTACGGCTATTTTATCTCTGGGCCGCATGAAAGAGACGAGTGAGTAGAGGAACATTTGGGTTGTTTATAGCACCGAGAAACGAAACTTGAAAATTTTCCTGCGGTATATTAACTTTTAATAAGTCACTGCTGAAGTTACTGATTATTTTTTCCATGTTTGCTTCGCGAGATTTTTTGACCCCTTTAAAAATTAAATTATTTCGCCTCGAAAATATTTCTAATTATTCTATGCGATCATTATTTGCTGCATTGTTTGCCCTAAGTGAGGCTATTTCCTGTTTGAGGGACATATTTTCCTCTTTGAGAGCCCTTAGCTCACTTTTCAGCGAGCCAATGTCCAATTTAGTCGCCAGGGGGGCCAACTTTACGCCCAGCACACTGGCCATCACCTCTTTTATCAGCGAAACTAACTGTTGCGATGCCATCTCTTCCGTTATAGTTGATTTTTTTGGACGAAGGACTAATTCATTTGGAGAAGAACTTGAGCGCTTAGTGCTGTTTGGGGGCGTAGACATAAAATATGAGAAAAATAAAAATAATAGTAATAGTAATGATAAAAACCTGCATAAAAGTTATAAAAGTTTGTGGTATGAAATAGACGTAAACAAATGAAATGTATACAGTGGCCAGCTGATTGATATATACCTGGTAGTGCGGAGGTGGGGTCTTCCTGGTCTAGCTTGCAATCTCGATAACAACCCAGTGTCCAATTTTTCTCCACTACTTTCCTCTGTCAGTGTGAAAAAACTGCTCGATCACTTTTCACCAAATTCCACTACACTCCTCACTAGCACTACAACTTTAACTATGAAAATTATTAATGTTGTAGGTGAACAATTTCTGAACTTTTAACGAGCTAACACGGGAACGATGTTTCCTTGACAGTGGACTAGACCGAACTCTAGTCCACGATTTGATATTTTTATTCTTTTGGAGACTTTTATAACTGATCAATCTGGTTAATGATTGTCTTAAACGGTCGTTTTCAAGGGGGCACACAGGACGAATCCACATTCCTTGGCCCGATGGGGTCTTCAGTTAATGATTTATGTTGCGTTCCCGTTGAACTACTCCCTCTTATTGATAATGTTGAAGTCCTTAATGAACCATTTTCCGATCATCTGCCTTTATTCCTTTCAATTTCTCTCCTCGGTGAGTCCAATCGGTGTGACACTATTAACCTCCCTCTTCTTCCTCAGCTTGTTTGGAGAGACCATGATAAGGATATTTACAGAGCGAACCTAGATAAAGAAATCAGAGCTCTAACCTCATTTCCGGCCGATCCTCAACTTTATACCAACAATTTAACGCTTTGTATTAAACGCTCATCTACAGCACCCTACCCTCCTCCTACTTCTTATATTAAAATGCACCAGAAAAATCCTTGGTTCGATTATCGGTATTTGCGGGCTAGGAGAAAATCTTTTAGGTTGTTAAATTTATTTCGGAAAACTGATTCCTCAATCGCAAGGGACGCTTATCGCGAGGCCAATAAAGAGTATAACTTACTAATCGCTCTCTCAAAAAACAGTATTGCTCTTCTCTCTGTGACAATTTTAACGCGGCCAAGGACTCTAAACAATTTTGGGGCTTAGTGAATCGTTTTCGTTGCAAGAAATTTACTTATAGCAATAATATTTCCATCCTAAATTGGGTTTCACACTTCAAAGATTTACTTAACCCCTTATTGACTACTCCTTTCCTTCACGCAGTTTCATTTCTTATTTCTGACACTCTGGATTCTCCGTTCACACTAAGTGAGTTAGAGTTTATAACGTAAAATCTCAAAAACAACAAGGCCCCAGGTCCAGACTGTGTAACATACGAATTCTTTAAATATGCGCCGCTTTCCTTCCTCGATAGAATTCTTGCCTTCTTTAATTATATTTACGATCTCGGAGAATTACCACAGTCATTCGGTCAATGAGTTATATTCTCGCTTTACAAACAAGGAAATGTTGATCAAGTTTCAAACTATAGAGGAATTTCATGCCTCAATTCAATGGCCAAGATCTTTACCGCTCTTTTGCTTAATCGTCTTAATCAGTTTGTGAAAGAAAATAATCTTCTCAGTGAATTTCAAACCGGATTCAGGCGTGGGTACTCTACTGTCGATAGTATATTTATTTTAACAAACATGATAGCTCTTAACTTGGAGAAAATGAAAAAAAAACACTGCTTTTTTATTGATCTGAAGGCAGCATTTGACTCGGTTGATCATAATTCGCTAATTTGCGAGTACAAAAACCTGAGGACTGAACATTTTGCCGCCGATTTGCAATTCGGAGAGCTAAGGTGGCTTTTGAAATCAAGAGGGGAACTTTTGTATCTAAACTCTTGGCCATGGTTGGATAAGGATCCTAATCAGGAAAGGTGTAACTTATGTAATACTGGGGATAAAGAGGATGTCTTTCATTTCTTGACGGTCTGTCCCATCCTGGTAGAGCTGCGTATTCTCTATCTCAGAAAACGTAGTCTGTCTAGGGGTGAAATAATTTCTTCATTAACGGGGAAAATTGACTGTAGACCTTTATTGGCTTATGCCCGCCATGCTTGGAGGGTTAGATATGAGTGGGTCTCAGATCTCCCCAAGTAAATTTGTTTCTGTATTTTTTTTTATTTTATTTGTTTATTTATTTTATTTTTTACTTTTTTTTATTTTACCTGTTTCTAAGCTATTGTGATGGATCATTTGTTTTTTAGGTGATAAACTATTTTATTTTTCTGTTTTTTCTATTCTAGAGTCTGTTACTTTTTAGTCTTTTTATTTTAGAGCGTTTATTTAATTTATTTATTTTGTATTTTTCTATCTTGTTTGTATTAAACTGTATATAATACTGAACTCAGGCAGACGGCGGAAGGCCATTGCATTTATACTTTGTTTAGTAGCTATGTAAATGATTATGATTAATAAAGTATTATTATTATTTAGTAAATGCATTCTACAGTGCTGCATGAATGAATGCATACAGTCATTCGTTCATTGCCTTTCATCACACGATTAACAAACATGCTATCCCATTTGAGTGGAGTTTTACTTTTTCGCCTCCTTGATGGCGATTTTCGATCAATCAGCCTATTAAAAATGTATCTTGTTCATTTTTTTAACGAGCATAAAGCAAAGATTTTAGACAAAGTTCTTTATCATCTAAACTCAGTATCAGTTTGAATGAGGAAACAAAACCTGAATATGCTCTCTTCTTCAAAGGAACGAATATTTGTAGGCCCATTTAAACAGGAATGAGAGTGGTTTTTGTTTCTTTTTTTATACTGTACAATAGGCGCCTATATGAAAACAAACATTTGGCACAAAAATATGAATTCGATTTTTCGGCGCTTGTTCCCTTCTTCAAACTGCTGATTCAATTTTATGAAAGGTAGTTAAATCATCTAAAAAACAATAAAAGAATCATCAAAATCGGACCAGTATTAGCAAAGATAAAGCGCATCGGACTAACCGGATGTAGCTATTATATTAGGGATTTTACAATTTTCTCGTAAACGTACCGAACGTCCAAAGAATATTTTATTTACGCATAACTTCAAAAGCGTGCAATTCATGATAAATTATCTATAAAATTGTTTGAAAAATAATTAAATCATCTAAAAAACAAAAAAGAATCATCAAAATCGGACGAAAAATAGCAAAGATACAGTGCATCGGACTAACCGGAAGTGCCACTTTATATAATCGATTTTACACTTTTTTACAATTTTCTCGAAAACGGCTCTAACGATTTTGATGAAACTTGCCTAAATTATTCTTCATAAAGGCCTTTAACTCTTCATTGATGTAGTACATCACCGAGGAAATGCAGAGAAATTCACGAGGGATGCCATTTTAAATGTTATGTTTCTGGCAAACTGCTTTTCTAAGGCAGGTGGGGGTTCCAGAAACCACATTTACTTATTTTACTTATCTAATTTATTCTCTATTTGCATCGGTTCCAGAAGGGAGCCGCTCAATCAAACTATATTTTAACATAAAAGGCTAGAGACCGCAGACGCTATGGTCACTAGTTTGGGATATTATAAATACCATTGGAGATTCTTTCCAAGGGTGTCGTGTTCACCATTTCACTTAATTAAACTATATGATGTCATGCAGGGTTAATAGAATAATAGAATTTGATAGAAGATTTTACTTTATTGAAGTTACGTTATTAATTAAACTATTGGTTTACTAATTTACAATCTAAATTACTCTTATTGTAAAAATCTATGGACTGTAAGTAGAGGGAAAACAGGCGAGCTGGCGCACGATTCCTCCATCCCCTCCACCGCTAACCTTAACTGCCACGTGGTCTTGCCTCGACCCTACCTTAACCACCACGTGGTCTCACCTCAACATAACCTTAACTATTAGGCCACGCCCCTTTTTGGTCACGTGACCCTTATGCTCCGCCCCTTTTTAGTCACGTGATCCAGTCACGTGACCCGCGGAACCTCCTGGTCTATGCTTCGCCCACATGTTTTAGTCACGTGATCCAGTCACATGACCCGTGGAACCTCCTGACCTATGCTCCGCCCACAAGATTTACCCCCTCCACCCATTGAAGGGTTAGGTACCCACCTTATAGAGCATGAGTGTACCCGGCCGCCATTTTGTTTTTCTACTGTTTGAGGGACTTGAGGTTTTGTTGAAGGGTTAGGTACCTACCTTTTAGAGCATGAGTGTACCCGGCCGCCATATTGTTTTTTATACATCGCCATTTTGTTTTTCTACTGTTTGAGAGACTTGAGTTTTTGTTGAAGGGTCAAGTACCCATCTTATAGAGCATGAGTGTACCCGACCGCCATTTTGTTTTTTATACATCGCCATTTTGTTTTTCTTATGTCGCCATTTTGTGTTTTCTACCGTTTGAGAGACTTGAGGTTTTGTTATATGGTCAGATACCCACTTTATATTCTGTAACCTCCCCTACGGTTATATAATCATAACCTATACGGCGAAGGGTCAGGTATCCACTTTATAGTATGTAACCTCCCCTACGGTTATATAATCATAACCTATACGACGAAGGGTGAGGTATCCACTTTATAGTAACCTCCCCTACGGTTATTTAATCATAACCTATATGATGAAGGGTTAGGTACCCTCTTCATACTCTGTAACCTTCCCAAAGGTTACATAACCTTTACATTGTTTTCGTGTTTGCGCAACCTTCTCAATGTTTACTTAATCTTTGCAATATTTAACTTTAGCAACATTTAAACAGGTTGGATCATGTATAGACAAGTTGGATGATGTCTAGGTGAAATACAAATATGGACTTTGAACTGTTTATCTCTAAAACAAAAATAAATAGTAGGGCTTCTTAATCCTATAACAACTGTTGGACTTTGAACTGTTTATCTCTAACTTATAAATAAATAGTAGAGTTCCTAAATCCTATAACTGCTTTTGGACTTTGCACTCTTAATCTCCAACCATTCTTATCTCGCTGAAACATAAACAAAACAACTTTTCAATGTACTACGTATTTTTAATAGTTGATAGTATAAATAATAGTCTTAAAAGGATTAACTTGTCAATGTTCTACGTATTTTTATTCTCTCATAGTTAAATAATGGTCTTAAAAGGATTAACTTTTAATCCATTAAGTTCCTATCGAACTTTTAATCTTTAAAATATATTAACAAATCGAAACGATGGTATCACGTTGGCCAAAGAGGTTGCACCTTTTCATAGCTTTGAAATATTTTCAAAGTACACGAGTCGGTATTAATAACTGCGAACATGTGGCAGTAAATTTTAATTAATGAATATTAATTAATACTATTTCTTAATCCCTTAAGGGCTTTTGGACTTTGAGCTGTTAATACCAAAACATAAAGAATGATTTAGGACTTCCGCTAAAAAGTAAACAAATTTAGCTTTCGCAATAATGCTCTATCTCTTAATCCTTCCTTTAAAAGTAAACAATGGACTTTGAACTGTTAATCGTCTATCATTACTAATCTCGCTGAAACATAAACAAAACAACTTTTTAATCTTATGTGTATTTTTATTTTCTCATAGTATAAACTATTAAAACGCCGTAAAAGAATTAAATATTAAATCCTTAAAGTTTTTTTATCATTTACAAACAATGATAAAGAGCCTTTTAATCATTTCATAATATCTGGATAGATGACGTCATTATTATTAGCTAAAGTTTTGTACCTTTTTCAGTTCTCAATGTTTACATTTTATGCAATTTTTCCAAATTTTTACCTTTACCTACCTATTTCTTTTTAAAATTTTCTATAACCTCCTCAATGTTTATACATTTTCTGTCCGCTAGGGCGCAGCACCTTACTCCACTCGGAAATTTTCCTGGCTAGTTTACATAATGTTCTCAATGTCTATGATTTATGCAACCTTCCCAATGTTTACGTTTACCCACCTATTTGTTTACGTTTTCTTTAACCTTCGCAATATTTAAATTTTATGTAAATATAGTCTTCTCAACTGATTTTTTGCCTTTCCTAAATTGTTTTTCCCCTTTTCTGAACTTGATTTAATTATAATTAACTACCCTGGTTCCTAATTGCACTCGTATCAGACCTTGCGATATCATCGGCGCCTTTCGGCTACTCTCGGATACCTTCGGAGCAGAGCGGCCGGGCCCCGATCATTGTCCTCGGTGACGCTCGTTCGTCCTCGTATTTCCTCGGGCCCCCACCTCGATCTCCCTAATCTGCCTTAGGATGCTCCCGATTCGAGAATAACCGAACTCCTCCGGCCTCATATGATCATCCAGAATCACTAGGAAAAATTTGAAAAAATCTCCTCTTCTCACCTGGACTTCTTCTCCTACGGTTCCAACCATTCATTTTACTCAGCACGTAGAGGTCTCTCGTCTGCGTACCCCTTGATCAACTATAAATATTTACATTTTTCATAACTTGAAGTCCCATAATTTTTGTGGTTTTTAGTAATTTTAGCGGTTTTTATTGATTTTAGTCATTTCTTATCAGCTTCTAATGGCAAAATACACTCCGGCAATAATATTATGCTTAATGTTTAACCGAATCCATCATTTTCTTTCAATTCATTGATAATATTTTTTGAATAGGTCTTTTACTGCTTTACTGGTCTTTTACCTCTAATTTTTAACATAGCTTTATATTTTTTAGTATATTTTAACCAATTTTCGATATTATTTTTTGTTTTTATAATTGATTTTACATGTTACTTTATTGATTTTAGTCAATTTTAATGATTTTAGAAATAAAATAAAATGTTTTATTAGCAAATATTTGTATATAAATCTGTTTTGAGATGATTTATTATGTAGAGTTGATATTATTTGAGAATGTTGATGTAAGATGTGCTATATTTGGTCCCCATTTGTATGATATTATATTGTTGTTTTTATTTTCAATCCTAATGATGCCCGAATTAGCGAAACGTTGACTGATCAGATATTTACTGCTGTTTAAGAGACTCAAAACTTTATTCAGGATTCTTCCAGAAATATACTGATAATTTAGAATTAGAATTTAAGATAATTTTGAATATTAGAATGTTTGCCATCATCGGATGATAGATAATATTAACAGTAACTAATATGAGCATAATCCTGGCAGTTGGAGCACAATTCTGATCACACTTTCCCCCTTTAAAATTCCAAATATTTACATTATTCATAACTTGAAGTCCCATAATTTTAGTGGTTTTTAGTAATTTTAGCGGTTTTTATTGATTTTTAGTTATTTCTCATCAACTTCTAGCGGTAAAATACAATTCGACAATAATACCATGCTTAATGTTTGACCGAATCCATCATTTTCTTTTACATTATTGATAATATCCTTTGAGTAGGTCTTTTACTGCTTTACTGGTCTTTTACCTCTAATTTTTAACATAGCTTTATATTTTTTAGTATATTTTAACCAATTTTCGATATTATTTTTTGTTTTTATAATTGATTTTACATGTTACTTTATTGATTTTAGTCAATTTTAATGATTTTAGAAATAAAATAAAACGTTTTATTAGCAAATATTTGTATATAAATCTGTTTTGAGATGATTTATTATGTAGAGTTGATATTATTTGAGAATGTTGATGTAAGATGTGCTATATTTGGTCCCCATTTGTATGATATTATATTGTTGTTTTTATTTTCAATCCTAATGATGCCCGAATTAGCGAAACGTTGACTGATCAGATATTTTCTGCTGTTTAAGAGATTCAAATCTTTATTCAGGATTCTTCCAGAAATATACTGATAATTTAGAAATATTCATATTAACCCTTCTCCATACTCGCTTCATAATTCAAATTATTTGATTTCTTTCATGAAATAATAACTATTTATTAGATATTTCTATATCGTCTCCGGGTCAAAATGTCTTGTTTTCTGCAGGTGACTGTCAATATTAGAATGTTTAGCATGATCTGATCATAGATAATACTAAAATTAATTCATATGAGCACAATCGTGGTAGTTATAGCACAATTATGACCACACTTTTACCCAAAAATACCAAAAGTTCGCCTATGAGGCACCACTATCAGTACTTGTTTCCTCATCGAAGTTTGTTTATCGATTAATCAACAATCAGTTCAATCAATTTTGACGAGTCCATCTTGCTTTTGCACACTAACTTTCTGTTGGACAGAACATTTATGGACTTCACCAGGATGAGAACCATTGTTAAGAGGTGTTTCATAGCACCCTAGGATTTTAAAATGAGTAGCCGATAGAGGGAAAATGAGGTAGTTCGAGCACAATGCTGATCACACTTTCTACGAAGAATAGCATCAGGTCTCGTCTATGAGACATTTTTTCCCAGTTACTTTCGCCTTGCCGAGGTGTGTTTATTGGTAAACACAGCAATCACATACTCGATTTTATTTGTTTTTATTAGATTGATATTTATTTTTTTATTAAGAGGCGGAAGCTGGACCTCATTAAGACTCCAATATCTTTTGGTAATCAACTCCAATCAATCCAAAATGTTAAATATTTCCTCGAAAAAACATCAATTTAACGGAAGCCATTAGATCCGTCCTCATTTCATAATTCAAATTGTTTGATATCTTTCATGAAATGATAACTATTTATTAGATATTTCTATATCGTCTCCGGATCAAAATATCTTGTTTAAATTCTACTATCATAATATTAATCATGGATGGATGACCTTAGTAGTTGAGCTCCTCTAAATACTACACTCGTAATACGAATATAAAATTTTTAATCCAATTTATCACTTTTGCAGGGGAAGTACTGCAGTATATCGATGATTATTAAAACTATCAACACAACTGCATGCGAATCTGCTGACCTCTATTGTCTGTTTTAAGAGCTATTATTCAGCTTTCATGTCACACGAGGGGGTGTAGATCGGTATGTTCAAGGTATGGCTTGAGGTAGTGATGGAGGGTAACGGATCATCAGGAATGTAGTATAGGATGATTTAGGGAATGGGGACCAAATATAGCACATCTTACATCAGCATTCTCAAATAATATCAACTACAGATAATACATCATCTCAAAACAGTATTATATACAAATATTAGCTAATAAAATTTTTTTTTTATTTCTAAAATCATTAAAAATTGACTAAAATCAATAAAGTAACGGGCAAAATCAATTATAAAAACAAAAAAATAATATCTAAAATTGGTTAAAATATACTAAAAATATAAAGCTATGTTAAAAATTAGAGATCGAAGTCTATGCAGTAAAAGACCTACTCAAAGGATATTATCAATAATGTAAAAGAAAATGATGGATTCGGTCAAACATTAAGCATGGTATTATTGTCGAATTGTATTTTACCGCTAGAAGTTGATGAGAAATAACTAAAAATTAATAAAAACCGCTAAAATTACTAAAAACCACTAAAATTATGGGACTTCAAGTTATGAATAATGTAAATATTTGGAATTTTAAAGGGGGAAAGTGTGATCAGAATTGTGCTCCAACTGCCACGATTATGCTCATATTAGTTACTGTTAATATTATCTATCATCCGATGATGGCAAACATTCTAATATTCAAAATTATCTTAAATTCTAATTCTAAATTATCAGTATATTTCTGGAAGAATCCTGAATAAAGTTTTGAGTCTCTTAAACAGCAGTAAATATCTGATCAGTCAACGTTTCGCTAATTCGGGCATCATTAGGATTGAAAAAAAAACAACAATATAATATCATACAAATGGGGACCAAATATAGCACATCTTACATCAACATTCTCAAATAATATCAACTCTAGATAATAAATCATCTCAAAACAGATTTATATACAAATATTTGCTAATAAAACGTTTTATTTTATTTCTAAAATCATTAAAATTGACTAAAATCAATAAAGTAACATGTAAAATCAATTATAAAAACAAAAAATAATATCTAAAATTGGTTAAAATATACTAAAAAATATAAAGCTATGTTAAAAATTAGAGGTAAAAGACGAGTAAAGCAGTAAAAGACCTACTCAAAAAATATTATCAATGAATTGAAAGAAAATGATGGATTCGGTTAAACATTAAGCATAATATTATTGCCGGAGTGTATTTTGCCATTAGAAGCTGATAAGAAATGACTAAAATCAATAAAAACCGCTAAAATTACTAAAAACCACTAAAATTATGGGACTTCAAGTTATGAAAAATGTAAATATTTATAGTTGATCAAGGGGTACGCAGACGAGAGACCTCTAGGTGCTGAGTAAAATGAATGGTTGGAACCGTAGGAGAAGAAGTCCAGGTGAGAAGAGGAGATTTTTTCAAATTTTTCCTAGTGATTCTGGATGATCATATGAGGCCGGAGGAGTTCGGTTATTCTCGAATCGGGAGCATCCTAAGGCGGATTAGGGAGATCGAGGTGGGGGGCCCGAGGAAAAACGAGGACGAACGAGCGTCACCGAGGACAATGATCGGGGCCCGGCCGCTCTGCTCCGAGGGTATCCGAGAGTAGCCGAAAGGAGCCGATGATATCGCAAGGTCTGATAGGAGTGCAATTAGGAACCAGGGTAGTTAATTATAATTAAATCAAGTTCAGAAAAGGGGAAAAACAATTTAGGAAAGGCAAAAAAATCAGTTGAGAAGACTATATTTACATAAAATTTAAATATTGCGAAGGTTAAAGAAAACGTAAACAAATAGGTGGGTAAACGTAAACATTGGGAAGGTTGCATAATAGACATTGAGAACATTATGTAAACTAGCCAGGAAAATCCCCTACTGGAGTAAGGTGCTGCGCCCTAGCGGACAGAAAATGTATAAACATTGAGGAGATTATAGAAAATTAAAAAAAGAAATAGATAGGTAAAGGTATAGATTTGGAAAAATTGCATAAAATGTAAACATTGAGAACTGAAAAAGGTACAAAACTTTAGCTAATAATAATGACGTCATCTATCCAGATATTATGAAATGATTAAAAGGCTCTTTATCATTGTTTGTAAATGATAAAAAACTTTAAGGATTTAATATTTAATTCTTTTACGGCGTTTTAATAGTTTATACTAGAGAATAAAAATACATATAAGATTAAAAAAGTTGTTTTGTTTATGTTTCAGCGAGATGAGTAATGATAGAGGATTAACAGTTCAAAGTCCATTGTTTACTTTTAAAGGAAGGATTAAGAGATAGAGCATTATTGCGAAAGCTAAATTTGTTTACTTTTTAGCGGAAGTCCTAAATCATTCTTTATGTTTTGGTATTAACAGCTCAAAGTCCAAAAGCCCTTAAGGGATTAAGAAATAGTATTAATTAATATTCATTAATTAAAATTTACTGCGACATGTTCGCAGTTATTAATACCGACTCGTGTACTTTGAAAATATTTCAAAGCTATGAAAAGGTGCAACATCTTTGGCCAACGTGATACCATTGTTTCGATTTGTTAATATATTTTAAAGATTAAAAGTTCGATAGGAACTTAATGGATTAAAAGTTAATCCTTTTAAGACCATTATTTAACTATGAGAGAATAAAAATACGTCGAACATTGACAAGTTAATCCTTTTAAGACTATTATTTATACTATCAACTATTAAAAATACGTAGTACATTGAAAAGTTGTTTTGTTTATGTTTCAGCGAGATAAGAATGGTTGGAGATTAAGAGTGCAAAGTCCAAAAGCAGTTATAGGATTTAGAAACTCTACTATTTATTTATATGTTAGAGATAAACAGTTCAAAGTCCAACAGTTGTTATAGGATTAAGAAGCCCTACTATTTATTTTTGTTTTAGAGATAGATAGTTCAAAGTCCATATTTGTATTTCACCTAGACATCATCCAACTTGTCTATACATGATCCAACCTGTTTAAATGTTGCTAAAGTTAAATATTGCAAAGATTGCGTAAACATTGAGAAGGTTGCACAAAAACGAAAACAAGATAAAGGTAAACCTTTAGGAAGGTTACTGAATATGAAGAGGGTACCTAACCCTTCATCGTATAGGTTATGACTATATAACCATAGAGGAGGTTACATACTATAAAGTGGATACCTCACCCTTCGTCGTATAGGTTATGATTATATAACCGTAGGGGAGGTTACAGACAATAAAGTGGATACCTGACCCTTCGCCGTATAGGTTATGATTATATAACCGTAGGGGAGGTTACAGACTATAAAGTGGGTATCTGACCATATAACAAAACCTTAAGTCTCTCAAACGGTAGAAAAAAACAAAATGGCGGCCTAAGAAAAACAAAATGGCTAAGTATAAAAAACAAAATGGCGGTCGGGTACACTCATGCTCTATAAGATGGGTACTTGACCCTTCAACAAAACCTCAAGTCTCTCAAACAGTAGAAATACAAAATGGCGATGTATAAAAAACAAAATGGCGGCCGGGTACACTCATGCTCTATAAGATGGGTTCCTGACCCTTCGACAAAACCTTAAGTCTCTTAAACGGTAGAGAAACAAAATGGCGGCCGGGTACGCTCATGCTCTATAAGGTGGGTACCTGACCCTTCAATGGGTGGAGGGGGTAAACCTGGTGGTTAGGCGTGGATGTTGACCACGTCATTGTAAACAAAATGGCGGCTTAGGGTGGGGGTAATCAGGGCGGAGCATATACCGGAGGGTTCAAAGGGTCACGTGACTGGATCACGTGACTAAAATATGCGGGCGGAGCGTAGACCAGGAGGTGCCGATGGTCACATGACTGGATCACGTGACTAAAATGGGGCGGGGCATAAGGGTCACGTGACTAAAAAGGGGCGTGGCCTAATAGTTAAGGTTAGGTCGAGGTGAGACCACGTGGTGGTTAAGGTAGGGTCAAGATAAGACCACGTGGCAGTTAAGGTTAGGTCGAGATGAAAATTCAAATTCAAATTTCCCGCCATAGGTCACGTGACCAAAATGCTGGCTTCTGATTGGCTGCTCCTATCGGTGGCCCAGCTCCCCTGTTTTCCCTCTACTGCTGTATCT
Organism: Rhaphigaster nebulosa; assembly: GCA_948150685.1. Classification (NCBI taxonomy): domain Eukaryota; kingdom Metazoa; phylum Arthropoda; class Insecta; order Hemiptera; family Pentatomidae; genus Rhaphigaster; species Rhaphigaster nebulosa. The sequence goes on along the minus strand of OX411306.1, from coordinate 136,935,297 downwards.
TATGTATTTGAGAATAATGGGAGAACCTGCTTATTTAAAATATTAATCGGGTGCCACATAACATTAATGTGCAAAATGAATGAAAGGACTATCACTTATTACTTACTTAGTTGCCTTCGATCCTCGGTGCTCGATGGTCAAGTTTTCTCTCTCCTGCAACGGCCTGCTATTGTGTCTACAGCCGCACGGACTTCCTCTCTCGATGGCATGCTCAACTTTACCCCTGCGAACCTCAGTCTTTTGCTCCCTAGCTCGAACCTCCTTCCACCTTCTCCCAAGAACTCCCTTATTTCTGACCTCTCTGTCTCTTCTCTCTTTTTCCCCTTCTTCTTTTTGAAAAGATGAATTTTGTCCCCATTCTCCTTTTAGGACATCTTATTGGTTGACGCTATAAGAATATTTGGACTTCGAAAACGTTTGATCTATTTTCTCTATTGTCCCTATTTTCTGTAACCTTGGGCGGTAGATTTTATTACACCATGTCGACCTGGCCTATCTCTAGTTTTATCTTTATGACGGTTTTAAGCGGCCGACTTTCTATTCTACCCCCAGGTATAGCGCCCGACCTTCTATTTCTTTGTCCCAAAAAAAAACTGATTTGTATTAATATTGACTGAACCAGGAGGCATCATTATTTAATTTATTCATTGTCTAATTACTATTATTTAATCTTAATTATTTTCTTCAATCCCTGTATTCTCAATACATAACATTACATTAGTTCATAGATTAATTAAATTAAAAATTAAGTTCGTGCTTGGAAGTAAAAATATTCTATAACCCACCCTTTTTTTCTCAAACTTGAATTTATATTTTTTCTCTTATATTTTAATTATTTATTATATTTTTCTAACTTTTACGGAGGAGGGGAGGGGCACGGCCTCCCTTGGCCTCCTCTCTCCTCCCCCGCGTACGCTCATGTCTGAATTTAAGTCATAAGATTTGTATCATCAACTTGGCGGAAGAAAAAAAAGAAGAAAAATCAACCTCTATTCCGTTAATTTATAAATCAGCAAGCGTCTAATATAATTAATAAAGTTTTTTATTAGTTTTTTTAATTAGTAAAATTTTTGAAACAAAATTTAAAAATTTATTTTCAGTTCATATTTTTATGATTATTGGATTTCACAGTATTAAAAAAAAATACATTTGCATATTTTAGTTTATCAAACCGAAACTGTAATATAAAAACATAGATAAAGAATACTCTCGATTGACAAGACCAGCGTTGTGGTACAGTTCACATAGGAGACTGATTTATGAATCTCGAATACCGCAGAAACCTCAAGAGATGATCAACTTGAGCGCAAATAGCCTTCTCACGGAGGAAAAAAAATTGCAATCTTTAATAAACCCTGTTTTGATCCAAGGCTTTGCTACTTCTTCTATTACGTTTTCCAAATAAGACTGGAGAGATTTGAAAGAAAACTGCATGATAACCGATCTTCGGTTATCACAATTTAAAAGTAAGGAGAAGAAAATGTGACTTACTCAAGATGACCTGTCAATCACAATTTTCACGCTATAAAGACAAGGAGGCTATGGCCAGGAATGATTATTATCATTTAATTTTATTAAATTAAACGCTCATTTAATAAATGCAATTATAGAAATTTAATATTGTGAAATTGATTGACAGTATTCATTTTATTTGATCGTCAAAAATCCTCTTCATTCTGATCTTAAAAAATAAAAATTAACTGCAGAAGAACTCTTCGTTCATAAGCGATTTTAGTACAGTTGTACGCCTCTTTAGCAATAAAGGTTGGAAAAAAAACCAAAAGGTTGCTAAATTGTTCGCCTGTCAAAATTCAAATCCTGTCCCGTAAATCCGCAGTAGTTTAGCAAGCACTTAGATTTGAAATGGGATCCGCATTTTTCATACAGGTATTATTGTTGAAGTACATATTCCAAAATACTTCTTCATGGGCTAGTTTTTTTGGGTCCGCATTGAATTAATTAATTTTAGTCCGAGAAGAGGTGTTGCTGGGTACTTTCTCATGCACGACACCAAAATGTATTCACAAAATTTTCTGTCTGTCTTAATTCATACAGGTGCGAATTAGGATTGAAATTAAAAAAAAAAATCCACCATTGAACCAAATATTTTTTGCTCTATGAACTTTCTCTGAAGGTTATGCTGCCAAGTTGGGTCAGCTGAGAGAAGTTCAGCTAGACGATACCGGTCCTCTCTCTTTTACTTTCCTACTTTCCCTTACCTTAATAATTTGTGGCAGTTATGGTTATCCATTTATATTTTTTTGTTTGATAAATTAACTAATCAATAATTTTTATTATACGATTTGGTCAATAATTCCAGCGTTCCTATGCTATTTCATATTGTATTTATTTCTGATGTTCCTGTCTGTATTGTCAACGTATTTAATTATGTTTGAGCAGCTATTGCTAGCTGCAATCTGTTTCCCATATTTTTTACTATAATGTAGTTGAATAAATAAATATTATGTTTTGTACTTGCTTCCAGTAGTTAAAAATTTTCTTTTGATAAAAGAGATGACACGGCCATGGGGGTAGTGGATGCTGGGGCAGCACCCAGTCATTCCCGAGTCAGAAGAACCACTGGTTTGAATCCAGCCTATGGGAGTTGACTTTCATTTCGTGACGGGTCCCCAAAATAAATCTCAATCTTCGTACTATTTTGGATGTCAGTAGACTTGATAGCTTAGTAACCTGTAAGTTAATCCGCCTTTCTTGCCTTGTTGGGAAGTAGAGAAAGGTGTTAATCTTAATAAAGAACAAACAGATCAAGGAACCTTTTCTAATTAATTATACTCTGAACCCATAACCGATTCCTTAAACTACGTATGCGTTATCATTGTCGTTAAAAAAAAATAAACCTTTCTTCACAACTCATAAAATTCCTCTATAAATTCCTACGTAAAACAGGTTTTGTTAATTGTCCATCATGGTGACTGCAGGATAAACATCAATTTAATTTAAATGTCTGGCTGGTTCCGTTTCTATGCAATGTTAATCGGGAGTTGACTCTAGTAATAAGCTAAGGATGGTTAAAGATGGTTCTGATTTTTAAATAAGGGATTTATTTTCCGTCCATTAAATCTGAAATCTCTCTTAAATAACGTGAGTCAGTGATTAACCTGACATAGTAAAAACATCCTGTCTGACGAATGACTTTACTAGGGCGTACGCAGGAATTTCTTTAGGGGGAGACTATTTATTTTGGTCTCTAAGTTTGTCAAATATCATTGAATATAATCATCCCATGAAAAGTCATCCGGAATGAAATTAAAGCCTACAAAGAGTGGGGGTAATAATAATAAATAATCTCAAACCACACCTTTTTTTTAATTTAAATTTATTTTTTCCTCTTGTATTCAATAACTTTTAGGAAGTGGGAGAGGGAGCACGGCCCTTCTCTACCTCCCTGCTGCGTTCGCCCATGTGATCTTGTGCTGTATTCAGGGGTGTACGCAGATTTTTTTTCGATTGAGAGGAGGATATACATTTCTTTCTCGGGGATTTCAATTTTTGTCGAGGATGGGATTTAATGAGAAGGGAAGTAATCATTAAGTGCCTATAATCGCCAAATAGAACGTAAGTTTTAAGGATAACAGTGAAAATTGGATCCAAAAGTATTACTTAAAATACCAAACTTATATGAAAATCATATTTTTTCAAATATTTCGAGAGGAGGGGGATCATCCTGACCCGCCACCTCTCTCCGCCCCACGCGTACGCCCCAGGCTGCATTGGACCCTTTCCCTTTCATTTCTAAAATGTCATTATTCTTATCATATTAATTTAATACTAATAATAAAGATCATAAATATGTCTCGTAATTGAAGGTAATAGTAGAGGTACCAGATTGTAAATCTCATGATAATCTTGTGTAAAGTAAATTCTGTGTTCCAGCCATCTCACTGCGACGATCGATGCCGAATACGAGTAGTGTAAGGCTAAGTGCACCTGGCAGATAAGCTTTAGTCAAAAATGGTATGAATGACCTAAAACAGTGATCCCAATTTCGCACTTATCCAAATATTTTAACTGAAATGACCACTTATTTAAATTAATTTTAAAAAAATCTGGTGCGGGGCACGCATCACACAACTTTCCCTTACCGTTCTATAATAATTATATTACTTTCCCTAGGGGAAAGTATTGCGATCGTGAAAATTTTCGAATTCGAGTTTTCAACGGAAATACATGTTTTAAAGTCCCCTGAGTCCAAATGACCTAGTCTCGCAAAATGGTCTGTGTGTCTGTGTGTGTGTCTGTATGTATGTGATCAGTCTAGCTCAAAAACGGAAAGCTGTACGATACCGAAATTACATATTTAATGTTAGCACGTGCATGTGATGTTACAGCAACATTTTCGTCAAAATCGACTAACCGGAAGTGCCACTTTATATAATCGATTTTAAACATTTTTACAATTTTCTCGAAAACGGCTCTAACGATTTTGATTAAACTTGCCTAAATTATTCTTCATAAAGACCTTTAACTTTTCATATATATATGTTACATCACCGAGGAATTGCAGAGAAAAAAGTTATGATGAAAAGAATATATTATTTACGCATAACTTCAAAAGCGTGAAATTTATGGTAAATCATTCATGCACTTGAATGAAAGATAATTAAATTATATAAAAAACAATAAAAGAATCATCAAAATCGGATCAGTATTAGCAAAGATCCAGCGCATCGGACTAACCGGAAATAGCTATTATATTATGGATATTACTCTTTTTTACAATTTTCTCGAAAACGGCTCTAACGATTTTGATGAAACTTGTCTAAATTATTCTTCATAAAGGTCTTTAACTTTTCGTTTATGAAGTAAATCACCGAGGAGTTGCAGGGAAAAAAGTTATGACGAAAAGAATATATAATTTGCGCATGGTTTAAAAAGTATGCATATTACGGTAAATTATTTATAGCATTGTATGAAAGGTAATTAAATTATCTAAAAAAAAATAAAAGAATCATCAAAATCGGACCAGTATTAGCAAAAATACAGCGCATCGGACTAACCGGAAATGATAATTATATCATGGATATTACAATTGTTTACAATTTTCTCGAAAACGGCTCTAACGATTTTGATTAAACTTGCCTAAATTATTCTTCATAAAGGTCTTTAACTTTTCATTTATATAGGAAATCACCGAGGAATTGTAGGGAAAAAGGTTATGATGAAAAGAATATTTTATTTGCACATAGCTTAAAAAGTATGCATTTTACGGTAAAATATGTATAGAATTGTATGGAAGGTATTTAAATTATCTAAAAATAAATAAAAGAATCATCATGGCTTAAAAAGTATGCAATTTATAGTAAATTATGTACAGAATTATATGAAAGGTTATTAAAGTATCTAAAAAAAAAAAAAAAAAAAAATCACCGAAATCGGACAAGTATTAGCAAAGATACAGTGTATTTTATGAGGAGCATAAAATAGATGCATAACCGAGCGCATCCGAAAGGAGATAGATGCGACCGAACCTCCTCCCACCAATCCGCCAATCTGTTGTAAACAATACGCTCTGTAACAAAGTAATTTAAGAATACAAAAACGGAAATTAACTTAATAATTTCTACTTTCACATTATTTAATGGAAAGAAAATGTTTCCATAGAAACTTAACCAGCAACTTTTAAAATATATTTGCAACTTGACAAAGTTAAAATATATAGGTAGTGTACAGAATTGTTGTACTAAAGGTTCGGTCGCATCCGTCTCCATTCGGATGCGCTTGGTTATCCATCTAGGGTCTTGTACTCCTCATAAAATACTCTGTATCTTTGCTAATACTAGTCCGATTTTTATGATTCTTTTATTATTTTTTAGATAATTTAATTATCTTTCATACAATTCAACACATAATTTACATTAGAATGCAATGATATGCGCAAATAAAGTATTCTTTTCATCATACATTTTTTCCCTACAATTCTTCGGTGATTCACTACATAAATGAAAAGTTAAAGGCCTTTATGAAGAATAATTTGGGCAAGTTTCATCAAAATCGTTAGAGCCGTTTTAGAGAACAATGTAAACAAGTGTAAAAGCCATGATATTATAGCTATTTCCGGTTAGTCCGATGCGCTGTATTGTTGCTAATACTGGTCCGATTTTCATGATACTTTTATTTTTTTTTAGATAATTTAATTACCTTTCATACAATTTTACACATAATTTACCGTAAAATGCATAATTTTTAAGCTATGGGCAAATAAAATATTCTTTTCATCAAAACTTTTTTTCCTGCAATTCCTCGGTGATTTATTACATAAATGAAAAGTTAAAGGCCTTTACGAAGAATAATTTAGCCAAGTTTAATCAAAATCGTTAGAGCCGTTTTCGAGAAAATTGTAAAAATGTGTAAAATCCATGAGATAATAGCTATTTCCGGTTAGTCCGATGCGCTGTATCTTTGCTAATACTGGTCCGATTTTCATGATTCTTTTATTTTTTTTAGGTAATGTAATTACCTTTCATACAATTCTATTCTAATTTCTTAAAGGGTATTCTTAAGTATTTTGGGTTAATTAGTTTCTTAAACTCCGATATAACTTCTGATGATTCAATTGTTCCTTTAGGTGCTATTATAGCTTTATATGTTGCATTATGCTTATTTTTATTAACAGATTGTCTTGTAGCATCCGAAAAACTTGGTTTGTTGATGGTGGTAAGGTTGGTAAGGTCTGTTGATGGGCTCGGCTTTTCTTATTAATTTTAACATTAGTTTTAGAACTATTACCAACAAAATCTTCCAGCACCGTGATTGCAGAGATCACATGTACGGTACCTAAATTGACTAATAAGCTAACTGACAACTATTCCTAAAAATGATACATACAAAAAGAACACAAATATAGATAAAAATAAAAGAAGAGAAAAAAAATTCATCTTCTGCAACTGAACTAAACTCTAAACATACTCTTAGAGATGTTTGAAACCAGAGACGAAGAGCTCCGATAACCGCCTTCGCCATACGCTCCTTCAACCGATGCGCCATGGCCATTTTACTGAACACATCCACCACTGTCACCCATTTAAAATCCCACCACATGAATTTGTCAACTTGCAAATCAGAAAGCGGTATGGTCGGTGTTATTGTCTCCTCTTGTATACTTATTGGAGGGTGGTGTCTGTCATATTGCGTCTGATGGCATATCTCGCAATCTCTTATTGGCCCCTCGATAGTTTGCCGCATGCCTTGCCAGAAATACCTACACTGCAGGACCGCCAAAATTTTGTTTATTCCTCTATGATTAGTCTTACCCTGGTGATGGGCAACCATTACCTCCATCTGTCCAGTTTCCACCATTAGCGAGCACCTAATGAACATCCTGTCTGCGCCGATTTTTTCCGTCCGCCATAAATGCCGAATTTTCTCCGTTACCGTGACATTCCCTAGGTATAGGAAGTACCTCCTGGCCTCAATGCGTCTTTTAATGCTCTGCACACCTATTCTACCTGCACCCCCGCCGTCGACCAAATGGTGACGATCTTACGACGTCTTAGCGCCGAATAGTCCATTTTCATTATTTCGGACGCCCTCGTTTTCTAAATTATTTGCTTGGATTTGTTATTAACAATATACTCCCTTTCTTCCAACTTTATCGGTCGTTCCCCTACCGTATCCTCCGTGCCCGACGACTCTCGTGCCTTTTCCGATCCCTGCTCTTCCCGTTCTCCTTCTACCTCCGGTGTCCATTTCCGGACGAAAGGTAGTAAATCCCCGAAAGGTTCCTCTGCCTCCGGTTCGATTGCATGTACGTGTAAGACCAGTCCAGCACGACGTTGTCTTTTTCTAGTTTGTATACTACTTCCAGGTTATACTGACTCAGTATCTCGTTCCAACGCGTGACCCTGGCCGAGGACTCTTTCAGTTTTCCCACTCATAATAGAGGGCGATGATCCGTATGGACTTTGAACCTTCTCCCAAACATGCCACGAGCCAATCACCCTTCTCCCCTTCCTGCGACAGCACTTCCCCCCACCAATACATACTCACTCGCGTCTGTGGTGACTGAGAATGGTCTAGCGAAATCTGGGTACGTGAGGACCGGTTCTTTCTGAAGATGCAGCATGCACTCCCTAAGGTAAGCTACTCGTACCCTAGTTCACTGGACTGGGAACAAGGATCAGTAGAAACTTAAGTAGACAGCCTACCCTGTTTCACGGATGGATCGAGGAAAGACTCAACTGGCTTAAGGGGTGTGGGAGTATATATACAGAGAGGATTTAAGCATTTCATTGGGCAAACTGTGTTCCAGACAGAAGCGTACGCGACATTGTCCGCAGTAACATGCACGGAAGTTATTTAGCTTAGTGTTATTTAGTGATAGGTATCACTATTTACTCGGTCAGTTAGCTCTTCAAGCCCTGGAATCTTCTAGGGTGACTTCCGCACTGGTAACAAAGTAAAAGACAACTAAAAATTTGTGAAATAATAGGTGACGAGTTCTGCCACTTTTGCAGACAAACACCACAGACTGCTCTGCACTAAGGTATAGACTTCTAGGATCTGACAGAATCGAAGAACATGAGGACGCCCCTTCTGAATTTCATCAGGAAAACCAGAAGGTTCGAAACGGTTCGAAAGATGACCAATAGGTCATCTACATTGGTCATCCCTAGGATTGATAAAGTGGACCACTAGGCCCACTTGCCGGACTCTGTCCCCTCGCCTTTGCCGATACTAGTACCGCTAGCGGCTACTCTTAATCCATTCACAACCACTAGTACCTACTATATTTTTCATTTTGAATTTGAGAAGTGATTTTAGCCAAAAGTTTAGGACTAAAAAGTTATGACGTGAGTTACATGAAAAAAAAAAAAATTTACTTACGAAAACATACAATATTGAAGAAGTGGTTTAAGATCGGTTTTGATTTGCAAAATATCGTAATTAAATGGATTTCACTTTGACTATATTTATCTCCTTCTATAAAATGAGTTACTTACTATGTACAACTACAGCGCACCAAGCAAATTTATTGTTCCCTTTTATCTCAGATTTATTTTTTTTTGATCAGCTTAAAATATGATTATAATTGATTACTTTTTATTATTAAACTCAGGAAATTTCTCCATTTTTAAGTAATCCTTTTCTTATCAGTTGCTTAAGATTTCCAAAGGGTTATTTAAAAAGTAAAACAAGGAAATTATATCACGATACCTCATTCAGTCAGAATAACCATTGCCAATTAAAATATCTTTCTATAGTAAATAACGAACTCAACTAGAACTTTTACTAAATACTTATGTTTGCTTCAATGCATTTGGTTATGGTTAAGTCTCACAAACCTGAAGTTGTGTAAAACCTTCATAAAAACACCACAACTTTTACAATTTAACCTCACTTTTGAATTAAGACTCGATCATCTATAAATTCATTGTGATTTAAAACTGTAAAAGTACATTGAATCATTGTGCTATGTGATTAAAATGATATTACAAGACTAGTAGAGGGATTATTATTGACAGAAAGTGCCGACCGCATTTTTTTTTTCAGGAAAGCAATTGAGAGGCAAGGTTAGAAACCTGTGGGTTTGAGCTAGTGTAAGGTTTATAATGGAAGGAGTATATCATGGTTATTATTGATGATATTATTTGGGACAACTGGATACGAGAGGAATTTGTTGGTTAAGTAGAGCACCAAAGCTCAACTCCGTATGCCAAAATAGGTCTGATTTTATGGTTATTTGATCATGTTTTTACAGTAAAATGGAAATTTAGAGGTTATTTTAGTAATTGTTCCATTAGCCTACAAATAGAAGCAGTTTCTTGTCGTTTTAATATGCTATTACCTCACATTAAATCATACCATGATTTTTTTCACTATAAGATGAATTGATGAGCATATCGTACTTAAATGACAAAGAGAAATGTAAATAACCATTCTTATATATTTAAGTAATGTAAGGGATAACTGAAACACAAGAAGATGGATGAAAAATAGCTTGAAGAGTCCCTTTTCCATGCTTTAGGGCAGGGATTACCAAACCGTGGTACGCAAGGAAATTCCAGGTGGTACGCCAACAAGCAAACAAAACTCATAAATAGAATCATCTTCTTAACACGTTCAACGAAGGAGAGCGATTTTTTTTTAAATCTTTAGAATGTATCAATAATATGATTCTATAATTAATATAGAATAATCTACAATTAATAAAGATAATTCCGGATGGTTAACGTAGTAAGGACGAAACCACTCAGTATTGAAGAGGATTTTCAAATTGATTGATAAATTGAATTGAATTCAAATTCAAAAGAATTTCAAGCCTAACATTGATGCTTTGATTGTAAATTACATGCTCCCAATTAAAAATATTGTCCAAATTTCTTATTTTTGATGGGTATACTTTAATCTGCAGAATTTTTGTAGTTGTTAATCGTGCTATTGTTGTCGTTATGTGGTGTCAATTTCACTTTTTATTTTCAATTTAATAGTTTCTTTAGCGTATTTAACAGGGGCGTATGTAAATGGAAAAATGGAAGCAGCACGCAGTGACAAAGTCTGGAACCTCTACTTTAGAAAATCTCCTCTCCAGTGCTCTCAAATAAAATCCTATTGTTTGAGCGACCTTGGCTATTGCAGCCCCTTCAGAGGCCAGAGGACACGGAGGAGCGACCTGAGGCAACCTTCCACCCCCAGGGAGGGGTGCCCCACTGCAAGAGATCGCCAGTCGCACTCCGCCGCTCCGATGGCACGCTACCTACTCCTGTCATTTTGCCTGGCTGCCGCATCTCCCATCCAACAGCATGCCATGGTAATGTCATAGTGTCTCCATCTTCAGTTTTTATTGTGTAAATTCCTTTTACTGACCGGTTAGAAGATACTACGTAAGTCATCTTTTTTATTTATTAAATAATAAGATCATCAGGTGTTGTGGAACATGATCAAAAGTATTTTTTTCAAGACAATAAATATGATTTGTCTTCTCATATTCAATCATATTACAATTTAAATATTTGCTGATAGTTTGGAGGTTAGTACCAATTTAAGGGATTATAGCTCAGATTAAATAGAATAATAATTAGTGAGTGCTTAGAAGTGATCATATATTTTTAGTGTTTACCCCTCGTAAACTTTTGTATTCTTGTTTATATTTATGTTTTATTTATCCTTACCATTCATTTATTTATTTACTTTTTTACTCTGCTCCAAATTTTTTGGAGTAATAATAATAACAATATTTAATTAGGAGTGAATCATCAACTTTGTTATTTACACTGCATACAGATCAGTCAGAGAATGAAAAAAAAATATTTTTTAGACATAAACGTAGGTACATAAATACAAATCTTGAGACAAATAAATTAAAAAATAAAATAAAAATTGTTCGCTATGGAAAATGATTATTGCAATTTAATACATCTTTATAGACAAAGTTTTAAGACTTATAATAAATATAGTGTGATTTTAAAGTACACAGTGGATGTATGTTTTTTTTTCTAATTCTTTTTATTTAATTTTTTTTTCCTCCTTTTTCGTTCTAAAAACTCTATTCACCTCTTTATAAATTACAAGAAGTTATAATTAAAATAATATAATTGAAAGCTTATCTAATTATAAAAATTCACCTAATATTAACACTAAAACTATATTAAAACTAAAGTATAATTATAATAAATAAATAAAATTTTAAAGTTGCATTGCACACTAGTATATAAAACTAATAACAACGATTAATTATAAAAATTTAATAGTGACCTTGAAAATATAATAATATTCATAGCAATTTATTTTTAATTAAAAAAAAATATTCCAGTATATATTTATTAAAATGTTTCTTGAAACATTTTTAAATTTTTTGTTATTAATATGTTAGTGAATTAATATAAATTCTTTAAAAATCAGGTTTAGCATATTCGCCAATGATTTTTTTTAATATTTATCATTGATGTACGTTAATATAGTTATCAGTTATATTTTAGGAAAACTTTAATATAAAGTTGGTTCGATTTCCATACACCAACTAGAAGTTGTAAAATTGGAATCTAGAGAAATTTACTGTTCGTTTAGTCCCATCCTTCGATTGAAATTTTCATTTCCGTTTGTAATGTTGTATTATAAATCTTAGCAATAATAATGCTTCCACTGTTTCATATTTAATTTATTTGTTCTTAACGTTCGAAGATTCACATCCCCATCTTCGGATCTTATTTATTGCTACCTAGCGTTACACAGAAACATAAGAAGGTTGATAAATGGAGTCAATTAATGTATTAAGGCAATTAATGTTCCTTGATTTATGGAAAATAATTTTAATAACTTAAGAAAAATATAAAAAAAGAGAGGATAAAAGATACAATGGGGATTTGAATCTCAAACTTCTTGAATCCGTAAATAAAAAATGTGAAACAGTGGAGACGTCATTCCAGCAAAATTAATTAGGTTATCTGAATTCAATAATGTCTATTTTTCCTACATAAATAAAGTATTCCACCCATTTGAATAAAATAAATCCAAATGACAAGTTCTCACGCATCCTGTGATCCTAAGCAATACGCCGTGACTTGGATCCTTATTGAGAGGTTTAAAACTCAAATTTCTTTTCATGAAGACAAAACCATTAATTTGCTGCATCATGGCTAATAAGACAGTGAAGGGTGTGTGGGTGGTCATGATGGAGTGAATGACATTCTCAACGGTCTCTTACTTTCTGCCAGTTTTGTTTGAACCCGACAATTTGCCCATCACCTGTGAGGTGCTTAATGATAGCCGAAATATGAGGATGACCGATGTACCCTATCATCATGATTTATCTTTTTCCTTACTTGTGTTTATATATTTTGTTTTATTTTAAATGTATACGTACCGACCGCATCGGCTTATTCGTACGTATTAAAATACGCTTTATAATTTTTTTTTTATACAACATACTTAGTTGGAAATGTTTTATTCCTTCACATGGTTTTATATTCTCTTCCAACTTATTTAATCCCGAATTTCTTATATTTTAGATCTATTGATACCAACAGTATTAATGGTGAGTGCGTGCGCGTGTGTGTATGTCTGTGTGTTCTGCAAGTCTGTTTATCTGAACAGCCTAGCTCAAAGACGAAAAGCTTTACGAAACTGAAATTACGTATTTAAGATAGTCTTATGGTTGGGATGTTCTTATAATTGGGATGTTCCGCATGTTCCTACAGGATGTTTCCCCACATAGCTATTCCTGTTCCCAACAATACGCTCCATTCAACTTTTTGTGTACTTATTATTGCTATAACACGCTTCACGATAATTATTTTCAGTAAGGTCCTGATAATGGGAAAGTTGTAAGATGCGCAACAATTTTTTTCTTGTAAATCAGCTATAGATGTGTACATTGTATTTAATAAATATAAGTTTTAAAAAATCCCAAACTAGTAAACCAGTAAAATCGCCAAAAAATGACTCATAATATCACTCTTTTCATTATAGAAATCTATTTCACTGTTAAAAATGTTTGCTTAAATTTTTTTTATATTAATTGCAGTAATGGAAAGGTCTTAGCTCTAGATAATTGTTTAATATCATAAAAATAAATAATGCTGATGACACTTTCTCCGAAAAACCCTTAAAGTTTAGAATAAAATTACGCTACTAATGCCTGGTCCTAGGACCTGAGCTATTGCGATAATGATTTTTTTATTCCTCTTGATTATTTTAGTATATCGAGTTTTTTTTTTTTTTATTATTTTTTTTTTTTATAATGACATGGAAAATAATAACATTTGTTCAATCCCTTGGTGAACCCACAGAACGAACTCATACGTTGTCTTCTACGTAAACCCCTTCAGAAAAGATATTTGAGCCCTGTTATTCTCCCATCCATCCAACCCAAGCGCCTATTTTTACCAGCGCTACTTATGGTACGGAACATGACTCACATATATGTCAAATGGAAGCGATAATTGCAGTTCCGTATTATATAGTCTTCTCCCTCCTCCCTAGATTCACAATAGTTTCGACCGCTGTATTTTTTGGAATACTTTATTGTATTTAATCTTGCATCCTGATTAGACAGTAGCATTTTTAAGCAGCTCTTTTTTTTTTTTTTTTTTTATCACTAGGATTTTGAAAACTAACAAAACAAAAGCCTTTTTTTTATTGTCTTATTAGGAATTGTTAATGAGATTTTAATATAGGTAATTAAACACTGTTCATAACTGGTAATATATTGAAATTATCGCAACTTTCCAATTTTTTGCTAATTAAAAAGTTTGAAGAAGAAAATTTTATAAAATGTTTTTATTTTAATGATTCCCTATTCTTCTTTCAGCTCTTTGATAAGTTACGCTTTACAATGTAGTTGCAATAACAGGCACTTCATAATATGGGTTAAATAAGTAACATTAATATAGAAAATGCCCATAATTGCCTATTTCATAATAAATATTTGACATTAATTTTATCATATTTTGGGTTTTATATAAACAAACAAAAAATAAATAATTCAGACTCTTCTCAGCTCAAGAAAGGCCTATGACGCAGGTACTAGTAAAACTGCCGGATTTTCAACATAGTGGCATTCTGGGAGGCAGCGCGGTCAGCACTGTGCCACAACTACCTAATTATTTTTTTGTACCAATCCCAGGCACTATCTTATGCGAACTTGGGTTCAAGGAAAGCGTCTATCAAAAAAAGGATTCCAGCCTGACAGGGTTCTTTAATTTTTTTATAATAATAATTTGAATTTTGAAACTTTAGTGTGCCAAACCGGGCTTTTGGACCTAAGGTCCCAAAAAAAAGTTTCATTGAAATCAATGATCCCATGTCCGTAGCCTCCCCTTGTGAGTAAATTGAATTAAACTTCAAGAAATGTACAATTTCTTTTCTTAATTTCAATACTTAGCATCACTTCGAAAAACCTGAAAAAAAAAAATAATATGGCTAAGGTATAGATACCCTATGACTTTGGTTTGTTCAACTCAAGAACCTATTGAGCTATAGCCGTTTTTCTCCAAATTTTCATACAAGTTATTGAGTTTTTCCGGAAAATCAGCAATAGATGCTCTAAATGTTGGAATGTGGCCAAAAATAACCGGACTTTCTAAGTAATTTGGTTCAGCAAATTAAATTGTAGACTCATCAAGGCCAACAGTAACGAGAATGAGACTGAGAAAAATGGTATTTTTGAAGCCTTGGCTTCCTTTAGTTCGATTGTGAAAATTTTATCACGCTCTTTTCTCATATCAAAGTAAAATTTCATGCTCCAAGAACTTATATTTTCTGAGATTCAGTGTCGAAAACGCGTACTTGTTATTTCGGCAAAATATAGTCACGCGGCGTTTTGTCGTTTTTCGATCATTTTTCATGCGGATAATTTTTGCTTGGCGGTGCGAAACGTTACCGCGTTCCTAGATTTAATGATTTATTTCATGAGGTATATAAAAGATATGTTAGGTTAGGATTTAATTAAGGTTTAAAAGACCATGGATTGATCCCTTCTTACAACACCGCCTTATTAGGAGAATGACATTTAATTACGTTTGAAATAAAAGAGAAAGGAGCCCGTAGCGGTGAGCAGAAGAGGGGTGTCCGATAATCATTTGATAGACATTCTGTTGCAATATGGCATGCAAACTGCGAACATTCCTCGATGACCATCATCAAATACCCGACATCACTCTTTATGATCTTTGATTTGGAAATCCATTCAGAAGAGTGCCATTGCAAGGTTAAGTTGAATTCATTGTTTCTAATAAAGCGATGCTTATTTCTCAAGATATTGAATCGTTGACGATTTTTTAGGGGGTCGTGACCTCCTACAAAGTTACTGTATTGAGAATAATTGTTAGTTAATTTGGTTTAGCGACGTCATAAAACTTCGAGATCAGTATATTAAATCGGATAGGTAATCGGTTTTATGATAGAACTAATGGAACACAACTAATGCAAACGTTTTACGGTCCAGCAAATTGCATTTTCTACGGTAGGTAGTAGTAATCTAAAGTAGTTCTGTTTGAATATTAAAACAGTTTATCGCTTATCTATTGATCCTCAGAAATTGAAAGATTGCAATAAGGCTGTTTGTTCTAGTATATACACATCCTTTTTATATTTTTTTCCTCTATAGTTTAATCCTATAAACTAGGAGTTAATTTAAAAATGTCATACACATTCCATGTTTATGTACAATTATTAAAGTAATTATGAGAAAAAATAAATTATACAAACCATATAAGCTAATAAAAAAATATATATATTTATAACAACCATATAAGCTAATAAAAAAAAATATATATTTATAACAACAAAACTATAATGAAATCCAATTGCTGCTCTAAACAGTTCCCTTTCTAGTTAAAATTTTTGCACATTTAAAAATTCCTATTCAATATTGTTAACAAACTTTTTGGATTCCATTTTGTATTGATTGAATGAGTCGTGACGTGTTGTTTCAGTAAAATTCCTTTAGTAAGTTTGTGCAGTCTGTTGATCGCAATCGTTTTCTAACAAAATCCAATATACCCGTTTTTTTAAAATTATTACAAAAAACTATTAAGGGAGTATGTCATGGAGGTAAGGCAAATTTTTATTGAAAATGTTGATTTGTAACACCTAATGACAGGGGAAAATTTAAGATTTGAAATAAACTGAATCATTTTTAGGTATAGAATATTATTATAAGCTCAAGAAAATCGTTTTTGAGAAGTATAATCTGTTAACTTTTGATGAAAAACTCCTCATTTGTCATATACTTATGAATTAAATATTTTTTAGTAATGTTTATATTTTCCGTGTTCAGTAAGAAATTGTTTGTAATTCGTAGTTTTGTGACTATTTCGTTATGCATGTATTTATTTATTTTTTGCAATCGATGGGATAAATAACACTCCAGATTTTGTTGCCGATGCAACAAACACACGCACAAACCGATGCAACACGCTTGATAATTTTGAGGTCTTGTGTTGCTATTTTTGCTAGATTATCGGGATCTTCATTCACTGAAATTCCGAAATGTGATTTGGCCCTTACATATCTCTTATTCGCATACAATTATATTTTGTTTCTAGATCACTTAAGACCTTTTTTTTGTAGTTTTTTTTTTCTCGAAATTATATTTTAAATAGCTACCAACAAATATTTCCTAATGAAAATGTTACGACATTTATTTAGCTTTTGGATTTTTTTCCTATCAGCTTAAGCGGAACTACTTTTTTTTTTAAATTGATGATATCCGTCTATCCTCTTTTTCATGATGGATCACATGGTTGTTTCCACGCTGAACTAACGAATTTGGAAATCATTTCTTTTTCGGAGTGCAAAATATCTGTTGTATTCTTCTATGTATAATGGGTGCTTTCGATAATTTAATTTTTTTCTTTTGATGTTACATTCCCCAACAGAAAAACATTAAAATTATCGAATATGCCCCTTATACACAGAATGATACAGGTTTTTTTGTGATTTTCATATTCGTTAGTTTAGCATGGCAACAACGATATGATGTCTTTAAATTGTAAAAAATGACAAAGCCCATTATAACCATAATGTCTTTGGACAAATATTTTGGTTAAGTGATTATATGAGATCCCAAATAAGCTATTATTTTTAATGACAGACCCATTAATTATGGAGCCGATTAATAATAGTCCCATTAATTATGGAGCCGATTAATAATAGTCCCATTAATTACGGAGCCCATTAATAGTAGTTCCATTAATGTATGAGAATTAAGGAAATGGAATTAGTCTTGGAAGAAGTCAATGTTGGAAGATTCTTTTTTTTTTATAAGTTTTAAACTCAAGCAATTTTAACCTTTGAGTTCCATTGATAAAATCCTTAATTTAAATAGAATTCAACTAATTTCATATCTTAGTGCGGCACCTCTTAATTATTCAAAATAGATTTTATTTTATTTACTTGGATGATCTATCTATCTCCGTGGCGCTACAGACCTTGGCCTCCTCAACAAGCCTTCGCCTGTTGGTTCCATCCTCTGCGGTCCCTCGCCAATTGCGAGCATTTAGAAGGTCTTGGGCATCCCGAATGACAGCATCCTTCCATGTCTGCCTATCCCTCTTGTACGGTAGAGCCTTCCGTCCAGCATCTTTCTTGGTATCACTTTCTCTGGAATTCTGGCAACTTGTTTGTTTGGCTAAACGTACTCTTCCCAGCTTGCTATATCTCATTACATCAATATCCCGATACAGATCTTAGATCTCCCTATTCTTCCTCCTTCTCCAGTTCTCGCCTTCCTTAACTGGCCCAAATATACGTCGAAGGATCTTTCGTTCGAAAACAGGTATCTCCTTCTCTTCTAGATTGGTGAGGGTCCAAGTCTCCCATCTGTAAGTAAGGACAGGTCTGTGAGGGTCTTGTAAAAGAGACTTTTCGTGCGGCGGGAGATGGTCGAACTTCTCAGGTGATTGTCTTAACGATTCGCTGGCCGGTTTCCATGGATACTCTATTTTCCCGAATTACAACAGCTCCTAGATATGTAAAGTGATCCACAGTCTGGAATGTAAATTAACCCATAAATACCGGTTCACTAACTACTATCTCTGTTCCAGCTCCTGCACGTATATACTTGATCTTCTCTTGATTAAAACTCATTCCTATAGCTTCCGCTGCTTCGGCCAACTTTAAAAATGCATTCTTGAGAGGCTCGAATGATCGCGCAACTAGGTCGAGATCGTCTGCAAAACAAAGTATTTGAACGACTCTGTTAAAAATACTTTTATCCGTCTTAAGAACTAATGTTTGAGCAGAATTTATCTCCGATGTAAAGATATGTTACTTTATGATAAGTTTGACATTATAAATTATATTAAATGTCAGAATTACAAAGTAACATTCGATGTATAAAATAAATTATTTTAAAAGTGAATTGAAATAAACTAAATGTGTGGATTCATTGAATTCATTATCTTTACAATAATGCTGCATGTCTATGACGGATTTAGCTACATTTTACTGCTGAAAAGAATTGCAATATATTTTTAAAATGTTACGACTATAATTTTAATTTATGCTGCATAAAAGGATGAAATTCACATTAATTAATTTTTAAAAAAATCGGATTTGGTCTAAATTAAATTTTTTATAGCTCTTGGTCCAGCAATACCAAAGTTTAAACAAACAGAAAAAAATGTAGTTTTGGTATGTTCGTAATAAATGAATGCAACACTTAAAAATTACCTACTTCATAGACAAAAACTAGCAGTAAACTAATATTTTTTCCACTCTTTCTTACACTTTCACTCATTTCCGTTTTTCTCATACCTTTCTACTGTTCCATAATGACCACGACAAGGATTTGCTTCAAAGGCATTTAATTGGACCGAATATTTCGAATTGTCATTATTTTAATTTTATGATTTTTATTGTTCTTCATTCAGTTCAAATACTTTAGTTTATTTAATATTGTAGTGTTTCGATCTCTGCCACCGTACATCATCACATAGATATATGAGGTCATATTTAACCACGACATTAAGCATTTACAGCCCATGACCAACTTGAGTTTTCGACGCGAACCAGAGTGATATTGTGTTTAGTTGTAAAATTTCTTTACTTGAATCCTATTTAAATTCATTGTAACAACTTCAACACAGATGTTTTTATACGCGCAATCGATAGATGCAGTCCGAGAGCTGAGGGCAAAAAAGTGTCTGATTTCAAGAAAATGTTTGATCGTCTAGGCCGAAAGTACTCTAATAGTAGACTGCAAATATGAACGTCTGTCACTCATAACGGTTGCAATCAAATTTTATATGTCAACGAATTCGTCATTTTCGTAATTTTTTTCAGATTTTCCTCTGTAACTCGCTTCCAGTGCATTTTAGGTGTAACTTTGAAATAATTAATTTTAAAGAATGTTAAATTTCCTGTAATTTTTATATTTAGTATTTTTTAAAATTCGGAACAGCTACTGATATACGGGGCCGTACAAATCTGCAAAAAGTCAGATATTCAGTGGTTTCGCCTTAATAACTATTTTTTAGTGCGAAATGCATAATAACCAATCTTGTAGAGGATTAAATTTCCTACAAGATTCATCTAAAATATTTGAAATTACTCTCAACAGACGCCGAGAAATATTAAAATAACAATTTTATAGAAAGTGGACTTTTTTCAGATTTTCCTCAATAATTCGCTTCCAGTGTTATTTTAGGTAAATCTTTGACATAGGCAATTTTAAAGAGCGTTATATTTCCTGCAAGTTTTACATGTAATATTTTTCAAACTTTCGAACAGCTGCTGAAATACGTGTCCGTAAATATCTGCAAAAAGTCTAGAAAACGCAAAACGTTTGATATTCAGAGGTTTCGCATTAATTTTTAATTTTAGTGCAATTTAGTGCAAAATGCATTATAACCAATCTTGTAGAGGACTAAATTTCCTACAATATCCATATAAAATATATGCAATTACTCGCAACAAATTGTTGTATTATTATTACTTGGCGTCTGTTGAAAATAATTACAAATATTGTGTATACATAAATATTGTAGAAAATTTAATCCTCTACAAGATTGGTTATTTTGCATTTTGCACAAAAAAATAGTTTATTAAGGTGAAACCATTGAATCTCCAGCTTTTTGCGCTTTCAAGAGATATTGGAGATATTTACGGTCCCGCATCTCAGCAGCTGTTCCCAATTTTAAAATAATTATACCTATAAAATTTGCTGGAAATTTAAAGTTCTTTAAAATTGGACATTTCAAAGATTTACCTGAAATACACTGAAAGCGAATTACTGAGGAAAATCTAAAAAAAGTCCACTGTCTATAAAATTGTTATTTCAATATTTCTTGGCATCTATTGAGAGTAATTACAAATATTTTATTAGAATCTTGTAGAAGATTTAATCCTCTACAAGATTATTATTATAAATTTGCACTAAAAAATAGTTATTAAAGCCACTGAATATCTAACTTTTTTCGTTTTTTGACATTTTGCAGATTCGTATGGCTCCATACCTAAGTAGCTGATCCGAATTAAAAAAAAAAAATTATATATGTAACTTACAGGAAATTTAACGTTATTTAAAATTGGTTATACCGAAGTTTTTTCTAATATAATGCTAAAAATCTGAAAAAATCGAAGTAAATGGCAATTTTTATACCTATAAAATTTGATTGAAACCGATCTAGGGTGGCAGACGTTCATATTTCCAGTCTATTATGAGAATAATTTCAGCCTAGACGATCAAAAATGTTCTTGAAATCAGACACGTTTTTTGGCCTTAGCTCCCGGACTATTGACGAAGGTGGTCGATTGATATTCAAAAGAACGTCGTAGCTTCATCGTTTCAAAAGTTATTCAAGTCCACGTGGAAGTTGCACAAGTAGGAAAAACGAACTCAAAATTGTGGCGCAGTCCTCACTTAGCGTATCGAATTTTTTGATCCCTTTGCTATCAAATGGTGCAATTGAATTTTTAATGTAGTCTATTCATTCGGAGCATCAATGCCTACACGGTAGAAAATTTATGAATATATTAATGTTAAAAATATTTTTTTAATGCATTCTATCTACAGAGATACTAATTATATGATTATTATTTCTAAACCAGCAATATTCCACTTTATGGAAAAAAATCATCGTTAGGAATAGGCTTATTAATGCTCAGTGTTCAGTTATTGCTATGATTAGAGGGATTTTAATGAATAAAATTGCACGCTTTTCATCGGAGTACCGTCATGTAATTAAACAATCTGAAGGTAAATGTATTTTTTAATTATTATCGACATCCTACTTCATTTCGAAATTTTAAAATATTATCCCCATGTATATAGTTTTAGTTTTAAAGTAGTTCCCCCATTTTTAGTCGTATTTTCCCTGAAAATAATAGAGTTTTGCACTGTAACGAAGTTCATGAGAGAGGGACGAGAGTGGATTGAAATCCGTTTCATAACACCTATAATACGATTTTAGTGATTTCAGGGACCGATCCAGGCAGAACAATACCATAGAAGTAGGGATATAATTCTGTCGAAATTTCGACCACTGTTACGACGTTAATTGGTTTTTCTTATTGTAATATAAAATTTAACTAAACGATGTTGCCTAATATGAACCAAGCGTTTTATTTAATCTAGCATGTAAACTTCTCAGGAAAATTAAATCTAAAAAGATTATTTTTAAATTTTGTTTTCTTCTTTTAAATTCATAAAGAGCCAATATAGTTAATAAATAATGAGCAAACAATAACTTCCAATATCATAATTTTATTCTATTCAACATTTTAAATCAAATATTTTGTTTTTAAAGAATGCCAGTATGTGACAAGATATTATATATTGACAACAGGAGTGATAGTATTACTCTATAGGTAATTAGACAATAGAATAGTCAACTTAAATTTATATACATAGTTCACATAATTATAGGTGCATTAATTATTATTTGGAGCGAAAAAGTTCCGAACATAGGGAATGCTTCCCAGAAACGTACAATTGGGAAGATGTAGAAGAGAATAATACTATGCTATTGGAAGTTGGTTTTTAATTATTATTTATATAATTATTTTTACTTATTACAATTAAAGAAACGTCAGAATGTAAAGGATACTCCTTTTTTACTCCTCTATCGCCGCAGATTCCCAATAATTCCATGTATTTCAATAATTTTTTATTTATTGTTAATTTCCAATTCAAATCCCCTCCTCCTGTCTGCACATGTACCCTACTATTGTAGTTCTCAACCACTCAGTGAAACCAAGTCTCTGGCTTAATCTTCTTCTTTTTCGAATGCGCCAGACGGGCTATCCTCGTGCTTCAGCCAAATCTCCAAAGGAAAATCGATGGTGATTCCCACTTACAGTTCTGTGAGAATTTTTCAACTTTTGTTTTTCCACGGACAAACTTTGTTTGAGTTTAACATTTAAGAGCTCTTCAATAGTGTCACATTTTATTTTATTTATTATTTTTTTTTTTTTAATTCCCAAGTTATACTGCAGTTTGACGAAGGATTGAAGAGGTGTGATATGAAAAGAGATTTATTGACTTTTACAACCAATTTACCTAACAGTGAAGTCAGACAGCCTAAGGCAATTTCTAGTTTTCTCGTATTTTCATATAATTAATATAATTTCAATTTCATGTTATTTCATTGTATATTGTAATTTCACTAAGAACTTCACTGACACATTCCTCCAATTCTATTTTTCCTCCCCTATCTCCGCATATTCCCAATAGTTCCAGGTTTGTCAATAAATGTTAATTTCCAAATCAAATCCCCGCCCCCTCCCCCTGTCCAGTTTGAATAAATAAATAGTCAATTATTTGGTGGTAATGATTTGTTTATCAACAGTCGGTATGTTGGTATTTATATGCACCTAGATTAATAATTTTTTAATTTATTTTAAATGGGAAGATTGAGTTTTAGTCTTTCAGTTCAAATATTACAATGAGAGTTACAACTCAGCACATTCAACATATTTGAGTACCAGAAGTGAACAAAGGTGAAAAAGCGGTTCTCACGCATTGGCGAATTGGGAAGTCTACGGTAATGGTCACATAATCAGAAGGCATTGGCAACGATGGACAAAAAGATTTAGAATTAAAAATTTCAACGTTTGGAAAGAGCATCGCCTGATCAATTTGAAAGAATCTTTTGAACCTGCTGTTGAAGAGAATACAACTATCGTTGTTCAAGAAATCGGTATTGACTCATTCTTTGAATCAGATGTAGAAAATTTACCAATTATTTAATCTTCATGACTTATTAGGTGATCTGATTATTAGTTTACCTTAATGTACTGTAAATTCAGAAAGATGCCGTAATTTACACTTTTTACAAAAATCAAAGGATTTTCTACGCCATCAATGGATGAGCTACTTGCGGCTAATCTTGTGTAAAGGATTATACCTGCAGTCTAATGAAAAATGGACTGAGGCAGCGAAAGATCAACTAACTCTGTCAGTGGCATAATTAGGATGTCAGCGCCCCCATGGAAGCGCTTTCGTCCTCCAGAAAAATAACCAACTTTACCCTTCTTGCTCCTCAGCTACTGCATACCTTGCAACATTTTCAAACTTCCTTCTACACATACTAAACAGAGCATAATTACTCTCGCCATAAATAAATATTTTTTTCTTTTCTTTCAATTTGATTGGAATGTTTTCTATTATATTAATCTATGAACTGCGCACCAATGCATCGCATCAGTTCCATTAGCATTATTTACGTCACTGAACTATGACTATAATCGATCAAGTACTAAATACAAAAATACGCCTTAGTTAAACGAAAATGTTTTAGTATCCGTTTATTTTTCCACTATCTCAGCAATCCGAAATTTTATGATTTACAATTTCATTTACCATAATCTCTAGTTCTTAAGAAAATTAGAGGCTTATATCTTATATATATATATATATATATATATATATATATATATATATATATATATATATATAATAAACTCATTATTTATTCTAGGACAAGTGCCTTTAGGATAACAATTACAGGCAATGATAGGTGGGCTTCAGAGCCTTAGAGTAGATGATATAGGAACATATGCGTTAACAGATAATTAAAAAAGAAAAAATAGAAAAGTCAATAAATAAATACAAATGAAAATTATAGTGTCATAATGCAATAACTTCTAGCATATGAAATAGCTATTAATAGTCCAATTGATCACCTCTTAAAACAAAAACCACACGAAATTCGTCTGTTGATAAGATATGACAAAATTATAAATGAAGGAACGTATTTACAAATGTTGATTGAAATAAGAGAAAATCTATTTACAATGTTTTTTGGAACTGGATGGAAAATAAGTGATTCAATAAGCGGGATTTGAAGGTGATAAGTATATGAGTATTGGAGCGACGAATGGAATTCCATAAGGATGAGGATCGGACTAGAAAAGATCTGTCGAAAGCTACGGATCGGTGGGCCGCTGTATATAAATCTGAAGGCCGAGAACAGGTATGACGAGAATGAACAGAGGATTTGAATTGATTTGAATGTATATATATATATATATATATATATATATATATATATATATATTTATATATATATATATATATATATATATATATATATATATACATATATATATATAAAACTTAGGTTCGTTCCGAGGACTTAAAATAAAAGAAAGGGAACGAAATGACACGCACACTTGTTGAGAAAAGACTGACTTTATTGCCTTAGTAATCCTCTATATATAGTCTTAGAGAGTGTTTATATCTTAGAGTTAGGATTAAGTTGTATACAGTTACACTGTGTACCTTAACTCTCCCCTGCCAGTTTACGAACACTTTTCGTAAACTTCACTCCTAAAATACACTCACAAAACAAACAAAAAGCAAAAAAAAAAATAATAATACTCTGACATGTAAACACCCAAAAATATGAAACATAATACAACTAAATACAAAATTCTTATATCTAAACTTATGAACTACTATACAAAAAGCAATAATGAACAACTTATGAAATCGACATCTGTCGAAAAACGAACATAAATCATTCCTCAATACATCTAATCTGCTCCCGTAGAAAAGAGGATACTCATGCATTATCAGGGTTGTCCGGGCTCGCCCAGCGGAATCTTTAATTGTTCAATGTGAACCGTTCTCCGTTCCCTGGGCTCTTTGATACTCTGCATAGTCACTACATTGTGTTCACGTATCACAATCACCTTGAATGGTCCCTCATACCGCCTCTTTAGTCCTGTTTGATGCCAATTTTCGGTACGCGATAGTCCCTATCTTAACATCCTCCATTCTATCCCGTACACGAATATTCTCCCGTGCCACCCTTCTACTCTTTTCCGCCGCGATCCTCCTGTGTGCTTTCTCCCAGTTTTACGAGCGCTACCCTATTGCTCACTAATCGCTCTGCCATCCCTTCTTCTAATATCGTGCTCCCTCTGTCTCTTCGCCGTTCTCGAAGTCCAAAGAGTACTTCAAACGGGGAAAATCCTGTAGCCATATGTATAGAATGATTATATGCTGCTACCGCCGATCAGCCTCCAATCCCATGTCTACGTGGAATACTCGCAAGTGGTCTCCCAGCGTACTGTGCAATCTCTCTATCCCTACCCTACTCTTTGGGTGTTCCGGGGTGATATGCCAAGCTATCTCTAACACTTTCATCTCGTTTCGTAAATTTGCGTTATCGAATTCTCTCCCTCAGTCAGACGAGATCGTATCCGGTATCCCATAGAATTGGAACCATGTTCGTAGATCCGCGATCACCGCCTCTGCCGACCGGCCTTGCACCGGATATGCCATCGCTAGCTTGCTAAATATGTCTAGCACCGTGACCCATTTAAACCCTTTCCACGTGAATGTATCTACTTGCAGATCACTTAACGGTGCACTGGGTGTCGTCGTCTCTTCTTGCTTCCCGGTTGGAGGATGTCGATCATATTTCTTAGTTTGACACACTACACATGCTCTTAACACCCCCTCGATTGTCGTTCGCATTTTCTCCCAGAAGTATTTCCGTTTCAACGCTTGCAATGTCTCGTTTACTCCACGGTGATTCGTCTTCCCCTTGTGATAGGCGAGAGTGACCTCCCTGCTGTTCTGGGTCTCGTATCGCCTCCACCATGAGCTTGCGTCTGACGAACGTCCTATCGATTCCGATTTTCTCGGTCCGCCATAAGCGCTTTATCTGCTCCCAGACCGTTACATTTCCCACATACAAATAATGGGTGGATCCAGATCTGGACGCGTCTTTCAGGGCTCTGCAAATCTGCTCCTCGCTTACTCCCGGATGTGACCATATCGTGTTGATGTTATACTTGCCATATTTCGAGTAATCCACCTTCATCAACCCCGACGTCCGGGTTTTCCAGAAAATCTGGCGTTTTTTGTCATTGATGATCTCCTCCCTCTCTTCCATATCCGTTGGCCTTTCTTCCATAAAACTTTCTTCTCCAGTCGACCTCCGTTCTCCTTCCGCTTTCCCTGACTCTAGTTCTCCTTCACCCTCAGGCGTCCATTCTCTTACGAATCTCTGTTTCGTAAGAGAGTGGACGCCAATTCTTCGGAATGTTCTCCTCTTTCTGTCTCTATCGCTTTGACCTGCAACGCTCGAGATAACCAATCCGCCACAGCATTCTCTTTTCCTGGTTTATATACCACCTCCATGTTGTATTGGCTCAAAAACTCTTTCCAGCGGGTAACTCTTGCCGATGATTCTTTCAATTTTCCTACTCACAATAAGGGTCGATGATCCGTTTGGACCTTAAATTTCCGCACATATGGCCTAGAGTGCTCGATCGCCCAAACTATACCCAACAGTTCGCGTTCTAAAGCACTATAACGCGCTTCCGTCTCCGTGATGCGTCTGCTGGCATATGCCACTGGTCGTTCCGCCTGTTTCCCATCCTGCGACAGAACCGCCCCCAACGCGTATTCGCTCGCATCTGTGGTTATAGTGAATGATTTTGAAAAATCGGGGAACGCAGGTACCGAATCCTCCTGTAACCGCAACCTACAGCGTCGAATATTGTCCTCAATCGCGGGAGTTATCGCAACTTTGCTCCCTTTTTTCAGAAGGTTATTAAGAGGTACTAAATATCCCGCCATCTCCGGGACGAACCGTCGATAATAATTCAACGTTCCCAGCAACCTCCTTATTCCCTTTACGTCCGTTGGGATTGCCATCTTTTGAATAGCTTCAACTTTTCGCGCATCGGGGCGTACTCCTTCCTTCGATATCGTATGCCCCAGGAAGTCGATCTGGTTTTGTCCCAAAATAGATTTCTCTACGGACAACTTTAGTCCGAATTGTCTCAGCCGGTCGAAGATGCATCTTAAATCCTCTATGTGTTATGCCTCATTCTTACTGAAAATCAAAAGGTCATCCATGTAAACCTGGCAGACCGATTCGTCCAGTCCCCGCAAAAGTTCGTCCATGAGTCTCTGGAACGTTATAGGCGCGTTTTTCAACCCAAGCGGCATCGAGGTAAATTCGAAATGACCCCTCTCGAAAGTAAACGCCGGTTCCCTACGCCGGTAACGCTGGTCCCTAGGGTGCATCTTTATCTGGTGGTACCCTGCTTTCAAGTCCAGCGTGCTAAACACGGCCGCTCCTCCCAGCCTATCCAAGATATCTTCGAACCTCGGGATTGGGTATTTCTCGTCCAGTGTATTCTCGTTTAATTTCCTGAAATCTACCACGACCCTATACTGCTCCCGCTTACCGTTGTCCGGACTCTTTTTCTTCACTGCCCAAAGTTGGCTATTGTACGGCGACGTGCTGTCGGTAATGATACCTTGTTTCTTCAAACTCTCCAGCTCTTCCCGGATATGTTGCCGTAGAGCTTGCGGCTACCTTCTCTCCTTGACATATGTCACCCTATTCTGTTTCAACGGAATCTCCTGTACCGTTTCCCCCGTTACACTCAATATGTCTCCCTCTTGAAAAAAAAACGTCCGAGTACTCATCTTGTAACGCCTGTCTCCAATCTTCCCGGTTGATTGCCCCGACCCTAATTTTGTCCTTTTTCAGAACCCTCTTACACCTGTACTTCTTTGTTCCTATCCTAATAATCCATTTCCCGTCCGTATTTCTTATCCGCGCCCCCATTTTCCCTAACAGGTCGCATTCGATTATCCCCCCATATTCGTGAGGCATATTCTCCACTACGTGCACCCTCAATCTTCTTCCCTCGGTTCCCCATTTGTTCAGATCTATCCCCACTCCCCCTTCTATCTTACATGGACCATTCAAGGTGATTAATCTACATCCACATACTTATACCTGGGGTATCCTCTCTCCTTCACACAATGCCTCTATCGCACTCCGACACATTATCGTGTTTGAACTGCCTGTATCTACCAAGCATCGTATTCCTCTCGCGACTCTGATAATAGGCAACCCACCACACTCACTCTCTGTATTATGCACTACCCCGTTGTTGCCTCTCTGCTCGCACCTTCCTCATTCATTGTCTCTCGACGCCCTCTCCTCCGTTGCTCTTCGTCCGCCGCTCCTTCTACCGCTCCTTCCTCCTACAGCTAATCTCTTTCCTGGTTCGATATCCTCTTCTTCTGTCTCCGAGGCTTCCGATGACCCTATCGACTCTGATGTTGGTCTACTCCTCTTCCACATTCTTTGCGCATTCACCTCCATGGGTTCCCCTCGATTCGCTTCCCCGCGTCTGCTCATGTAGGGACACTGCCTGGCAATGTGTCCTTCGATGCCGCATTCGAAACATCTCGTTCGGGGGCTACCAGATGTCCCGTCTTCCCGCATCCAGAACACCTCCTGTCTTCCCTTTTCCAGATCTTCTTCTCCGGTCCTCCTTTCACATGCCATCGTCCTCTCCCGTCCACCGAACTCCGTCTCTCTTCTCCTTTCTATATCTGGTCTAGATTTGTTTCTACTTGTCTCGGACCTCCTGTAAGTTACTCTACTCCATCCCATTTCCGCTTCCTCTCCGAATTTGGCCTCTTCGTCTCTGGCACTAGCGTCTACCATCTCCTGGGCACATTCGATGAATGTTTTGTCCCTAGACATCCCCTCCTTCTTTCCCGTGTCTCTTGCCAGCTGTACTTTCAGTATGGTCGACAAAAACGCCTGGCTGCGTTCTGGGTTTCCCTCATCTTCTCAGTTATCTTGTTGTATCGGGCTAATAGCGTTCCCGCATACTGCCCATTTGTCTGGTAAGGCTTTTTCGTCTCCCTGAACATTAGAAAAATGTCCTCTTCTGGGGCCCTCCGGCCGTTTCAGCCTGTCCTTCACTATGATCCATGGTGTATCTTCGTCCGCCTGAATTAGGTTCAGTATGTTCCGTTTGACTCGACATACTAAGGCTGCTCTCGATGCGTTCGCATCCATCGGGTCTATGAGGTCTTCCGCCAACTTTGCCTCTATGCGTGTCATCACACGGTCGCCTCCCTTGAGAAAATGATTCAGCTCTCCGATTTCTCCCTTGAATCTTTCTAGATCCGTGATCGCTTTTCTTAGATCTTTCGAGGTCGCCGTCTTTATTTTTAGCCATTCCAAGGCTTTCGCTGCGTTTGCTTCTGCTGCTGCTAAGTTTGCGTGCGCCGCCGCTATGGTTTCCGTTAGCAGCGGTGGGATGTCCTGTGGCAGTATCAAGGTTGCCGGCCGCACTATCTCGTCTGGCATTCTGTAAACTTTTCACTTGTCCTGGTCAATCCAAAAAAAAAAACAGACGCGAACAGCGAGAACGAAAAGAAACACAAAGAGAGAAAAAGAAAAAAAAAACTCTCTATTCCGAGTTTAGCCTCCCGGGTTTCGTCACCACTTATGGTCGTTCCGAGGACTTAAAATAAAAAAAAAAGGAAAAAAAAGGAACGAAATGATACGCACGCTTGTTGAGAAAAGACTGACTTTATTGCCTTAGTAATCCTCTATATATAGTCTTAGAGAGTGTTTACATCTTAGAGTTAGGATTAAGTTGTATACATTGTGTACGTTAACTTATATATATATATATATATATATATATATATATATATATATATATATATATATATATATATATATATGTATGTATATATATAAATTTTTCATAGTAAAACAAAGTTATTTATTGAAGGAAAATGGTCGGTATTTCAAAATACGTGATTTGCCAGCTAGTAAAAACAAATTAAAGATAGGTAATGAGTTGCGGTTAATACAGCGAATGGTGTATTGCTACATTGCCGTGATTCCCTCGCCAAGGCGGGAATCATCCACAGATCGGGAAAGTTGAGACACCTGGAACTTTCCAACCGGATTTTCGGAAGACATTTCACGCTGGCAGTATTTTTAGGAAATAAAGCGACATATCTATTCCAAATTACGCAATTTCCTGCCGTAATGATTGAATACGGAATACTTTTCTTAGTTGATGAGCAAAGATGCACCACAAAATCGAATAAATCAAACCTTAAGAAAACGTGATTAAAAGTTCTTAAATTATTCTAGTGAATTTTCATACTTCTCCTGGTTTTATGTTTACGTAATTTAAGGATTATTTCTACATTTTAAATCTATTCTTCATCTGAATACAAATGTTATTGCTTATAGGATAACAAAACTAAATCATAGTAGAAGGATAACCGAACTGGATAGTGCGGTAGTAGTTATCTGAATACGCTGTATCCGAAACCCGGATATTAAGATGGACATTTTTAAAAATATATTTTAATCAATTCCTTGCCTGTAAAATTCAGTTTTATTGCTGATTGCTTTAAATGTTGTATAACGTTGTGAATAGGTCACTCCTGCCGACGTATTATAACTGATTTAACTTATTTGAAGGCGGTGGTGAAGCATTGCCGCTAGAAAGAGTGGAAAACAAGCGCCAAACAAAAATTTATTATTAGATATTTTAAATAAAATAAATGCTAAAACATTATATAAATATTTATATATTTTTTTTAACACCACTTTAACAAAGATCATTAATTTTAAGAACTTTGATGTAATTTATTGATCATACCATCTCTGATCTTGAATTTCGCTTTATTCCAGTAAACAGGCTTCTACTGTATTAAAGTTTAAGCTCAGATCAACTTGGTCAGTACTTGGATGAGTGGACCGCCAGGTATCAGGTGATGACGTTTCAGTAATCAAGCATCCACCTCCGTGTAGTTGAGTCCCGTCAGCCTATAGGAGGTAGCTTTAGGTCTAGTTGATACCAAACTAAATTTCGAGGTACCATTTTTTTTTTCTCGCCTATTTCCTAATCAACCTATTTCCTTCTACTTCCATTATCTGCCCTCTCAGGTGAGGCACAGTTGAAAGAATCAATTCTCAACTCTAGAAGAGTTGAAGGAAGCGATTTGAAGAGTTAAGGAAAAATGGCGTGAGTCGTTTTTTTTTTTGTTGCCAAAAATAAGCTTTTGTGTCGTGAGGCATTTAGGAAAAACGTGATCTTGTCAATAAGTTGAAAAAATACATCAGCACGGGTTGTGAACAATAATGCCTGATTTAAAATATTAAAACATTTACTATAAACTATGAATTGTGAGCTGAAAATTTCTTGTAGAATTGATAGGTGTTTTTGATAATTCCAATCATTGTTTTAAGATGAATTAGACTTAAAAAAAAACAACATAACTTCATCATAACTGACTTCTATGGGAGTTCTCTCAACTATGTGTTTTTGCGAGACCATTAAAAAGGTGTGATAAACTTGATAAATGTTGTTTGGTATTTTTAATTTGATTATTCATGTTATATAATTAATTCGATTCCAATATATGTTTTATGAGCTTAACCGACAAGCAGTCGTCTTCTTCCAGTCAGGTTTCGTTCTTGTGGCGAGGACCATAAATGACGTAATCTTATAAGTAAGAGGATTATCACCACGACATATAAAATTATATAAATATGCAGGAGGTTGAGGGTATTGCAAATGTAACAATACGGTCAAGAGACGGGAGGGAAGTATGTCACCATGGACCCCACAAGGTGAAAGGTATAGGGTTACCTAACTGGGCTTCTTGATCAGCTCTGACTTCCTCGTCTGCGGCGCGTCTCTCATTGCTAATATCGAATCCAAGTCATGTCGTCATTGAACGCCATCATTGAAGAAAAATTTGCGTAAGTATTGCGAGTACGGGGCCACAGAATGAATCTCGATATTCTTACTCTGGCTAAAATACGTTGGTAACCTTCAGATCAACCCTTCATTCCTGCCCCAGTTGGACCGCAAAGGACGGTGAAGGTCAAATAAACAAAAAAGTACTGTTAGTATGTATAAGATGTCGTTACGATGGCATTAAGGCTTCTTATGCAGCGGGAGTAATGGTCCCATTTTTAATTGATTCGAATTTTATATGTTTATTTGTTTGTTATTAGTTGATTTAAATTTATTACTTCGAGATTGTTTCGTGTTCTGAGATCCAAGTTGTACGGTTTTGGTCTATTTTGGTTCAAACTTCGTTTGTGTACTGTTATTATTATAATATGTTTTAAAATTTATTTTATTTGTTTATTTAAACATATAACACCTTAAAGATTTTCCTTCGGGCTATAAAAGCAAAAACTGTGTCTCAAACGCACCCCCTAAAGATATAATTTAATTTTAATAACTTTTAAAGAACCGTCTATAGAAACTTCTATTTGACTTGATCCAATTCTGCCGTCATGATCTACTTTCAATAGTCGCGGGTTTATTGAGCGGGAGAATCAATTGAAGTGACCTAGATGGGAATCGAATCTACACCGCTTTAGTTCTCGCGCTGCGGGACGCTCGCCGATACTCAGTCTTTCATTGTTCTTGCAGCCTCGGGATTGTAATGCTGAACTTACTCTACAAGGGTAAAACTACTTTATCTCTATAAAGTAGTTACCCTTGTAGAGTAACTACAATAATTATTAAATAATAACTAATAACCCTTGTAAATGCTGGGTGAGCCCCAGCTCTCTCGATCCCACAGGGTGTATATACATGTACACGTGTATATGTATATGTATGTATATATATGTATGTATATATATGTATATGTATATATATATATATATATATATATATATATATATATATATATATATATATATATATATATATATATATAAATATACATATATATATATATATATATATATATATATATATATATATATATATATATATATATATATACATATATATACATACATATACATATACACGTGTACATGTATATACACCCTGTGGGATCGAGAGAGCTGGGGCTCACTCAGCATTTACAAGGGTTATTAGTTATTATTTAATAATTATTGTAGTTACTCTACAAGGGTAACTACTTTATAGAGATAAAGTAGTTTTACCCTTGTAGAGTAAGTTCAGCATTACAATCCCGAGGCTGCAAGAACAATGAAAGACTGAGTATATATATGATATATATATATATATATATATATATATATATAAATTAACGTGTTTGAAACACAAAAATTAAAAAAAAAGAAAAGGTGAGAGATCGGTTACAACTGACTTTATTTAGAAAGTAATCCTCTTTATATAAGGTCTAGGAGTTGTTTACACTCATGAGAGGGATTAAGCTCTGTTATTGCCCAGCTCTGGCTCTCAACTCCCCCCCTCCTGTTTCCAGACACTTTTGGAAACTTAAAGGAGTGACCAGTCTGAACAATGAACAGCGTTTATCCCTGTACAACGTTACAGCTCCTAGAAACAACCAAATCCATAAACTAAATATATAACAATTTCCTTCTATATAAAAAAAAAAACACTTGAAGTATTCAAAACAGAAAACACAACTAAACCACGACCACTGTTGCACAATAATAAGCACTAGACTGTAAATAACATAAAACTAAGAAATACAATTTGAATAAATAAAAAAAAAAAATACACTCGCGTTTACAATATTTCCTCCGGTTGCACAGGCGAAGGCACTCCAGACCCCAAAGGAAACTTCAGTTGCTCGATGTGGACTCTTCGCCGCCTCTTAGGGTCCCCAATACTTTCGATCGTTACCACGATATGTTCGCGTATTACGACGACGCGGAATGGCCCCTCGTATCTCCGCGGTTCTTTTCCCCTGTTAGATCCAATCCGCCGGTATACTTCTGACCCGATGTTTACTTCTCCGCAATCCCGTACCTTTGCGTTTTCCTTACCTACCCTGGTTCGTTTCTCCTTTATTATTCTTTTCCGCGCTTTTTCCCACGACTCCCGCAATCGCACGTGGTTTGCTATGATTTCCCGGCGTTCGTAATATCCCCTATCGTCGCCTCACAATCCCTACCTGGGCCTCGAACCCCAAATAGTACTTCGAACGGCGCAAATCCCGTAACTGAGTGGATTGAATGATTGTATGCCGCAATCGCCTTCCGCATCGCTATATCTGGGGTCCACCCCTGTTCCACATGGGTTGTCACTCTGAGGTTGTCACTTAGGGTGCTATCTAAGTGACAACCTCAGATAACGTGATCCTGAGCGAGGAAATGCGGAAATTAGAAGTCAGGTGGCACTTTAACCCTCCGAGACACCCGAAGGGTAGGAGAGGGGTAGAACGGTTGTATATATATACATAAGTTAAGAGCCAGAGCTGGGCAATAACAGAGCTTAATCCCTCTCATGAGTGTAAACAACTCCTAGACCTTATATAAAGAGGATTACTTTCTAAATAAAGTCAGTTGTAACCGATCTCTCTGAGCGTGTTTTTCTTTAAAACATATATATAATATATATGTACATATACATTTATACATATATATAATATATATGTATATATATCAATTTTTCATAGTGAAACAAAGTTATTTATTGAAGGAAAATGATCGATATTTCAAAATACGTGATTTGAATATAATCCCGATCCCGCAGGTTATCGGTTGATAACAGATAAATGATTATCTGCCACAGCCGGTCTTGAACCCAGGACCGGGAGTATGGTAACACAGTGCCTTAACACTGAGCTACACTGCTCCCTCTAGAGAAGGAGAATGTTCCAAAACTTTTCGAACAAACAAAATTACAGAACGAACTATCAAATAATAACAACGTCTTGTAAGAATATCTACGGACTGTATTAAAAAATATATTGAATTTCCACAACCCCAAGGTCAATCACATGCAGACAAATATCCATAAGCTCTTGTTTCTGGAGGCCTAATTGCGTTATTATATGTCGTTTTCTTTCAGTTGGTAACAAGTTCCTCAGAGATTTCTTCGTGTTTCTTGACAACATTAGAACTGTCTATGTCAGTAGAGATCGATGGTTTCAACATTTTTAACGAAAGAACCCACTTAACTGATGTATTATTCTCCTGCTGCAGACTTGTTCAGCTCACAAATGTGGAGGAAAAAAATTATTTTAGTCAATTTTAACGCTTAAAACCAGTAGTAAAATTGTTTAATTGGAGTAAAAACCTTTAATAAATTGCAACAATTTCTCTGTATCTCACGTCATAATAATAAAAAATCTGGTGCGGTGCGCGCATCACACAGAACTTTCCCTTACTAACCTATAATAATAATCTTTAAAATTATTTTAAAGAGTTCACATAAACACTACTTGAAATAAACTCAGCAGAATGCACTCTTCAAGTCTTTTCTCACGTTAGTATAATTAATTAGTTTTTAATAACTTCAATACTCCAATTCTGTATACTGTATATTTTGGGCTATTACAGGCCCGATTTTGATGATTCTTTTTTTGTTTTTTAGATAATTTAATTACCTTTCACACACTTATACATAATTTACCATAAAATGCATACTTTTTAAGTTATGTGCAAATAAAATATTGTTTGCATTATAACTTTTTTCCCTGCATTTCCTCGGTGATGTACTACATACATGAAAAGTTAAAGGCCTTTATGAAAAATAATTTAGACAAGTTTCATCAAAATCCTTTGAGCCGTTTTCGAGAAAATTGTAGTCGATTTTGACGAAAAAGTTGCATGTGCCTATCTTAAATACGTAATTTCAGTATCGTACAACTTTTCGTTTTTGAGCTAGACTGTTCACATACATACAAACACACAGACACACAGACCATTTTGCGAGACTTGGTTATTTGGACTCAGCGGACCTTAAAACGTGTATTTCTGTTTAAAACTCGAATTCGAAAATTTTCACGACCGCAATTATATGCTTCGGATACAGGTAAGGGAAAGTAATCAATGGGATGGAGGAAGCTCGTAGAGAATAACTGGAAACCGTCTGAAATGTCCACACTACAAAACGAATCCCAGCCTTGTCTAACAATTTTTTCATTGTGTCGTGTCTTCCATTTCAAACGGGAAATATTGAATAGTATCGCTTTTTTATTGCACTTGCCTTATTGGTATTTTGATCTCGAGCAATTATTATTATTAGGATTGAGATGATACAATTGGAAGATTCCAAACACAAAGCCGTGCCTCTGCAAGTTTCAGCTTTGTTCTTTTGTATTAATTAAAATTGTGCATAAACAAATATTAAAAAAATATAAATAAAATTTCGCTCGAAATGCCGCCAACTAAATTCCGCCGCCCGAGGCAAGTGTTCCCTTTGTTCCCTCTCTCTTCCCTAGATTCGGCCCTGGTGATTCCCCTTATGCTCGACATGTGCAGTAAGGTCGGGTTTGAAAAAATTCGTAATCTAGGTGGTCGAAACAAAAATTATTATTAATGAAAAAATTAATTTTTCGAATAACTCAAAAACAATTCATCTCCTGGAAAACTATAGGTGCTCATTTGAAAAATAATTAAATTCTATACAAGACAAAATCATCGAACGCGGTCCAGCAAAAAGCCTTTTGGACATTCTTTCCATGTTTTCAGCGCATGTCGCTATCGAAAACCGTTAAATTTTTATATATTTTTTAAATAATTCGAAAACTATATAGTACACAGATAGTCATTTAAAAGGAAGGTAATTGAATTATCAATATAATAGAAATATATCACTCACTAACTGATTTATTAATTAGTTTAATATCTACGCCAGGTTAATACTTTAATCCAGGTTTTATTAAAGTAGCCTTTGCAAATCTGAGTAGACTCATCGGGTCCATCATCTCGCAGAGCTTACGGTCAGTGATCCGGTCTCAACCAAAGTGGAGGTACCGCACCCTTGCCAAAGCATCGCATCCACAGATTATGTGGAAAGCCGTTTCGTGGATATAACGGCAGATTATATCCTAAATTATATCTTCTTACGGTAAAATGTTAAGAGTAAAATGTTTTCGAAATGGCGATTATCGAAAATACTGTGTTTAATGTTATTATTCTTATGAATGTACTTTTTTGAGGACGTAGTCATACCGACGTCCAAGAATGAGCTATTAAGTATGGCCGAGAGATTGGTAACCGTTTCCCCAGTGAACGAGACGAACGGCGACTGTTGCCTCACACTTTGAAGAACACTCAGCCTGAGGTTCCCAGCTCCCTGAGAAATCTCTACTAACTTCCGTCACTCTCTCCTCCTTGTCTTGTATCCACTCAGTCAGTTCTTTTGCAGGCCATTGTACCTTATTAACATAATTTGCATAACATTTCTTGTATATCGGCTAGCGAAATTGAATGATTTTTTTAGTAAGGGAACTCTTATACTCACCCACTATGATGTTGCTTTTAGTAATTTTGTGTATGAATTACATTTCTTTTTCTCTTGTACGTGCTTTCCTGAACTTGAATAATCATTATTTTCAAGACATTTTTTACTTACTAATCATGTTGTATCCACACTGGTGCCTATTCAAAACTTTCCTAGATCTAAAATTTAGATTTTTTGTTTTTATGGATTTGACATTCGTGTTTTGTTAAATGTGACCCACGAATTTTCATCGCAGTCAGTTAAGTAGTTTTAAATATGTATGCATATTTATAAATATATATAGACAGCGAAAAAGAGATTTTATATATTTCGAGAAGACAACATGAATATTGTTTAAAAAATTCATAAAAAAAACAAAACATGAACAACATTAAAATTAGTTAATGTACTAATAAAATATTCCTGAAGATATTAATTGTAATTAAAATGTAAGATATAAAATTGTTTTCGTTATTTTACATTAGTTCATAAATTAAAAACCATTTCATAATTCTCTATGAAATTTTAAAATACACAAATACATTGGGTTATTTTTACGGAGGAAAATTAAATTAAATGTATATAACTTATCACATTTTTTTATTTTAAAGTGTTTGATAATAGATTTAAAGTACTAAATTTTCTCTTATAATTCTGTACGTCTGAGGTAAACTGACGAAAAACATTTTCAAAGTTTTATAGGAGAGTAAAAAGATATTTCAGATCGCAATTTATTGCTTGTTCTTGATTGTCGTCAATATTTATATTTGAAGTGTTATATATTTTATTGCCCTTTTAGCTTATTTACGATAATTATACTCGAAAAATATGACCAAAGACAAATATGATAATAAAATCAAAATCAACAATATTGGATTTACGACAGTTTCCTTCTGACATACAGAATCTAAAAAGATTCCCCGATGTAGTCAACATTAGCTTTCTTTAATCAATCTATTTCTAATTTATTTTGTTGGAACTGAGATTGCCTTACATTTTACTGTAGTACATCATACGAAATCTGAGTCATCGGAGTAAATAACCTAAATGATTTGTGAGTTTCACTACATCACTCACGAGTAATGTGGTTTGGTACAAGATCGGAGATTATGTCTTGACTTTTCCGCCAACTTTTACTTTAGTTGGCACTAAGGATGCCAAACAGAATATAGGTATCTATTGTGTATAAATACATCATGGTATAATTAAATCTAAGAAAAATATTAATCCATCTATCTGTAAATCTTACCAGCCGTCGAGTACAAATAATGGTCGAAGTGATTTTGGACCTTGGAGGATGTTCCTGGGATATACCCTTATGACCCGGGTTTTTTTTTTATAAAGAAAGTTTATTTCTCTGCGCCGTAATACATTTTGATTCCCCACATCTAACAGTTGTAAAATAATTCTTTTTTAGTTGACATCCGCATGATGGTATAGAAGGATCAATCTAATTAGGGATTGATAAATTATTTGGCACTTCTATAAATTTGTTTTATTGAAAACTAGTTTCGAATTTTATACATTCATCCTCAGTTCTAAAAACATACACCAAAATTCAGATATAAGCAATTCAAAATATAGTTTGGTATTATTATACATGGTTTCACCAGTACAAACTTTTCTGTTTGATATAATCCATTTAAACCTTGGTGAGTACCAACATGTATTTGATTTCTTGTCTTAATTAAATTCATAATTCATAAATGTTTTATAATACTGATTTATATTAATGTAATTTAATATATATAATAATACCAAACTATATTTTGAATTGCTTATTTTTGAATTTTTTGTATGTTTTTTATAAAAAAATAAATTATAATAATTTGATGGGATGTAGAAGATGAGATTTTAATGGACTTAACATGGAGAGAACAATGGTTCATGCAAGTTCATGGTCGATGGCCTCTAGGGCAATGTTAGTGGCGTAAATAGCTTGGGACTTCTTGCATCCTTTTTGAATCCCGACTTATTTTAGATTCTTCTTCTTCTTTTTTAGCAGCCTTAATATTCAAGTACTATCTATCTAACTATCTAGCGCCATTGGACACACAATCTGCCACTGCAGCTTTAGTCTTCCAACTCTGCAACGATTAAAAAGGGGCTCTGTCAGAATCTTCCCTGGGTGGTAAATCGTGAGCCATTCTGGCGAGATGTCATGCCCATTTGAGCCTTCCAAGCTTGATGAAACGGGAGATATCCAGCTCATGGTATAAATCGTACAGCTCCCAATTCCTTCTCCGCCTCCATTCATTGTTTTCAAACACACCTCCATAAATTAGGACATCTTGCGTTTGTACATCTTGCACAAAAACTGATCCATTTATTTAAAAAAAAAAAATGTCTTTGTCTACTTACCTCATTTTAGGATCATTTATTTATTTAATAGTACTACTATTGTGTAGGTGTCACGGTGGTGTTTCCTCTGATTCCGAAGAGAGGTAAGGT
Organism: Rhaphigaster nebulosa; assembly: GCA_948150685.1. NCBI lineage: Eukaryota > Metazoa > Arthropoda > Insecta > Hemiptera > Pentatomidae > Rhaphigaster > Rhaphigaster nebulosa. The sequence goes on along the minus strand of OX411306.1, from coordinate 136,894,941 downwards.
GTGGGAACTGAAGAATTGAAGCTCTCATAAAACAACACTATTTCGATCTGATGTTGATAATCTTACGATTCACTTAATGTGCTAACTAATAAATCATTATCAGATTTTAACCTTTGTTTGAACTGCTCACTTGACTTATAATTAGACTAGCTTATTTGACAGATAATTACCGAAACTGCAGGTTCCCGCAGCTGGTTCTTGCATTTATAGTTAATACAGGATTAAAAGAACATTCTGATTCGGTTAGCACCTTGGCGCTCGTTGGCGCAAAGTACTTATCCTATGAAAATACGAAATTACAGATTCTATTGAGAAATAACTTATTTCTGAACTTTTTAAACTAGTCCCAACAAATTATACTCAGAAAAATTCTGCAATACCGAACAGAGCACATAAAATTTGAATCTCGACCTTCTCACTCTGGCCAGAATAGGTTGGTAACCTGTACTTACCCTTCCTTTTCTAGGTGGAGTACCTTCCGACCTTTAACCAAAACAAAGAATATAACTAAAATTAACTGTCTTCAGTTATATATATATATATATATATATATATATATATATATATATATATATATATATATATATATATATATATATATACATACATATATATTTGCTTTGCCGCCCAGACTAAGGCTACACAGTCCTTAATTACAACTCTGCTCGTATATTACGGTAATGTCAATTTCTTATGCCGGGAATATAGCAATCGTTTCTTCAACATTAATATTTTTTTTTTTATAGATATAATTACATTTTTGAGCATTCATAATATAAATTAAAGAATTCTCAAGGATTTGAATTGATTTTTCACTCCTCTTTAGGAACAGTGGCTTTTCTCAGAGATGACAACATTCCTGAGAGCGCCAACAAGATCGCAAGAGATGAGCTAGTTGCGCTACTAATGACGTAACTGGATTGGAGTATGTAGTTGCAAAGATGCCACCTGGTAATGCTGTTCTACATTTTCTATTTCGTGTCGAATGAGATCAGTTACATTTGCTGCCTCAGTGTCAGTATTTCTTTGAAGCAGTTTCCGTCCAGGTTTTATTAGCCATCTTAGCTAGACATATCTGAAATAATGTGTCAAACAATTATATAAAAATTGTATACCCTTATCTGGTGTGCCCATTAACCAAAAATGTATTTAAAAAAATTATTTTGCGTAATTTATTACGTATAGTAATTAGGATTTTCTGAATATATTCAGCATTTTTTTATGTTTCATTTTTCAGTAATGAACCTTTATAATCGAACAAGAAAAAAAAATTTAATTCCCCACCCTCAAAATTTGAGGTTATATATTTCAAGATGTATATATACGTAGAAGCCAAATATCGAATAAATAAAAAAATCCGTCCATCCGCCGTCCGCGGTTTTTTTCTGAGACTACTAGACTGATTTGTAATTTATAATTCTTTTGTTTTATTTCCTGCTACTCTTTTTGTATATATCACTCTATATAGACTATCGCAGTACTGGTATGGAAATATGAAACGAGTGGAGCTTTTTCACTCATCACTTTTATTTGGAAATGTATATTACATAACATTGGACAAGAACAAATTATATTTGCAAAACATAATTGCATCTCATGTAACGACTTCAAGATATTAATATATTTATGGTCTGATATTATGATGGCATCGTTGTGATCCCATAATGGAAGCAGAATATGATGTGACCTATGTGCTGTAGATGCTACAATGGTGAAATTTCTGTGCTGTGCTAAAAGAATAAATGCTATCTCCCTTATTTCTAATATTTATTTTAGAAATTGTTTTGAAACGAATGTAAACAAAAAATATAAGAGGCTATTGTTGGTCTGGATATTTTCCGTTTTTTTTTTTTGTGTTTTTTTGGATTTATGAACGAATGCTCCTCAAAAACGTAATGTTTTTATAACGTAATATGCTGTAGTAACATAATGAACCTAGATGGATGTATTATTATTAGTGTAATAATAATTAACGTGTGATTTATACTACCGCGTTGAGTCATAATTCAAGGAAGAAACATCACCGAGGATATAATTTATATTACACTATCAAGCAAACTAACATCCGTTTTGGATTATTAAGCTGGAGGTGTAATGGTCATCGTACAATCTTTGTCCAACTTCCTTACTTTCATCTCAGACTTACAGAGAATGTTTCTTCTTTATTACCCTCCATCTACGAGCAGATAGCAGAACGATGCTAGCCGCTCTGAACATACCTTGGCTCCTAACATGTTTTGCCAGCGTAAGTTGTTCTTTAAAAGTTGTTTTGTAATGACTATTTTTTAAGACTGGCTGTCTACATGAATGCAGCCCAGCCTTCTGAAGATAAGAGACAATTTCATATTTTTTATGAAAATGCTTTTATGGAGACCTAATGTAATTCATTTGAGATTACATTACTATTATTAAAATTACTGCGTACATGGAAGTAAAAAGGAGGCTTTGGTTCAAGTCAGATTGCATACCATTTTTTTTAAACCAATCATACTTTTGTTGGAGATAATAGCTTGTTAATTAATATGCACGTCCTTATGAATTAAAAAACACTGTCCATAATTCGTTTAAATAAATATCTCGTATTCGTCTTTACTTTCACTCAATAAATTGGCATTTCAGGTTTTTTTAACCCGTAGTTCTATGGAAAAGGCATTCTCATCAATAAAGAACTTCTAGTTGTTTATTAATGAGAATGCCTTTTCATCTGATGTAACGATATATCGATTAGTTCAGTGGCAAAAACGTGTGTTTATAGAAATAGAGAAGTGTTTAGACGAGTTTTTCACTCTCGAGAGTGATAGATATACTCTCAACAGCAAAATTCAAAAGTGTAAAGGCCACTGAGAGTTCGGCAGTAAGCTCTCCGTGGGTTCCCTCCTTCCGCAGTATCTGGAGTATTCCGCGGAAATTTAAACCAGTTTTGGATGATTACAACTACTCAATAAAACTCTCGGAGAACCCGAGATTGTAAACTACTCTTTACAAACCTTGAACTCTTAATGGCCTTTACATTTGTAAGCTTTATTCTCCAGAGTATATCTATATTTCAAGAGTGAAAAACTCGCTCGTACAAACGCACCTAAAGTGAAAATTGATTTTGTTGAAGTATTTCTCTCAAACCTTTAAAAATTGTTATCCGCCAATGTTCAGTAATCTTTTCATTTTCATCTCATAATGACAATTTTATCGGCTTGTCCCATCTCCATTAGTGCATTTTGTATTTTATAAAACATACTTTTTTATGTGTTTCATTTTATATATGGTATTTTTGGTCTTCATTGGTTTTACCAGGATCGCTTTCACTTTTACCATTCTTATTAAAGCTATTAATTTTCTTTAACAAACTGCCCTATTACAATTTCTGAAAATTCCGTATCCATCTCTTTTGCTACTTACACACTTTTGATTTTTACCGGTTCTGTCACAAATTTCGTTATTCTTGGTAGAACTTGCCAAATGTCCACTCATAAATTTTATAAAACCTGGCCTTTCTTTTTTTATTATTCATTGAATGAAGTTATCAGTTTATCCTTATATTTACTTAGCTGTGCCCCACGGTTTTATCCGTGTTAAACTTCAATTGATCCCAAAAATACAATATAACCTTTAAAATAATACCCTATAACATGTTATTCAGTCCCATTTGCTATAGACATTTTGAAGGAACAGGATCAAAACAACAATAAATTTTTATAAACTGCAATAAAGTTTCACTTAAATAAGTATATATTACATAAATAAAACAACAAATTAATATCTTTTCAAAAATAAACCTAAAATATACTGTGCTCACTGCAAGAATTAAGGACATAGAAAAAGAAGTTGAAATTAGCCTATATCAGTGCAAAACTAGTAAAGGCTGATGAGTATTTTATGTTTATAAATCGATTAACATTTAGTTTTGATAATTTAATAACTTATAAATAACTCGTAATAATTAAGTGTAGATGGAAAAGTAGTGATTTTCCTCATCGATCTCTCGCCATCATATTGACGTAATTAAATATGATTGAGAGGTGTAAATAAAAATAAATCAAAGATTTTAAACGGACTTCTATTCCTTAGCAATTATTCCATATAAATGAAACATTACTCAAACTCCTCTTTCCGCCATCTCAACGCTTACCAGGGATAGTACTTTTTGTTCAAGCGTTCAACTTTTGTGACACTACTTTTGCCTCCTATTGGCCATGGTAAAACCAAGTTGACTAACATATTCAACGAAAATCTCCAACTTGAAACAACTCAGAACTGCTTGAACTTTTCCTGCAAGCTGACTCAAGAAAGCTATATCAAATGCTGAGGAGAAGTGTTTTGTACCTTTGTATCTTGATGATTTCTTAGATTTCTTAACAGCCACCTTGAATAGCCGCTACCAGCTGCTCGTTAAATCTGCAGCTAACTCCAAAATTAATCTTCCTCGCTTGCCGCCAACAGAGGATGCATCACACCACCATGCTTACAGAACTTACCAGTAAGTTCAAAATTGTTTGGGAGTTGAAAAAAATCTTACATATTGTGGATGGAAGATGGAGTATCAGAGGCTTACGCTTATCACTATCATCCTGGATCCTGCTCCTCAGATCCTGCTGCAGACGATTTTCTGCGAGTTTACAAACTTTGCAGGTGCCGGAAAGCTGGATTCTGCGCGGGCAAATTATTTGAGAACGTCCAATCTCTTTCAGTTTCATTCCGGATGACTTTTCTCATGGGATGAGTATTTTCGATGATATTTGATAAAATTTGACAAAATAAACATTTTTCACATGTGTGAAAAAATATTTGATCTTTGAAGACCAATATCCCAGGAACTACTTAACCTACTGAGTTGATTCACGCCTAAAATTGTGACAAATTTAATTAGGTTTCATGAAAGTTACCATAATGTTTTATTTCTGGTGCCAACTTTGGGAGATATTGATCAGAAACTGAAAATAGTGCCAAAATGTCGGTGTTTTTTTGGCTGGCACACAGCTCGCACAGGTCTTTCGAAGTAGAACATTTGGTTTTTTACTACAGGCTTAGGTCCAAACATTATAAAAAAAGTTAGAACTATTTGATCTATTGCAGGGTTGGATGTATCATTTTACCGGATCATTGCCCAAAGTATGGAACGCGTACGTTCATGGCAAAGGAAGAATTTTGTGAGGTCTATGCGCTGCATTCGGCTGTGTACATAGAAATATAATAAAAAAACTTTGTCACTTGTTAGTGTTGTATAAGTGTGGTTTTCATATATACTTATTCGTGTAGTTGCTTTTTCAGAATTTGTAGAAATCAAGTCGATAAAAAGGAATAATCTTTTGGATACTGAACCGCATCTCAGATTAAAATTAACAACCAGGGAATCAAACTATGATGATCTGCCGTCTTAATATAAACAATTAAATCCTTCTCATTGATCCAAATAAATCTTATTTATAATATAATTCATGGGCGCACGCAGGAGGGGACCTTACCCTCCTCTCTAAAAATTAATGAAGAAATTATTAAATTGTGAGAGAGAAAAACGAAGAAAATAAAATTGGAGAAAAGAAGGTGTGGAGAGATTATTTTAACCTCAAAATACGAACTTAATTTTTAAAATTAATGGTTTTCAGTTGATCGATATCAATAGAGTTTTAGGATCTTGCGATGTCTTTTGAAAACTGGGAGTTATAATGGAAACCTTAGTTATAACTTAAACAGACCAATTGCATCGTTTAGAAATCAACAATTTTAACAAATAGGAATATTATGCGTTAAATGGAATTATTATCTTTATGAAATTATTATATTTTTTTCGCAACCGGCACGGAAATAAATAGCCGTTGGTGTCATCAGTTCAGAAATATTCATCTAAATACAAGTAAAATTTATTTTATGGCACAAAATCGTAGTCATCAGTGCCAGAAATATTTATTATATAAATATAATGAAAATAATTAAAATCTTATGAAAAAATAAATGAATAATAGAAAAAGAAACAAATCTTTTGATAAAAGGGATATTAAGAAGGGCGTATGTAATAATTTCTTCAGGGGGAGGTGCCGGTCCTGCAAAAATATAGCTGATAAATCTGAAATAAAGATAATTTACGTAATTTCGCCTTTATTCAAGATAAGTTTTGAGTATCGGACGCAAATTTGTGTTTGTTGTGGCTTTTTAGAGCATAATTCCACTCATCATTTCACCGGTTTCAAGAATTTTTTTTAAAATTGGTCGAAAATTCTATTGGTTATAATTTCGATCTTTCCGTGAAAATTGGACGAAGATTGGTGAGTATTGAACATTTCTAGAGCAGAACATTTAGCTCTAATGTGTCCGTTTCAAGAAAATTTTAAAAATCGGATGAAAATTTGGTGTTTTTAGGATTCCTGGTGCAGAATTTAGCTCACTATATTTTTCATTATGGAGAGCGAATTGTCAAGGTTTTGAACCTTTCAGAAGCAGAATTTAGCTCGTTATAATATATCCCTTTCCAAGAAATATTTAAAAATATTACGCTGATTCGAGTGTTTTGATCCTATATGGAGCAAAATTCAGTTCGTTTAATTTCACGATGTTTTTCATTATCCTGATATCAGCACATGTTCATTAATGTTGTAGAAGTTCCTGTGACAGTGAAAATTTTAAATTATTTTAGGTAATTATTCAAAGCTCCAAATCGAAAAACCTATAATTTAGTTAACTTCTTTACCGGTTTTATAAATATGTAATTTTTTCTCACGGTGCTTTAATTTTCAACTGCGGTAGTTTTGTCGTATTTTCTTCGGAAATAATAGACTATATAGATGGTCATTGGAGGGGAATAGAGGTGCATTTTAAATCCGTTTCATAACCCCATAGAACATTTCACTTCGCACTTCCAGCGGTCCCTTTTGGATCAAATGAGTTGAAGTTTGGTATGAATGGTTGTTTTCTAGACAGAATACTATCATAGATGTGGGAATGAATTTTAGTCAAAATTTTATAATATTTAAAAGTTTTTTCGCGGTTTTTAAGGTTTGGCGCACCAGAGGTGCCCACCCCCTCTTAATCAAGGACCGTCCCTTCCCCTCTCCCCCCCAAAAAAATGTAATGTACTTTAGGAAAAATAAAAGAAAGTTTTGTTGTAGTCGTAAATTTTGGTTTACTCCACTTATTTGGGTGCTGAACACGTAACTGAGCTTTTCTAACCTATATTTATATCTGAACCTTTTTGTTTGTTGCAAAAGACTTCAAAATTTTGAATTTTTTTTTCGTCAATATCTCGGAAAGCAATCGTTTTTCCAATAAGATCTACTTATACGAAATTAAGGTAGACAAAATTTCTACATTTCATGTCCATAAAAAATTTCATTACGATGGACCGTTATGATGCTAGAGCATAATAATTCGACTTGCCTGGTATTCTATGACAGCCAGCGATTTATTTCTGATTTAATTTAATATTTTTAAACATGCTGGAGAAATCAACCTCTTATAGGACTGTGTTATGGGAGTTTAACAGTACATAATCATTTGAAAACGGAAACAGTGATGTAATGCCATTGAAACACATGATGCAGTTAGACGCCACGCTATTGACAACTCAATAAAGCACTTTCGGAAACAGCATCTTCAAGAGTACTTCAGTTACCCCCTCACTTTAATGGCTCTATTCGATTCTCGTTTGGAAGTGCCTAGCATAATGCGAAGGAAATGGGCAAATTATACTTTGGATTGCCAAAAAGAATGTGAAATAAAAGAAAATGAGTTTGAAATTAGTAATTGAATAATTATATTTATCCATTTCTTTATGCTGACAATAATAAATCACCTCCAACTCTCTTTGTCTAGACAACGGTGTCTAGCGAACTCAGTAGCTTTATTAAATTTAATAATATATAACGATCTCGATCCCATTAAGCAATCATTTCTAAGTAAAAATAGTGCTCGCTATACCTAATCTATAAAGCAATGTGATTTTAATAAATAAAGAAATACCTTACGAATACAAAAAAGTCTAAAAAAAAAACTAATAAAATCATGCCACAAAAAAGAGATTATTGCCATCTGTATTTGAAAATTGTCTAGCCCAGAAGTATATTCAAACAAAACGTGTAACATGAATAATCTACAGGTAAATTGTAGACTTAAAATCTAATCATAATTAAATAATAATCCAAGAAAATATTGGTTCAATCCTTCTATCGGTCGAGGAAGAATACAACTGCCGCTTCATTCGTTGATTGAAGGAATTTAATGAACGTCATTTCGATAGATTTCTCTGTAGTTTCTTACTTATTTTGGAGCGAGGTAGCTCTGTGAATAGGGCATTTTGCTTCTAATCTCTTAGCTCCTGGTTCGAGACCGGCTGTTATCCTGTTATCACCGTGGATCGGCTCTGTGGGGTCTACACTCCTGGGGCTTACCCAGCCTCTATATAGTGTGTACCCTTAATTGGGGGAAAGACCTTGCTGTTGAGCGTGATCGCGGCTGAATCAGTTGGTTAGAAACAATATCGTTCTTATCAAGTACTGAATCGAAGGCCCTTCATGGGTTGTAGCTTATAAAAAGTTATCGTTATTTAATTTAGAATAATTATAATTTCTTAAGCTTATTAGTTGGAGTAGCCATCTTGACTTTAATACCAAACAATAATACCCTAAATGTCTCAGTATTGTTTCATACAAGATTGTAATCCATCTTTTATATGATTGGGTCGATTTACCTTCTACAAGATGATGCAGAATTTATGGATTACTATCCATCAATACTATCTTTACTCAAACTCGGTGACATCCTTATGAAATACGATTCCGTCCTCATTCCGCAATGATATCTCCCTTTCCACATTTAAATGCCATATTTTTGTCCCTACCCTATCTCTTTTATAATAATATTCTAATGAATCTATATAAATATTTGTAAAAGCTTTAATTTTAATTTTATCTTATTTTAGACATTTTTATTGGTCTTTCTTTTCCTTCTCAATCATTCCTCTTTATAGCTTCGCAGTGCGAGGAACCCACGTCTAGAGACGGTTTCAAATGTCCGTTTCATGATCAGCTAGCTGTCTTCTCTTCCTTCTATCATTATCCCACGGTATATTTCTTTCTGTTTCCACATCAATAGTGGCTTTTTCCACACATTCATCTGCCTTTTTTGACGCATGGCTAAACAACCTGAGCCGATGTAGTAGGTTTTTAAGCTGTTCTCACACCCTAGTTAGCATTCCTTATAGTTGGATTCCAGATTTTGTCTTTTCTGGTTTCGGCCTCAACTCTTAAAAATGCCTATTCTTCACCATTGCCTGAAGTTGTCTTTAGTACATGTTAGAGATGAGGGCTTACGATTCGTTGGCGTATGATAATATTGTAAGTATGTTAATATTTGGAGAAATTCTTATATGGTACAATTTGCCCATCTCTACATTTAGAATCAGGATAACAATATCATAATGGGAACTCAGTATAATGTCAAGGTCAGTGTTTTTAGATTCAAGATCATGCATGGTTGAATTATTTTTTCTGGATTATCGGCCTATACTTTATAGTAATAAAGTTGACGAATTAACTTAGCAATTATTGTCAGCCAAAAATCACTCAGCAGTAAATTAAAGTAAAACTTTTGAGAAAGGGTGACTAGATGTTTCCATTGGGATTTAGTGTAGATAAATTTTACGTATACGATCATATAATTCCTTCTTGATCCATAGTTGTTTCCGATTTGTATTTCATTGCGGAACTCAGTTTACTGTAGGAAGAATCCATATCGGCGGCAAAAGAGTGAAACCACTTAACTGTCAAATCCCAACTTTTAAAAGAAATAAATAAACTTTAAAAATTTAATTTTCATCATATTGATATTTCTTTATTTAAATAGTATGTACTAGCAAGTGATAAGCTATCGAGTTGAAAAATTAAACAATTAATTGTTGTGTTTAAAATTTAAGCAATAATAAAATAACTATAAATCGAATCATTTTGGACCTTTTGTCTACGACCTTTGATAAAACGGTATGATAGCTAGTGGTTATCGATATTTTAATTGTATACTAATTAATCAATTATTAATTATAAAAAAAGAAAAATGTTCAGTTTTCCATACACACCATTTGTATAAAAAATCTGAAAAAAATAGTTCAATTATAGTAACAAAAAAAAAATCTAGGTTTTATATAGCTCACCTATGCATTATGTTATATAATTAGCATATTTTTCGACATTTCAAAATTTTTTTCCTCCAACCGTTTATTCTTAAACTGTTCTGCGTTTGAACTTTGGGGATGACGGCGAGCCGACATGTTTCATAATTTCAGGCGACCTTTCCTCATTTCCTTATGCCGCCTCCGAAGGTTGGCCTCTTGAGCAGACCCATCAGTCACGTTACAGTAGCGGAGGTTATGCGGTTATGCCGCTTTGTAGGAAGTGGATCGCTTCCATGATTGCCTCAGTATCCTCAAAGGGATTCAGATGTGGATTAGTTCCAGAAAATCGTGTGTTATATAGTCCAGTTTTGGTATGTTTTTTGTTGCTGTTTTTTTCAATATATCTGAATTTCCCTCGGAACATAAATATTTAAAAACCTGAAAAAACAAAACACTTCTAATAGATATTTTTTAATTTGAAGCTTACAATTTTGCTATAAATTCGTTCAATCTTATATATCCCTTTTACAATACATAACTACAGGCTACAACCTAACCACAAAATTCTTCATCTCAATGGAGAGTTTCATAATTAATTCCAATTTCATTTGAGGTCAAATACACATGTGCATAAATAATAATTGTATAATTTGAAGTGTATATTTAAATTTGTGAAATTAATTACGCAGACGAAATTGAATTGGAGGACTTTGTGGGTGAAATTCTTAATGAAATTATTATTCAAATAGAAAAAGCGTGAAATTGAAATTATTAGAAAACCATATATTAACTTTGGTTGTCTCTGGCTTTAATATTCGGTGAATTTGTTGTAGAAGATATTAAAGCTCTTTTAACAACATACCTCCTTAATCCTTCGTTAAACTGCAGTATAACTTGAAAATTAAAAAAATGTGACTTACTACTGAACAACTTAAAAAAATAAAATTAAAATATAGGGGGTCGGTGGAAAAACGAGACTTAACTAATTCATCGTGAATTATAAGTGCGAAAAATTGCTATAACATCTGCAAACAGCATGCTTGGCTATTATATCAATAAATTTACTCACATTTGTTTGAAAATTCTTAAATCATAAAAACGGCTGTAATAAATATATCAGAAGATTATTGTTTCTGAAGGTATTGTTGAAGGTTCAGAAGGTATTGTTTCTGAAAAAATAGTGGGATAGCTGGTTTATGCGAGTGTAAAATTTAATTAAGGGAAGAAATATAAATTTCGAGCTAGATTAATCAGAGTATTAATAAATGAAGGCTAGAGATCATGAGAAAGGACCAAGAAGACATTGAGAAAGAGAGGGATGTTTATATATTAAATATATTGATGGAGAAGGTCGTTAGCAATGAGTTTAGTTACTGAGTTGCTAAAGAATTATTCTAAATCATGCGACTTCGGATTTTGATGACCCACAACATTTGAGATAAGAAAAGAAATTTTTCCGAGTAAAATCAACATGATACAACATTTCAGCTTGGTCTAGTTCCACATGAAGCGAGGTGAACGTACATTCCCCTTAGTACGTTATTGTTGTTATTTCAGAACAACATGACAGGATTCGGATAAATTGTTGTTTTTCAAAATCATTTGTTGATTGTGTATTTTTTGAAATATAATGGCGTGCCAGGATTTATGGACTTAGTGCCAGTAATAATAATTATAAGAATAATGGAATAAGTACATCACATTACGTAAACGGAACTGCTAATTGTGCACATAGAGGTAAAAAAAAGATCAAAAGAGTTAGATAACGCCTTGAAAAAATTGAAGAAAAGAATAATGCAGTCTATGAATCATGACGAGCAGATATTGATTGGGCGTTTCTGAATATCGCTTTCAAGTTGTATGTTGTATGTTGATTACAGTATATACCATATTATATGCGGCATTTTTTGTGAAACATAATACCATTTGACCAAAATTGGGCCCAACCTAAAAAAATTTTAAGATTATACCTTAAAATCTTAACTAAAAGCTTAGGATCTCTTTTTTTTCTCTATATAACCTTTCCGAAAAACTAATACAATAGGATAATAAATTGTTGACGGTCATCGAAGAACGGTTAATGCGAGAAAACGTTTTGTTTTTCTATTGTTTGAATGTAAATTGAAATTTAACAATCGAATGAATTGAAGTTCAAAATAAAATCAATAAACCCGTTTAAAAGATAATCGTGGTACAGAGAGACACACAGACAGGCCAAAGGTTAAAATATTTGGACACAGGAGACGCTAAAACGCATCGAACTGTTGAAAACTGCATGACAAAAATTTGAGCCTATAACAATTCAGCAAAACTTAGATTAATTGTCACTCGTGTGTCCGTCAGTTTCTGTTAACCGTCAGTACTATAAAGAACTTAGTAAAAGTGGGAGTTTTAACTCAAGGTGGGAGAATTTCAAAGGAAAATATTTACAGAAAAATAGTTTTCTATTTTTTATATTCGCGTAACTTACAGTAATACTAACAATTATTTAATAGCAATTGAACCATTACATATACCTACTATTGTATAAAATCATTTTGAGAATGCCAAATTAGTTATTAAAAATGACAAAAACATACGTAAATAAGTTATTTACATACATTCGTAGGCTCAAAATCTCGGAATTATTCTGTTCGACAGGAAGTGAAGTAACATGAATCAGAGAAAAATAAACTTATGAATTTTAAGGAGCCTCAGTCGTGACTTTGATCCTATAAATACAATATTACACTAAAGTCACAAATTAAGAACTTAATTAAGATTCATTGTAAATTGAATCATGTAATGTAAATTCATTGTAAATTGTAGATTCATTGTAAATGTAAGATTCATTCTTAATTAAGATGCATTGTATTTATTATACAGTGTTCCGCTTGAATTCGATTACAGGGTAAGGTATATGTCGAATGGTATTTCTGTAATCCGTCCATTCGACGGAGACTGTAAATAATTTGTATAATCGATGAAAAATGTACTCTTATCGAGTTATACGTAAATAAAATATTCTTTCCGTCATAACTTTTGTCTTCACTTTTCTCGAGGATGTAGAACGTGTATTAACAGTTAAAGAGCTTTAAGGAGAAGTCATGAGAAAAGTTTCATCAAAATCTTATGAGCTGTTTGGGCGCTACACTCGATGGAAGAAATGGTTCTTCGGCTATTGCGCAGCCGCTGTAACGCACAGGGTACTCTGTTTGGTACAAAGCGACAACAGGTCAAAATCCTACAAAACAAAAAGAAAAGTAACAAAATCGGTCCGCTCGTTCAAGAGATAATGATGGAAAAGTCAGAAAGACAGAAACAGAGATTTACCTGCCTCAACGAAAAAATATGTGAACAATTTTTATATTTTGCACATCCACATGACAATACCTATCCGATGATATTTCTATTTCCCTACTATTTGCATACAGGCGGAGTAATCGGTACGACAAAAACTGCTTTCCAATTAATATATAGATATAGAACATTTTTTTTTAAGTGATAAAAAGATTGGGTACTTTAAAATCTTATAAATAAAACAAAATATGTATTTTTTATCTGTCTTTTAGTCTTTTTGGCTGCTTTCCTCCAGGTTTATTAACTCATTTTATTTACTGAATTAAGGGCAAAACAATCAAAAACTAGAAACAAATATTTTTTACTTCACCTAAAAATAAAATTTCGCTCGAAATTTCCCGCCCTCTAAATCCTATAGCCCGGGGCACGTGCCCTTTTTGCTCCCTTTCCTTTGCCGCCTTCCCCTTTGGTCCCGGCCTAATTTATACCAAACTTCATATTGATGTTATCTAAAACCGTGACAAGGTTATGGGTAACATTAAACCGTTACCCGCAGTCTTGACTAGAAATGGCTCACGTACTAAAATTTTATTTTATTTATCAAAACTATCAATTTGATAGGCCCAATATCATACAGTATCAATATCAGTCGTTAAATAGTTACGATCTTCTTAAACCGGCCGTATGCCGGCTTAGAAACCGATAATTTTACTTTATCTTTACGTTTCCTGCAGAACTCAGCGGGCTAGGTTGTTTCTGCTGTAAGAGGTCTGTTCCAGGGTCAGGGGTTCCGGACAGTTTATTTATTCACTACCAATGGGGAACGGACGCCCATAGTTTATCAGGAGGCTCTCCGGTAAAACAATACCCTAAATACCGTTTGCTTACGGCTTATTTTTTTCAGTGGAGAATAAACTAAGAAGAAATCACATAATCACCTGAATGTTTATAATCGCCAAATTTGGCGTAAGTTTTAAGGATAAGCATGAAAATTGGATCAAAAACTATTCTTTGAATTACCCAAAATATTACTCAAAATATAAATTGTATGTTGGTGGGTTAGAGAATTATATTTTTTCGTACATTTCGGAGGGAGGAGGATATATCACCCTGATCTCCCTTCCTTCCCCCTGCGTACGCAATTGCTTATTTAAATATGGCCCTCCACAATAAAGTAGTATACAGTTATTCTTTATAATCATTTATAAGTTCATAAATTGAAGTAACTTAGAAATGGCCACGGAACAGGCTATACAGTACCCGCGGTACTTATCGTTTGTGAGGGTTTGGCAGGTCTAAACGACAGACACTGTTGGATGGACCCAAGGGTTTTATTGTACCTAGATAATCATTGTCGCTTAAAAAACGTTCATATATTTTTTTTACACAACTTTGCGATGATAGGTAAATTGTATGAGCTAAATAATTGTTGATTTGATGACTTTTTATGTGAAAATTTGGGAGCGAATTTTATAATCTTCCAAATCCTTTATTATGTAACCTCGCCTTCCTTATAATTCCCGAATTTTTTTAAGAAAATGGCTCTGGTACCATCATTATTTAATATCATAATTAAAGTTCTCTTCTGCTTTTTAAACTCCCATCATTACTGTACAGATTTTCTGCTTTCTATATCTTGTATAACAAATTTATATCTATATAAATTTATATGTTAGTTATATTTTATGTATCTATCCATTGAAAAAAAGAAAAAAAATTCTATTGATAAAAATTGAGCAGAGAAGTTAGGGTGTCTATGTTGTAAATTCGAGATTATCATGAACCTACTTACTAAACAATGTTTTATTAAATAAACGATAAAAACTTGTGTTAAATATTATAACCGTTTTTGTTTTTATCAAAATAATGGAATTAGTACTGCAAGTTAGAAAGACTCTATCAAAACTTTTTTTTAATGGTCAGTCCTATACGTTATTTTAATTATTTTTGTGTATTATAAAAATACAATACAAGGGAATTGTATTGATCCTAGACATATTTAACACAGACTTATCTATCCATGAAGTGGAAAACTGTGTTGATACTATTGTGCATTGACAGGCTGAGATAATTGACATTAAGCTCTGTTAAAGGCCTTTTGACAGCATGCATTTTTATTGCAGCATCTAACTCGTATCTGTGGTGTTCATTGTAATGTTCGTTCTCCCGTTCGGGCAACAAAAGACTATTTTACAACAAATTACTTAACATTCTTATTAATATTCTCTGAGAAGAGCCTCAACACGCATTCTTAAGGCTGAAAAGTATTTCAAGCTGAAAAGGTGTTGGACGAGAAATCACCTTAAGTGATATCATTTTTCAATCAACACTGTTCTTAGTTATGTCTGACACGACACAATTATCTATTTTGTAACAGCATGACATGAGACAATTATATCTCACAAATTTTGTTGACCTAAGTCATTTCACAAAAGAATAGGGAATATATTCAGATTAAAAAAAATGAGAGTATGAGATGACGTACTAAAACAATGTCCTCGTCAGCTTTACAATATACAGTGGTTTACCAGGAACCCAAAAGTTAGTAAATCGGCAATACTGAATTATATAAAATGTAAAAATGTCATAAACACTATAAATTTCAGTCGAAAATACTTTTTTATAACAAATTTCATGAATACATGTGCATTCCTATGAATCTATTCATTTATCATAAAAATATATTATATATCCCTTAAAGAAGGTTTCCTCTTTGACTAGTATTCAGCATTCTGTAAAAGTCACAAATAATATGGTTTGTGGCCATATTAGTATGCGTTCTTATTTGTATGTCAAAATAGTTGGTTGTTAAAACAACTGATGAAAGACATAAATATTGATATTTACATGATTTTACTTATATTAATAAATTATCTTCATGACCTATGTTGTTAAAGATCATCATTGCTTTATATCCCATCTGAAAAATTAAATTAATAATTAATTAGCTTGGCAAAGTATAATGAATAATTTTTTATTCTCTAAAGTTGGCTGGTTATAGATATTTTTAAAAATAATTATTTAGCTTAAAATTATGCAATGAAATATTAAAAATAGCCACAAACTTATAAAAATAGTCTTATTCAAATCATAAACACGTTGGCGCGTCTTGTCCGTTGAATACCAAAGGTTCTCCATCGCTGAAGTAAACAATTTTAGGTTTGTATAAATTATCTCATAAACTATGGAATTACAAAAAAAATATTGTTAATGAATTTGTTTACGAAACTCTTTAGTTTATAGTTAGTATGTTTCAGCTTCTATCAGCATTGATAATAAAGAGAATACTCCATTGTTTCTTTTACGACGAACGACAATGCTAGCTAAACAAAACAAAGGTTATTTTCCATTTTTAGAAGTCGAAGGGCATTATCCAATTATAGAAGTGTCTGTATTTTATTCTTAAAATAAGAAATTCTCAGATCATTTCATGGAAAATGATACAAAAATAGTGAATTAGTAGCATGAAAGTGAAAGTGGGATTCTTTCCATAAAATTATGTATAGCATTTGAATACCAGATTATGTGACATATTTCTTTTTTGGAACTTATCCTCAAAGAGCGTAATCATTGGATCGGCCACTGTTGCCGAACCGAGTAGACCCGCCGTCAAAATGGACCAGGAGTGGGTCAAAATCCCTGGGATTCGTGCTTCCGGGGACCCGATTTAAATTAGAGTTGACTTAAGAATTGTATAAACTCAAAAAAAAAAATTCGCATACAAATATATACAAAAAAAAAAAATTTCGATATATAATAAATAATACCATGCTATTTTTTCATACTCTGAGGATGTAGCCTAATTTAGCCTACTAGTCTAGTGTTGTATATTGAGTCTAGGTTAGCAAGAACATTGAATTTCGATTCGGTTATTCATAATTTTCCCGAAAGAAGGCAAGAAGAGTATTGTGAACAAATGTTGTAAATAAAAAAATAGTTCAAACTATTAAATTATTATATTAAATTATGTAATTATAAGTAATTTTTGAAAATAAAAAATTTGTTGTATTTTATGTAAAACAATAAACTATTGTTATTAGAACGTAGTTGTAAGTTTCATTTTTATAAAATCGTAATCCATATATTGTTATTGACAAAAATAAAACATGAAATATTGAATGGGAGGGAGCCCAAGAAGTCCCAAAACTTATTGGTTTTTATTATTTATTACTCAGGTATTGTTTTAACTACACTGATTTATAATTAGTTGCGCTGGAGTCATTTTATTTTTACCAGAAAGTATATGTGTAAAATCAATTTTATGCTGCAGTTAAAATACCAGTTAATGTTTGTTCTTAGCACAACAGTAATGTAATGTTTGCTGCGCAATGTTAATATTTGCTCTTAGCACAAACAC
Organism: Rhaphigaster nebulosa; assembly: GCA_948150685.1. Taxonomy (NCBI): domain Eukaryota; kingdom Metazoa; phylum Arthropoda; class Insecta; order Hemiptera; family Pentatomidae; genus Rhaphigaster; species Rhaphigaster nebulosa. The sequence goes on along the minus strand of OX411306.1, from coordinate 136,877,212 downwards.
ATAGTCACTCCGATTTCGCATTCGCAATAACGGAAAAGAAAATCTTTAGATGTTGAAATAAGTTCCAAAAGTTTAACACTTGCCTAATAGTTCTACTTCTCAGTCTTTGTGCCATAGATTCACAATAGATCAGATTCAGATAAGAAAGTTGAAATTAAATTTAAATTGATTTAATTTATATTTGACTCTTCTTTTTATTATTTATTGATTAAAAAATAAATGTGTGATATTTAATAAACATAATGTAGTGAACAGTTCCAATATTTTTCTCTATACTGCCAGACAAGTCTACTTCCGACCATGATTTTTTGATTGGTTAAGCCCATGTTTGTTAGCGGCTATCTTTTCGTTTCTATTCTCTTTGTAGCCTTCCAAAATGGTTTTGCCCATCTCTCATTTAGTCTGTATTATTTGTCCAGCCCATTTCCATTTCCAGTTATCTACGCATTTGACTGTATTCTGTTATTTTGTCATTTCTCTGAAACATTGATCTTTATTGATCTTTTCTTGTAATTTCCAATATATCACGCTCTATTGATCTCTCTATCCTTTCTGACATATCAATCGTTAGAACGCAACGCCTTAATTAAGATAAATCTACCCACCAGTTGTGAATCGTTCTTCTTTAGTGTCCAAGACTCAGAGGCATACGTCGACTACTGATCGAATCAGTGTTTTGTAAAGGACAATTTTCGTTTTACGGCCAACCAGTTTACTTTTAAATAATTTGGCAATGGCGATGTATGCATGATTTCCAGCCAGAATTATTCTTCTGAATTCCTTTCTTTTGTTCTTTCTATCAATGATGATTGAGCCGAGGTATTGTAATCTGTGAACCACCTCAAAAGTATGCACCCCGATAACATAATGCTGCTGTTGGCGTAATCGCTTTTCTCTTCTCAGTATCAACATTTTGGTCTTATTTTCATTTATTTTTCATCTCGACCTTTTATGGACTTCCCTTCATGCTATGTAGTAACCTTCCGATTATAGGCCATTGTTCTCCTATAATATTAATTATTATTACCATTATAGACATCGTCCGCATAGACAAGTATTTGGTGATCCGATCAAAGATATTCCCGCCTTCAACTAGACTAGGCCATTTCTGCTTAACAACACACTGCTGCAAGTAAATCAAGTTTACAATTTGGCCACCATCTTCATCTTCTCCTCCTGAGTCTTCTGTTCGGCGGCCTCTCTGGCAATGTTCCGTCTCTCCTTCCCAAAGAAAAGTGTGTTGGGCCCACTATCGCCTTCCAACCACACACAAAGGTCTTGAAATGAGGATAATTCATTTCGGTCATCAGCTGAGGGAACTCGCTCTCCGTCAGAACATAGATCCCTGTCTCCCTCAGTGGTTTGACCCTCAGTACCTCATAGGCAGTGCATGCTGTGACGATATGTTCGGCGGTTTCCGGTCCACTACAACTGGGGCATAGGAGATCAATGTTTATTCCATGTTTAAAAAGCTTCGCTCTGAAACTCCCATGCCCCGTGAGAATCTGCGAGACCCAGTAGTCCTGGAGGACCCATGTCGTTTCCAGTCGCGATCTGACGGTGGGAAAGTACTTCCTCAAGGTAGCCCCTTTAGTGGTAGCCACCCACCGCTGGTTCCATTCTTCTACTGTATACTCCCGAAGGATTCTCTTCCAACTGCTAGGGTCTGCATTGATCCTCACTCGGAGATCCGCCGGTAGATCCGTTGGGCCTTCCCTCCTTATCTTGTGCCGGAAGTAATCTTCTCGCAGCAGGAGGTCAAAAGGTATTCATCCTGCTAAGACCTGCACCGCCTCATGAGACACCGTCTTACATGACCTGGTTACTCGAAGCAGAGCCATCTGCTGGATGGTCGCCAACCTACTCTTTTGTCTGTGCAAGAGACTCTGATTCCAGGCTGGAGACGCGTACCTCAGGATACCCACTATAACTCCTTTATAAATGATCATCGTTGCTGGATATCTTCAACTAGAGAATCTGCCGGACATTTGGCTTTTGCATGCCCGTAGCCTTGACACTTTGTGCATCGGGGGAGGGGGGACGTCCAAGTAGTCTCTGAAGGTCATCGACCACCATCCGTCATCTAAGGTTCCCATTTCTAGCTACAGGAATCGGACCATTATAACCTTAAAAGGTCCGCTGAGCTCCATGCGTGCTGTGCTCCTCTAACCTCAAGCTTGGGCTTTTTCCTTAGAGCTAGCTTGGCCTATAAACCTTTTTCATGCAGGCCTTGCCAACCAATAACTTTGGTTAAATCAGAGTCATCTTCTATGCGAAGCAAGACGGACCCTGCTTTGGTCGGACGAACTACAGCTGCTTTTACACCAATTTCAGACGAGGACGGTAGCCCGCTCATGATCTCCATCGGACTCTTTCCCGCACCACTAATTGCGATGTACGGCGGCTTAGGCTTCATGACCGGTTTAGATGGCAGAGACTTGACTATATCTGCCATGGTCCTAGGTTTACTTTGTGATGAAGTGGCCCCAGGAGTGATTGTTGGTTTGATCCGGTCTTCACGTGCCTTCTTGTTGGCTACCTTCGCTTTCCTCTTTGATCTCTTACTTAATACCATTTCGAAGGGCTTGGAAACCAAGAGTTTAGCTGCGCTTATACCTCCACTAAATTCTGGTTGCGGTTCCCTGGAGGGTCCAGCCTTTGCATGGCGTTGTGGAGTAACCTTTGAAGCCGGAAGCCCCTTACCTTCGGCGCCGAGTTCTCGCCTATAATTCGCCTTATCGTGTTCTGCACAACCTGGGACGACATTGTTTCTTGAACGGTGCGCTTGACGATAGCCGAAATATCATCACCCTTCTTTCCCTCTTCTAATGTTACAACCTTATCGACTAGCCTCTTTACCTCACTATTGATATGATTCCGAATATAAACATTTAACCTCTCTTCCGTATTACACATAAAGACCCGCAGGTTCTCCTGTATACATTTTGTCTCAGAAAGTAGGCTATTAGCTCCAGCCTCTTCTGGCCTCACCGCAATCTCTGGAGAACCTCTGCTAGCTCGTTTTGCCAAACGTCTAGATGCCTTGGGCATCTTTTAACTCCTCCTCCATCACTGTAACCCTGTGTTCTTGAACAACAACAGTCAATAATTAGTGTTCCGGATATATTTGATAACAATAACCTTCCAATGTTTTTAACACTTGATTCTCACCTATCAAATTACCAGTTACAATCTTTTAAGGATGGTTCACTGGTAGATTTAACTTTGCAGTACTACAAAAGAATGCCTATAAACACTTACTCTGTTTTATAAAAGGTTAGTTAAAAGTAAAAGTTGTAGAAAGTAATAATACAATTTAAGAGGTATAAAAAAATTGTCTCACCTCAAATAACTTCTATTGGTAAATCCTAATTGTTTTTCCACTACCACAAACTAAAGTTAACTCTGTAGTCCACACCTAATCCTACTTACATATATACACTATTTACACAAAATTTAAGAAAAAACCAATGTTCAACAAAACAAAACTAAAAAAAGTTTAATGAACGAAAATTGCAAAGAAAACTATAAACACAACTAAGCAAGAGCCACGAAATATATTCATAAGTAGAAAATGCGACATTTCACCATGAACCTAACCTATGACTATGCTCAATAAAATCTAAAAAAAATTCTCTGTTTGAACGTTGGTTAGTCTTAGCAAGGGACAGTATTAAGGTTTTTTATATTTGGATCCGGTTGATTTCCCAAAAGTATTTTCATTAATAAAAAACTATGATTATGCGCCTATAAGTTATTATGCGCAGTTTTAAACGAGCGATTAAGCGGATTAGCTTTGCGTGGTTCACATTAATTATAACTGTTTGAAATGTTGCAATGCAATTCGTAGATAGTAGAGAACAAGACGGATGTAGCCTAATGCTGTGGCTATCTTATGCGTAGTCCCTTAGGCATTAAGAGATGCACTCTCTCCGACGGGTCAGGGGTCAGTGAAGGGGTGTAGTGCAACCCATTAGCCGCGCTAAGTCTTTCTGATACCCCAACTTACTCTAGAAGTACATGTTTGCTGATTCTTTAGATATTTGACAACACTTGAAGTCTTAAATTGTTGCAACAATAATTTATATATTACAATAATAATTTTTAAACAGAGGTTAAACAAATTATGTTAATTGCCCAGAAATATTGTTCCGGACCTCACTTACTATTTGTAAAGTCCTCTGAAAAAATTACAATACTAAATAACAAAAAAAAAAAATTCGCTCTTTCATTGTCGTATCCTTATTTCCCTGTTTCTTGGGCCCATTCATTCTTATCAGCTATTGAAGCCTTTTTCGGTGTCTCTTTTTTTTTCTTTTGGTTTTTATTATAATAAAATCTCTGCGAATATTGAATTAAAAAAAAAATTGTAGAGTTTTTTAAGGATCGGGAGCAAGCTATGTGTAGGTTACAAGTTTACCTGGTTTAAGGATAACAATAATTATTGAGTGTTTCCACATCAAAGTAAAATGGGCTCTACAAGGTGTATAATCGATGGTATGGAATACTCTATTTTTTAGATGTTATGTTTTTTTTAGAAGTTGTCGAAGGATCTGGGAATTTAAGAGATCATACCTACAATATTTTTGGGATCTTAACTTATTTGTTAGGACTTTGACCTTGAAGACGTTGACAGATTTAGGCGGTGAATAGCTGATATCAGAATTTATAAAGAGAGGAATTCATTAATTTTAACTTTATGGGTGGGGCGGAGTTATAAATGTGTTGGATAGATGTTTGGCAAGTTGAATGAGCATGGGAAGAATGTTGATTCTCCGTGCCTTACTTTTGATCAACGAGATCTGAGGATCTTTGATCTGACCGAACACGGGATCATATCCTGCATTGCATGGAAGGGATCATAACCTGCATTCCCAGATTCTGAAATTCCTTTCAAGAAAGACAGGCGACTACGCCATCAATGAGGCCGACTTCCCCAAGCTAATAGGAGAGGCATATAAACCCTACTTCAGCGAATATGTAAGGAGGTGGTGGGCCACAACACTTTACTCTGGGGAGAGACCGCCTGCCAGAGGAGGGGAAAGTTGGCCTGAGAAGACAACTACCGAGACTGCCAGGCGAGGAGCGGCCGTTGCAAGGAGCTAAGGCCGGAAGAGGAGTAGATGAGGAGACAAGACCAAATAAATAATAAAGGTGCCACCCAATCGCCCTCTTCTACGCCGGGCTGCAATATAGTTATTTTGTTTTTTTCCTTCGTAATGAATAAATAAATTCAAGGTAGCAAAATAAACCGTTGAGTTTCTATGGCTGCAGTGGCATGTGCAAAACACAAGGGTAGTGCCCCACTGCAGCCGAGACCCATATGGTCTATTGGCCCAGGAATGGTGAAAAAAAAAGATTAATGTTTGGCAATTTTTTCTGCTCTGTTCTTCTCCGACAAAGCTCAGAAACCATCATCACCTCGAAAGGGATGGGAAATAGATTGGTATTTTTTTAGTTATTTTCCAGAGCCAGTTGTCACAAGCATATAGTGAGGAAAGGTAACAATTGTAGGATTGGGAATAAAAGTGGCCCAGTATTTTTTTACTTGTTTGAAATAGTAGTTATATAATTTCCGATGGTCGCTGTCAGGTTCTTAGCCAAATGGACTTAGAAGACCATCGTTTTAAATGGATGTGCTCTATAACGTCTTGGGACAAAGAATTTTTTTGTATTATATCACGGAAACAAGAGGTGAGGATTGCAAGTTGGTATAGGAATTTAGAACACCATCTAGGTGTTGTAGAAGTTTTTAGAGATACTGAACTTTTTTGTAGTATCTTCCATTATATCTTCCATTAGTATCTTCCACTAGTATAGTCCAGATAGGTTTGGTTAGCAAGAGTTTCTATCAGAGTTGTGACAATATGTGTAACATCGAGTATAACACCCTAGACAGATATTTTTTGCTTAGATTTAAATCCTGTTATGCAGTCTCCATATTAGATAGACTCGTACTTCACATTGTTATTCAATTGAATAAATATGTTAAGTATATATGTATTTTTGTTACAAATCATCTGCAAGCATCTGCGCAGAATGAAATTTCCTCAATTTATGTATCCCAAGTATGAAATAAAATAGATTTTTAATCAGAAATAGAAGTCATTTAATATTAAATTAATAAAGAAATGTTAATATAAGAGGACGTGTCTGGACTAAATTAACTTAAGCCTTGGTATCAGATTATCTGATAAAGGAGAGGAAGAAATAGTTTGTACAAATGGTTCAAGCTAATTCTGGATAGAGGAGTGAAATTTTTTATTAATGTTTATGTACTGTTGAAATGAAGATATGTATAAATCGCCGTGTATGGTATTAAGTAATATAAAATGAACCAAGGTTGTGTAGAATTGTTCTGAGTATTTTTAACTGTTGTTTTCTTTGAATTTCATTAATGTTTTTGGCTTTTGGAATGTTCTACATCAGTGTTCTACTCCATAAATACAAACTGGTTTGTGCAAGGATAAATTTTATATGCAACATAAATTTTATGTTTTGTAATTTAAGTGGAAATAGGTTATCAAGTAAATGCGCCAGTAGGGTGTGTGTTTTTAATGGCAGATAAGTACGGTGTGATCGTTCCACGTAACTCTACGGTATAGGTTTGCTCCAAGATACCATGCAAAGTTTTTTATAGATGACAGATAATTAACTGTATGAGGTATATGATGGATAATAAATATACAAATAATATTACAAGTAAATGAGAGAAAAAGGAGGAATTATAAAAAAAACAAAATGGTATATGTTTAAACAATAGTATAGAAACGTTAATTAATAAAGCAAAAGAATAAGGTTATTAAATAAGTACATTCAGAACATATGAAATATAAACTATAAAAATAAAGTTGAAATATAATAATATAATTAGTAGATGATAAACTGACAAGGTGATACCTCTTTGATTTAAGTTTAGCCCTGAAGATGGCCTTCATGCCTGGCCCCGAACGTCGGCTTTTATAATAAAAACTACTGTCTCTTTTCCCGACTATCTATTATCCATGTTACTAAGTTTCTGGAAAGTAGACTAAAATAAATTAATCTAATTGCATTAGAAAATACTTAATTTTTTTTTTTTTAAACAAAGGCAGGAGAAAAAATATTTCGGTAACGAAGAATTGAGGTAACATGGAATTCGCCAATTTCGAATATACAAGTTTTTCAATCAGCTTAAAAGAAATGTACCATACAATTGTTGTTCTAAACTGAAAATCCGAATTATAGAAAAAAGCGTCCATATAACTCAATGTCGTCAAATAAACTGTAAAGAAGACATTAAATAATTCCATTCCTCTAAGCCAATAAACATGAATATTTCTTTAGAAAATGACGTTGTTCAAAGTGAAAAGAGACCTTGTAAATCTGCATGCATTCTGAAACCCCTAAAATTAAGTTGCTTACTGTAGTTCATTGAAGCGAGAAAAGAACTGAAGAAGTTGCAATAGTCAGGGAACAGATTGCTTTGGACATGGTTACTGAAGTTACACCAAAAAGGATACGCTAAGGTTAAAATGTTTGTTTTTTCCCTACTAACACACTGTTGCCTGTATAGTGTTCATTGCTAGTATACTGTGTCACAATATAATATTTAGTTTTGTTAATTATTTTTTTTCGAATAAAAACCGAATTCTTTTCTGTCTCTGAATCAAACAAAAGGTCTTTGAAAAACAAATCATTATTTTATATAAGAGCCATTTACTTTTTATGATTATTTCATATTATTATCACTATTTTTATTTTTAAAGAAATATATTGTGCTAAACCTGATGTCAATTAGAAATTTGATGACCCAGACCCTTCCAGCTCTGGTATCTCTCTCAATCGATAATTTTAAAGTAGCTCTAAAATAACGCCACGACGAAACTAGTCAAAATGGATGCAGGGATGGTCAAAATGGATATTTCCGTCGAAATCTGAAAACCGAAAATTTTCGCGATTACGTTTTTTTACTTCGTACACGGAAGTAAAAAAACGTAAACGATTTGCTATTTTTGAGATCGCCGGGTCTACCAAGGTTTTCTGGGAATACTTCCGATGATGCCTTTTCAATATTGGCTTGGAAAAAGCCATCAGAGAATCAATCATAACAGAGGAACGATCTTTAATCGTATGGTTCAAATACTGAGCTATGTTGATGACGTCCACATTGTTGATAGATCAAAATCTGCAGTGAAGAAGTCTTCCTTACCTGACTGAATGATTTTTTTCTATTTAGTGGTAAATAAATACAAAAAATTATAATATATTCTGTATAATAAAAGCATCGTTTGCTTAAAAAAAAACTTATGCATGCTCCAAAAAATTTTTGTTTCATAAATATAGAGATTGTGGAACCAAAGTAGGTATATATTATCTATTTATTTTACTTTCTTTAGAAATTAATTAAATACAAACCCATATTGGCCTAAACCCATTAGGTCATGCTCCTCTCAGATGTACGGTGCAGCTAAAAAAAAATCATTTTCAGAAACTGCGAATTTTTCTATTAAAAATATTACGGCTGACTACAAAAGCACCTTCGTACGCAACAAAGAAAACTCATGATACATACTCACACCTAACAAAAATCGACCAACGCTTTCATAATAACCTACATGGACAATCCGACGGATTAATTCATGCAGAAAAAACATTGCTAAAAATATGAGTATGAGACTAGAAAGGTGCTAGATGAGATATCTCCTTCCGTGGCCAAACATAACCGAAACAAGCCAGTGAAGAGATGCTGCAACGGACTGCCCTTCTCTATGCCATTATTTTTCATGCGTAAAGACAATTTGCTGATTGTCATTAATATTCTTTGATATGTATAAATTAAGAGTTTAAGTTTAAAAAGCAAACTAAAAACCCTGCTTCATTATTAAAACTTACGAATATTTCAATACTTCCCTATAGAGAAGAAGAGCCAAACTGGCTTGAAAAGTAACTGTCTATCTCACTGAGGTTCTTCAGTCCTGCAGTACTACTTTCCTACCTCCTGTTATTCACGTTCTTGGACACCGACAAAGAAACTCGTGAATCTGCTGCTTTTCTACGTTCACTGTCCCCATCCAACAGTTTCCTGAATTGTACAAAAACCGTTAGAATATACTTATGGTGCATCTGCCAGTTTTTGCCCGGTAATTTTTATCTATAACGTAATTTCATGAAAAAATATTTTCCACTGCAGTTGGGCATTCCCTGAGTTATTTAACCGTTCTCTCCATAAAAAAAGAAGTATATCCATATTTGTTTTCTATAATCTTTGAATTATATAACTTATAGTAGAGTGTTTTTCTTTCTTATTTCAAATTTTTAAGCATAGTTACTATTTCTGATGTATTAATTATCTTAATTATGTCACGTATGTCTTTAAAATTTAGGCTTCAAGATTTTTTAATTGATTTCTCGAGCTTTTCCTTTATTAATTTTCATCATCTTACCTTAGCTTAAGTAATAATAATACTTTCTCGGCAGAAGATATTTATAAAGTGTCTAATTTACCTTGAAATTTGCTTATGTATATAATATACTACAATATGTGCATATTTTTATGTATACAAACAAAATATATTTCGGCTTTAAAGTATCAGTCACTAATCATTGTGGTCCTTAGGCACCAAAGGTATAACAATTATTTTAGTTTTCTATGTTCTAAGAAATTCCTGCTTATATTGTTATTACTACTTCATCAGTGCACAACCCAGTCAATGTCTTCAGTTGAATTAAAGGATAGTCATAGCTTGCGCTTTCTTTTTTAAGACTGATTTATCTTTTAAGACTGAACAGATACATGAAATAAACAAAGCTCAACTATTTTACTAAATTCTTTACTAAATCCTAAATAATCGTAAAGAAAAATTAGGATAAAAACATTCTTTTTCACTTTATCACAATACACTGTCCTAAAGTAACCTTTAATAACATTTCCGCTTATTCCTTTACAAGAATTATGCTACTACCTGTGCTATCTCTACACAAGCGTCTAATACGGACTCCGCAAACGATATTGAAACGACAGAAAATTGCTTGTCGTTTACGCAGCAAACGCTATAGCTTTGAACTTCTAACATCACAATAAGCTCATACACAGGACAATTATCAGACATCTTGAGACTTAGAAAGTCGTTTCTTCAATCTTTGACAAAAGCAAGACTGGGTTCCTCCAGTTTTCAATATAGTCCAAAATTCTTTGCGATATCATCAACGCAAATTATTATACCACAAAGATGCCTGAAAAAAAGATGCCCTCAGGACCTTCCTACGTACACCTACTAGCAGTGCGACCTAACGGGTACTTTCTTAACATTATTAAGCAGACGTCACATTTACTTTAATAACGGTTTTATTCTTAATGCTGTTATGATGTTAATCTCAATAAATATTTTTTTTTTAATTATTAAAAAAGGGTGAAAAAGTCTATGTGTTTGAAATGTTCTATTTCATTGTATAAAAATAAATATATTTTATACCCATTAAATATATTTTAATAATTTTGATAAAACAGAAGTTATTTTATCGTTAATTTATTAATGGATTTACATATATATTTTAATTCATTTCAGAGACCGGCTAAATTTCATGTTCTGAATATGCTCTTGAAGTCCGAGAGGTTAGTGGCAAGTGGCTTAGGGGCTGTATTTCTAAAAGCATCAGTTACTCTCTATTTCCACCCTGAATTCATTTGCAACCTGGACCAACCGATTGTTTGAAGCTTAATTGTTCTGCTATTGAATTTTTGCAGTGTGAAATTTATGTTTCAGAGCAAGACTCTTATTTAACCGTCCTTACGTAAGAGCCTTTGTCGATTCCAATTCCAAACTTAACTTAATGTAAGTGCGGTTCTATTCACCAGATCGTGCCAATGCTCCATTTTTGCTAGTTTTATATAACAATGGCCGTCTTTGGCTAGTAGGTGGTGCTCTCATGATGGAATGTTCGCAAAACCTGTAATTGCTATTGATAGGATCCGTGACTGCTGGCTTACCTCTCTGGCCTATCGTGCTTCTGAGGCTTTAACTGCTTCCTCCTCCCAAAGTCTTCAATAGCCCATCATTAATGGATTTTCTAACCAGGGATGGATTCTAAACACGAACTGCGATGAACTTAAAACGTGAAATACTATGTCTGCATAAGATATATTATTCAACAGAATAATTATTATTAACGGTTATTTTTTTTTTTAATTCTTACTTTACTGCCAGCTTCGCAACAGTAGTGGGGCACACGGTCACCTCTGTTAGCACTTTTTTTGTAATCCTAGTAACTCCTTGAACTAAATAGTTCTAAAGCTCCTTGGAAATATTGTTTTATCGCCTCTTCAAACAAGAAATTACGATTATTGCTCGTTAATTTATTTATTGGAAAACAAATGCACATATTTACAAAACTTGAATTAGCATACGTTTCTGTCTTTCGAAGGCCAAGCTTGAGTTTAATGTAAGCCATTACTATTTAAGGCCTTCTTTACAGAATTAAGTGTCATGACATTACCAAACAGATTTTTTTAAAGGAGTTACAGGTGGCAGTTAAGTTCGGACGGATAACAAACAGTACGTACAGCATAATCATATTTGCATATTTGTAAGTGTAACTCCATTTAAATGATAAAAATCATTTTAAACCTTTTTTTTAAATATTTATATCTAAATAAACATATTTGAATATATTGATTATAATTTATTTAGGTTTTTTTTTAGCTTGAATTGCCGAAGAAAAAAAAAAGAAAAAAATCAAAATAACTCAATTTTACCCATAAGGTTTTGAGTTCTTATAAACATTTTGTTCCGCTCATTTGAGCTTATATTAAAATATTATTCGGTGATATATTTAGATAAAAATATAGTTTTATTTTAATTCTTTTTTTTAATGCTTCAATGTTTCGTATTGTTTTTATAATATACTCAATTATATTGTTGTCTCATTAGTTTTCCGAAACGGAGTGAAGTTTTTATTTTATTTTATTTTTTTGTTCCTTCAATTATTGTAATTTAAGACCATTTATTTCTCATTTCTGTTTTTATGTATAAATGATTTTCTACTTAATAATTTTATGTGCATGTTTTCTATATAAGAAAAAAATGTATAAAACTGTCTACCAATTTTATTTGAATTCATATATTTATCTCATATATATATGTATTTTACATATGTATGTAAAATAGGTTGTGCTTCAGGAACATTAGCCTGTTCTTCTGTTTTCTGGTTGCAATGACTGGACATGAAGCATTTTATTAAAAAATTGCATTCTTTTAAATAAAAGGTACAAGCTATGATAAATTATGGTCAATGGGATTTTTATTTATTTGATTCGATCTAAGAATGTTAAAGATCGATGTCTTGAACATCCGCTCTGAAGAAATTCAAATTTATTTGAGGAGTCCATTGGTTCGAACCCGACACATGACATAGTCCAAAAGCTGAGGCGAAGTTTGAAGAAACGTTTTAGTCATATATCCATATAATGTCCGCCCTGATTATTCAATTTGCACTTGTCTGCCAACTTAAAGCGGTCGGGTTTCAAACTGACGACCAAAAAAAGTCGGCATTTTAGGACCTTCTTTGTTTTTTCGCCTATAATTCTTAAACGGCGTATTGCGGTAAATTAAAGAACATCAAATTCTGCTTTTAATGAGTACCACAGCATAATAATTTGTTTAAGAGGTGTGGTCGAAAACCACGGTCAATCAACCAGAATTTTGTCTAAAACAGAGACAGAGAACTATATATGAGTCTCCACCTTGGAAATGAGTACTCCAAGAAAAAAACTCATAAAATAAAAGTTGCAGAGTTCAAATTATGCGTCCATTGAGCACAAGAATTTTTTAATTCGGTCATGAAAGTAAACCTCTCGAAATTGGCAATCTCCTGATTTCCCTGTAGAGATATATAATTTTGGTTGGAAAAAAAGTGTAATTTTAATGTTTAGCTAAAACCCAAGTTTCGACCTCCTCCGTCTTGTATGTTTTTACCATCTTAAAAAAAAGCTAAGAAAAACTATGACAAAGACTCATATATAGTACTCTGTATCTTTTTTTTGTTTTCAGAATCATCGTTTTTTAACCATAGTTTTCAACCCTACCAGTTACCCACATTATTATGTAATGGTACTCATTAGACGCAGAATTTAATATACTTATACTCTTATATTTAATATACTGTAACTTTTTCGACAGAATGTACCGTTAGGAACTATAGGTGAAAAAACAAAAAAAATAGGCCAAAATTCTATTTTTTGGCGGCAATTTTGAAACCGTTGAGTTGGCAGACAAGGCCATCTTTGAGTTAGTGGACAAGTGCAAATTGAATGTACAGGATGAACTGTATATGGAAATATGAATAAAAGTTTTCTTCAAATAAGTTAACATTTTATAAGATACATTTTTTTAATCCATTAATTTTTAAAATACCACACACATTGATTGATGGTTCCAGCCCACTACTAGACTGGAGATGACTGTGAAACCGCAGGACCATGACGACGATGGAGAGAGTATCGATTCAGGATAATAATCTTGAATGAAATGATTGAGGAGTAGAAGAGTAAAGAAATGACTTGGAATACAGTCCGGAAACCCCGTATTACCAATATTTAAGGAAGGGGAGAGAAAATTGACAACTAAAAAAAAATCGCACACATGAAAAAGTCCAAATTCTCTTAATTCCTCGAAACTATGAAGCTCTGTTGTGCCTAGCGATGTCTTTATAGCCCCCATTATCGAGCCGAGAAACCCAAAGGCACTGATCACAAGGGATTACGACATAATGGTATGGAAGTAATTAAAGGTTTCTCTCGTCAAATAGAATTTTTTACATGTCTATAAAAAAACAAATAGACATCAAAGCATAAATCTATACCATTTATGAAATTATTTTATGTTTTCTCTGTTGTAATAGCGTAATATTTCAGTGAAAGCTTTACTAGGAAACATGAAAGAACTATAAATCAAATTCTTATCCCTTCAACATCTCTAATCTTGGGCCCATAATTTATTACGGCAGAGGAAGGATATTTGCTGATACTTTATTATTTAGGTGTATCTCGAAGCTAACAAATCGCAATATGTTTACAGAGATTTACATCTGAATTTGCATGTCATTTGGCTTTCTCATCTTTATAGTGAAAGTTTTAGCGGTCATGAAAAACGAACTCTGGGTAGAATTTCTCCAGATGTGTCGGAACAGCAAAAGGTATGGCGACTTAGTATTGATTCCGGAACTTGATATTAAGTTTACAAATCTAGCGAAACTTGAGCGAGAATCAAAAAGCTTCTCTTACCCAAGAATAAAGCTAAGAGAACTGTATCTACCTTACAACAATTCCTTCATTTTTAATAGTTGGGTGCCATTTATTTGTTATTTTGCCTCTAAAGAATAATTTTTAAATTTTGTTTAATGTTCCTGAAATAGTCTTGTGAATATAACTATTGTGACTGCTATGTAACGGTTGTAAAATCATTTACCAAATTTGTTCATCGTAATTATTAACTACTTACGCAAAATTTCGTCTTTATGATAATAATGAGTATAAATTATACTTTGTTGTGTAAGTTGAAAATTATCCCGAAGCGCAAAATAGTATGTACTTTCCTTGCAGTATTTTTCAATTTTCTCATTAGTATTTTATTGAATAAAATTGTAAAAATATTCTTAACATATATATATATATATATATATATATATATATATATATATATATATATATATATATATGTTATTATTAGACTGAACTGTACACTTAAAAAAAGGGAGGTTTGGGGTAAAGTAACGCTTCGACTTTTGGAATGAACTGAATTTAATTTTTTTTCACCTGGTAACTATAGATACAGTGCTTGTTGACAAATAATAGCTAACTTATCCTAAGAGCTAAATAGTTCTTGCTATTATTTACATCTTATATACCCTTAACTCCCTTCCTCCAGTTCCTTCGCATGGAGGAACTAATAAAACTAAATTAAACGTTCACTTGTCTTAACTAGAACACTTTAACACGTATAAGATATTTAAGGGTCTAGTAACAAAAATACACTTATAATTAAAATGGTAGGATACATAGTCACAAAAAAGAAATAATACAATAAAAATAACATTCTTATACCAATTTTCACATTGTTATGATTTATTTGAAGATTAACCTATTCTTTATTATACGAAATTCATTAGAAAAATAATAAGTAAAAACATAAAGTAAGACATTCTTTACGTTATGGAGAGTTCTGCTGAGCGCAGCCGCCAGGCTCGAGTCCTGACACTATCGTAGTGTCATATAGTACTCGTAGTTCTTCCAGGTGAACCGTATGTGATCGGAATGGGTATTTCAGTAAACATTGGGAAGGTTGCATAAATCATAGACGTTGAGAACATTATGTAAACTGGACAGGAAAATTCGCTAGTGGTGCTGCGTCCTAGCGGACCGAAAATGTATAAACATTGAGAAGGTTATAGACAATTTAAAAAAAGAAATAGGTAGGCAAAGGTAAAAATTGGGAAAAATTGCATAAAATAATAGCTAATAATAATGACGTCATCTATCCAGATATTATGAAAGGATTAAAAGGCTCTATATCATTGTTTGTAAATGATAAAGAAACTTTAAGGATTTAATATTTAATTCTTTTACGGCGTTTTAATAGTTTATACTATGATAGATTAAAAATACATATAAGATTAGAAAGTTGTTTTGTTTATGTTTCAGCGAAATGAGTAATGATAGAGGATTAACAGTTCAATGTTCATTGTTTACTTTTAAAGGATGGATTAAGAGATACAGCATTACTGCGAAAGCTAAATTTGTTTACTTTTTAGCGGAAGGATTAACAAGTCCTAAATCATTCTTTGTGTTTTGGTATTAACATCTCAAAGTCTAATAGCTGTTAAAGGATTAATAATTAGTGTTAATTAAAGATTATTTAATATTTATTAATAAAAATTTACTGCATCGTGTTCGAAGTTATCAATACCGACTCGTGTACTTTGAAAATATTTCAAAACTATGAAAAGGTGCAACCTCTTTGGTCAGCGTGATACCGTCGTTTCGATTCATCGATATATTTGTAAATTTTTAAATCCATTGATTAAGTTCGAGTATGAATTATTGATTAATTAATATTCATTAATAAAAATTTACTGCATCGTATTCGAAGTTATTAATACCGACTCGTGAACTTTAAAAATATTCAAAGCTATGAAAAGGTATCACCTCTTTGGCCAGCGTGATACCGTCGTTTTGATTTATCGATATATTTTAGGGATTAAAAGTCAATCCTTTTAAGGCTATTATTTATAATATAAGAAATTAAAAATATGTAGAACATTGAAAAGTTGTTTTGTTTATGTTTCAGCGAGATAAGAACGTTTGGGAATTAAGACCTCAAAGTACAGCAGTTGTTATAGGATTAAGGGACTCTGCTATTTATTTATATGTTAGAGATAAACAGTTCAAAGTCCAAAAACTGTTATAAGATTAAGGAACTCTACTATTTATTTATGGTTTAGAGATAAACAGTTCAAAGACCAGCAGTTGTTATAGGATTAAGAGACTCTACTAATTGTTTATATGTTAGAGATAAACAGTTCAAAGTCCATAAGATGTGATAGGATTAAGTGGCACTACCCTTTGTTTATGTTTTCAAAGTTCATGTTTACATTTCACCAAGGAAAAAAAATGGCGGTCGGGTACACTCATGCCCTATAAGGTGGGTACCTGACCCTTCGACAAAACCTTAAGTCTCTCAAACGGTGGAAAAACAAAATGGCGGCCGGGTACACTCATACTCTATAAGGTGGGTACCTGACCCTTCGACAAAACCTTAAGTCTCTCAAACGGTGGAAAAACAAAATGGCGGCCGGGTACACTCATACTCTATAATGTGGGTACCTGACCATTCGACAAAACCTCAAGTCTCTCAAACAATAGAAAACCAAAATGGTGGTGTAAGAAAAACAAAATGGCGGCAGGGTACACTCATGCTCTATAAGGAGGGTATCTGACCCTTCAATGGGTGGAGGGGGTAAACCTTGTGGGCGGAGTATAGGTCAGGAGGTGCCATTGATCACGTGACTGGATCACGTGACTAATCCGTGTGGGCGGAGCGTAGACCAGAGGGTACAAAGGGGTCACGTGACTGAATCACGTGACTAAAACATGTGGGCGGAGCATATACCGGAGGATGCAATGGGTCACGTGACTGGATACGTCACGTAATTATTGTAAATCCGGACATTTTAAAAAATGAGCCCCCTTGATCTAATAAAACCATTATCTGATGGTTCAATTCACAGTAAAGGTTTGAGTCCACAGCCCGATCATCAGGAACATGCTCAAAGTGCAAAACGCCTTTTAAGTTCCACCAAACACAAAGCATAATTTTTTTCCCAAACCGATCTTGGCAAACATCTGGTTGTGCAGCTCCCCCAGACCATACCCGCTGCTTATGTTTGCTATGGTTTTTAAAAATATCTGCTTTTCGTCACTTGTGATAATTTTTTTTCATCTTTCGGATTTTTAAACAAAATTTTGCATATATCAACTCGCTGCTGGGCTTGGACCTCTGTCAAATCATGTGGTTCGGGTCTTGGTCTTGAATTCCGTACGCCTAGGAAGTTTAAGATGAGCCACTGTGGCATTAGAAGCCCCAACTACGGCCGATAAATCACGAGTAGTTGCATGTGAGTCCTGGTTCACACATTCAAGAAGAACGTTATCATCTGCAAGGCTCACATTCCCATTCCCAAGTGCGACATTATTTCGATGAATAACTGACTCTCCTTCTATGGTACAAATTTCTTCGGCGGCTGCTTTTGCGCTTAAACCTTTTTTTCCAGTAATGTCTCGAAATACCGCGAATCAAGATTTTTTCTTCTGACTTTAAAAATGTAAATGACCCCATAAAGCCAATTCGAGTCAAAAAGAATTAAAGGATTAGGCAAAGCAAACATTGGCATAAATAGTAGGAACAAAAAAATTCTTATATGATTAATTATGAGAGTTGGAATTAAGGGTTGTGTTCATGCACAAGAACTTTTGTAACGACTAAGATATGTAAATATATATACACATACCTAAGTTTTTACACAGAGTTTTTCGCGTTGTATATTACAAGAATTTCTTTCTTTTTTATGTTACTTTATTTCATATTTTTGTCATCTACAATTTCATTTGTACTAAACTAGAATATTGTTGTTTATTTCTGATCTTCGTTTTTGTTTATAGATTACTATCATATTTTTTTCTTTAACTACACTATTATTTGTATTTATTTAAATATTCTTAAATATCAGATATAAATAATTTTTTTAGGGTTGATTTTTTGGTTATTAGATGAATTTACTTTTTTTCAGAGGTATATTTGTTTTGAAACCCCCAAGAGTTATCATTTTTTCTGGAGCACTCTGTAGTTTTTTTATTCATTCACTGTAATAATCTTTATAGGTATCTTTAACCAGAAATAATATTTATTTTTCTGTATATCTCAATTATTCTTAAGGGACTTATATTTTGTTTCCTATGATGAAAAAAATAAGCTCATGTAATTCGAAATGACTAGTAATGAATTGTCTAGAATAGCTTTTCTGGTTCATCAACAATAGATAACGATGAGACTCAAAAGAAATGGGATGAGAAAATTTCTTCCTTGACTAATAGAAATTTAATGAAGCTGAGAAAAAGTACTTCATCATTCCACACTTACTATATTTACTCCCATCCTTAATCATGCAGTGTAATTCCACGATCATCATATTTAATTCCTTTACTCGGGCTGATGGATATGAATAATTATTATTATCGCAATAAATTATGTGTTGACATATAGTTTAATCTTCAATTGAAACTGTGCTCCTTTTACCTCCTACTCCAACCTTTGTATCCATTTTTATACAGTCATATAGCTTCTTGAACCACTATTTAATCGTGTGTTGGATTCACGAGACTCCATTCACGCGCCTCCAGCCGTCCATCTCCAGAGAAAGGACCTTTTAAGCCAAAAGTGAAGTGGCCCAGGTCTACAGCTTAGAGGGAATACTTTCTATCTTTTTTTTTTTTTCGATACTGGATCTAGATGATAACTGCATTTATACGGATATATTTTGTTGACAGTTATCTTTTTTTGGTTTATTATTTTCAACAATAAACCTTTGTAAACGGCCAAGAAAAAAAAAGTAACGCCCTCCTCTCAAAATTAAAAAAAAAATCCTTCCTTCCGCCGTCCACGGCTTTTCTCCGAGACTACTGGGATGATTTTCTTGAGATTCGGCATCAAAATCGCATGTCACATCAGGGTGATCCTCGGAACTCGGCATTACCATTCGCCACTTCGTTTCATAATGGCGATCGATTAGAGATTTCATCTGTCCATATCTCGGAATTATTGTAAAGTTTTTTGGAGTCATTATACCAAAGCATTAAAAAAAAATTAAATTTTTATCGAGTGGATCGATTTTGTTTTTGTTTATTAGGGTTTCGGACTCTGGTGCATCGTTTTATATTGATTATTCGAAAGCAAAATATAAAAAAAAATAAAAATAATAATAATAAAAACAAATAAATCATCGGAATCGGATCAGAATTAACAGAGATATAGCTTGAACATATTACATGTGTATTTGTAAATTATTCTGCTCTCATTCCTATGGATACCAGTCTAGGTTTTTGATAATTCGAAAACTATTCATATCAACTATTTCAGATCCTCATTTGAAAGATAATTTAATTGTCTACAAAACTAGACATATAAAAAAAAAATTAATCTAATATTAGCGTAGATATAGCAGATGATTTTTATATTGGACTTAAACCCAAAGAAGCTAGCTAAGTCTTGTGAGTGACCACCAGATATTCTTTATATATAACTATTTGGAAATAATAAACCACCGTGCAATAATTTGCAGCGTTTTTAAATTCTCTACCTTAGGAATAATTCATTCGTTTTTTCAGATTCGAAAATAATTTTCTTTTTCGGTCATTAGAGGAATAATGCCCTATTTCCGTAACCATATAGTCGAATTCAGCTTTCCTTCCCATATCAAAACGACCGGAAAATCGTCCCCAGAAGATGTGAAATGCCGACACAATGGTCCAGCCCTGACACCGCATCAACTGGACCAGCTGTACAACGAATTACTTACCTTAAGGCATGTCTTCCCGTTTACGGCTGTCCACACCTTTCTCCTAGAAAGATGGAACGTTTTCACAATTGTATACATCGCCTGAATTTGTCTTATTTAAAAATCATATACAAATACGCAGATCATTATTTCGTTTCGTTGAAGAAGCCTCCTGAAATTCACACTAAATTCTGTTCTTCAAAAAGAGAGGTTTTGAAACATCATTTTTCGATAAAAACTTATAATCTGATTAAACAAACGATATATTTTCAATATTTTAAAGGAATTATCTAGGACATAAATGAAATAGCATTTATGTTTCAGTAAGTATTGAATCTGATCTGATATGAGTCTTGAGTTCAGGGAAAGAACTTACGACAAATATCTAGAAAAAGTAGAAAAATAATAATTTTGGTATGATTTCGGCGAGATATCGGCTGAAAATCATAAAAGCTTATACAGTTAAATTTGCTTCCTAAAATAAATAAAATCGCTCAAGATCCATTTTGATTTTTTTTTTATCACATAATGCAGAATTTTTCCTCTTATATACTGAAAACGATTCAGTAATTTTGGATAAAAGGATCCAGATTATTACAATGATAATTTTTTTTTTTAAATCGGAATCTAAGGACCATAAAACCTATAAATTAAGTGAAATCTTAATTAAGTAAAAAATCACAAAAAGAACATTACCATGAAACCACTAATAACTAGGGTCTAGGTTCTAGATAGTCTTAAGAGTCGGGAAAAATAATACAATACTCGTATACTCTTGAAATTGGATAATACTAGTGAAAAGACGAAATCTCTAAAATAGCTCTATAACACAAAAATAGTACCAATAAGCTGTATACAAATCAGATTCTCGAAGATAATTTCAAACATTTATGTAAAATTGTTAGCTCTGTAATCATGTACCAATCATTCAGACCATCAAAACAGAATTCAGAAATCGAATAAGCTACGTTAATATCAATGGAAGTTAAGAAGACTAGTTAATGTTCTAAGGAGATTGTTGTGATAGAAAGAAAATTGACGCTATGCACGAGTAGCTTTATAAGTATCTGTTTATCTGTATCATTTTCTTTAATGTCATTCTATTTATAATAAATTTTCATTTTTTGCTGAAAATCTCTGTGGATAAATAAATATTAAATATTTATTGCTACTTGTTCGCAATCCTGTTGACAGAGGCGGATCCAGACCTTGCGGGACCATGGGTGATATGATATTGCGAAATTCCCTTGTTATTATCGGTTAGGGAGGGTACCGGTAATGGTTATGGGAACAAGTCCGGCAAGTGGACCTATAGAATACCTTTCAAGTGCCATTTAAGCGCCACACCCTCTAATACGCTAAAAATCTTTGAATACATTCCCACGGTGTATACATTTATACATGAACATGTGAATTCGCACACGTGTTCATAGGTTTATTGGTATAATGTGAATAGGTAATGTGATCATAATACCTTAATTATAAAAATGTATTTCGATCATTTATACAGAGTTTTTGTTTAAATATCTAGGTATGTTCTTGAGTAAATACTTATGAATATATAACGATTAATCAGTATATCCGGCTAAGTTCCGGTTCCAGAAGACCTGATTAAGAAGTATCTGCTGTATGTTGAGCGGAGAAAGGATCTATAAAGGATCCCAAATGAAGAAGAGTCTCTTTCATACCTTTAAAGAAGATCTGACCTGAAATAAGTGGGCTATGAAGTTACGCGAAATAGTTTCACTTTAAAAGAGAGTGTTACGTACCTGGACAAAATAATTGGCAGAAAATAGTTTACTGAGCTCCTATTCGTACCTATATTGGAAGTGGTTCTTTTATTATAGTCTATGTAGGTAAATCTAATATATTTCGTATCTTATAATATTTTCCTATTTAGTATACGTTGATTTTGTATTATTTAAACCTTTTCGTCTAAAAGTTGTCTTTTCGCACTTAAGTTTGAGTGCAAGTAGCAATCAGAACTGGGTGAATTTCAATTCATCAGTTAAATAATAATATATTTAAGGACAATTAACCATGTTTTACACAAACAGAAACAATGATTTTAAATTCTTATCTTTTAAATATTTTTTCTTTCAGATTTTAAGTCTCCGTCACTCTCTGTGCATTCTTCACTATATTTATGTTACTTATTCTGATTCGTGAAATTCTGATCATTCTTAGAATTAGAAATAAATTAAATAAAGTAAAAAAAAAAAATAATTGTCATTATTACTATTTCAAATCTGCAATGAGAAAAATGATTCCACTAAGTTAATTTTTTATATCCAGTATCCATTAAATAATTTAATTTTTTATATCCAGTATCCATTAAATAATTTAATTTAAATAAATTTCATTAAATGTACGCAGTAAGTTAGTTTTTTAATTATCATTTGATATATCTCATGTCGTTTTCGAAACACCAAGGGCCTCGTACCTAATGAATAAACCAGGAGAATAACCCACTTCCAGAATGAAATAGGCGCATCTCTAATAGTGCCTTTTATGGAAAAACACTATTAGAGTTTCCCAATTTTTCGTAGTTACTGTGGCTGTTTTAGGTCGTTTCATTTCAAGACATACCTATCTTCTTTGCAGTGTTGAAGATGATTTACCCTTCACCAAGTGAAATTGTATTTTGTCCTCCTGGAATTTCTTAAAAGAGAAATGGCGAATTATTTTCACTTGCATTTGTGAATCCAAAGGGGACACTGTTTCTGGCATATAACCAGAATCTTCGTGTTCTGCATTTTATGACCGACTCCATAAAAAATAGTGTTTTAAATTAACGTCTGATCAATCAACGAATCAGCAACGAATCTTACTAAGCAAGAGAAGGAATAAAGGACGTTTGAAAGAAAATTTTGAGAAGAGAGCAGATCTATGAGAGGATATATAATATTTTTAGATTAGGATCTTGTATTGTATCATGAATATATTTAAAACGCTCTTGAGCTGATTTTCCGTGCGGACCTGCGGAATTTCCGTTATTAACTTCCTATTATATGAGGCATCTGTTTGCAGAGGAAAACTTTTTTCGGCGGGGATTTAATAAGAAGAAGGCCAGTAATCACCTAAATGTCTATAATCGCCATAAAGGGCACAAGTTTTAAGGATAAGAATGAAAATTGGAACAAAAATCATTATTAAAAATACAAAACATATTACCTTAAATACAAACCTTAAATGGTGGTGGGTATGAACATCATATTTTTTCATACATTTCGAGGAGGGATTTATTCCGCTGATCCTTTCCCTTACGTACGCCACTGTCGGCTTGCTTAGATCGCAATCATGCCTTAGGATACTTATTTCCACCCAATACCACAATGAAATGATTTTACGATTCTAGTTTCTTTTGTATTATTCGTGGTTTCCTCTATATCATGGCGAACTCACAAATAAATTGGTTATCACATTAATACCGTTATTCAAAATTGAAGTTCAAACTGGCTGCTAAAAATTTTACCTGAGGAAGAACTTGTTGTAGCCAGCTGACAAGAGAAAGGCCGCACTGTTCCTGAGCGCAGTTAACGAGTTGCTGGAGAGATGTTCCCGACCCAGAAACACCTGTATGAGGACAATTGCAGTAGAGATCTGGATAATGTGACGACCAGGAACGGGGTCAGGTTGGCGGATTAGATGCGTGTCCTGAGAGATGCTGTACTTTTCTTTCTCGACCTAAAAATAGACATTTTTTTTTTCTTATTCGACATCTTATTCAAATGAAAAATTCATTACAACAAAACTATAATAAAAATATTATTAAAAGTAATTAGTGCATTTTTTTACATAAACAAATTAATAAAATATACTTCCCAAAAGCAATTACATTTTCATCAAATGTCTGCTATAGTTACATTTATTTAATTTTATTATCGGAAATTCTCAACTTTGCGAACGTTGAATCCTTATATATTTCAATTAACAGTTGACTAGCTTATAATAACTTAATAGTTGAAAAGAGATAGTTATGGAGCGGCTTGGCACCGAAATAAAAAATAAAATAAATTATTGCACTGTTCTGGTTGATTTGGAATAGTTAATTATATTACTTTATGATATACTTTTGTTAGAAAAAATATTTCTTTCTTTTTAGTGGTTCTTTTGTACCGTTATGGTGTCTTTTTATTTTACATTTTCCATTGGGTAAACTTTAATACAGAAACCATGGGTAGACCTAATAAACTTGCTGCTGGTACGAGGCAACAAAGATTAGCTTATTTATTTATGCAGTATATAACTAAAACTAGGTTTAAATATGTTGGATTTACTTTCTTTTTTTTGTTGTATGTACCTATCTATGTTTATTATTAGCCAATTGAGGATCCCACTATTGGGAAAATGCCTGTTTGTTTATTTGAAAAGAAAAGAAACAAATGGCCTTAAGAAATTTTTACAGTAAATTAAATATTATAATTATCGCGAATGATTAGCTGTTGTTCATTGAGGAGTTCCTCTTTCGGAAAAAAACAAATTTATACTTGCATTAAACAATTTTAGATTGGCCATATAGCGCATTTTCAATCCCCTCTGTAAGGACTAGAACTGATTTTTACATTTGATGATCAAATTGATCAAATTATTTTGTGTGAGATCTCGTGAATGTTTTAAAATAATTTCAGCTCAAAATACTGGATAATAAATATTGTATTAAATGGGATTAGTCTGTCCGTTTGTTGGTATGTAACGATTTTTTTAGCGAATGGATCAACCCATTTTCAAGTTTGATGGCTCCAATTACTCTTTGAGATTTCTTGACTGTTTTGAAACCATTTGAGCCCAAAACACTAAGAAAATGTTATATAAAATGTATTTTAATCTTTCTCGTTGTAGATTCGTATCGATTTTTTCAAGCCACCGGCTGAAACGTTTTTTAAGTTGGGTGGTTCAAATTACTCGTTGAGATTCCGTTAATTTTTTTAACAATTTGAGCTGAAAACACTGAAAACAAATATTTTATACTCAATATTTGAAGTAATCTTGACTTTTGTTGCTGGTTCATAAACTTCAACTAACGCGTGATATAATATGTAATAAATAAAATATTAATTGCCCTTATTTAAAACATAATATTTCTTAAACAGTTTTTCTCGGATCTGGTGGAAAATTAAACCACGCTAAATGTTAACCGTATTGATTAAAAAATAATTATAAAAATCGGTCCAAGAATGGAGAACTTATGAGTGATCAAATATAAAAAAAAGCTGAGGCCAGGGTGGCAGAAAGTGTTAAGGCGTCACCTTAGCAACCTCGAGTCTGCGGGGGCACCAGTCATCCAGTCTGAGCGGGTTGAAATTTATTTCGTGGCGGACTCGCGGAATGTATATCGACCTTCCCACTCGGGTTAGGTCAGGTTAGGACGGTAACCTGTTAGTATTTCAGGTTATTACCTGCCCTGTTTGACTTAACAGAAGTAGAAAAGGACGTTAAACACCAATAAAACAAAAATAAATAAAGTCAAATTGATTACCTACCTCATTTTTCGAAGTCGGTTAATGAGCAGCTTTGCTTTTTTTATGTCTGATTATAGCAAATGCCATATGCTTTGTAAAATGTGGTAATTATTTTTTATTCTAAAGGTTTAACTGTTATCAAACGTTTCTTGTTTCATTTCTTTTTGTGATTTTTTTAGTCCGTCTAGTGTATTCTAGAATTTTGTTTAAAATGTTTCTCGCTAGCCTTTTGCTAGGCTTGGTCCATCATCAGGATACAATTTCGTACAATAACGAATATTTTTTTATCCTTTCATTCTTAATTGGTCGTCCAAAATATGTTTTATCCTTTATCTATATGATTACATTTTCTTACGTTTAATTGTATTATTTTATTTTAAATGAAGAATAATATGTCATTATCGTATTGTATGTCATTTGTTATTTACGAATTAACAATTTCTTCTTAAATTATTTAATTGTGAATAACGAATTAACAATATAAAACCTTGTATGAAAATTTATTATTCGTTATTTAAAAATCATATTATATCATAAAAGGGTAGCCATTTTTTCGTTCGTAAGCTCTAATCACGAAAACTACAGTATCGATCTTTACCGATTTTTTTTTTATATCATCTTCATGTTTCTTAGATGGTTTTGCAATAATCTAATATAGCGACTGCACAAAAGTCGAAAAAACACTTTCAGATAAAATAATATTTTATTTGTGTATAAACCGAAAAGTACATATTTTTCGCTGATTATATGAATGCTCATTTGAAATATAATTAAATTCCCTACAAAAGAAAAAAAAATCATCGAAATCAGCCATTGTTTTGTCTGTGTCACGATTATCTCTTGAACGGGTGAACTCATTCTATTTTTAACTTCAATTTACTCCATTTTTTAATAGTGTATTTATACATACAATAATTTATATCAAACTTTCAATTGTGTTCATTTAATCTATAATCAAATCAAGCGATATCGAAGCATTGTCTGCTCAGCTAATAATGAATAAAAGGGATTTTACTAGTTAGTTAAGTAAACGACTTTACTGACGAGTTTGATTCTTAAATTAAAAACAAATTATTGGAATATGTGTAAGATACATATATTTTCAGAAATTGGATTTTTTTAAATGTGTTTTGTTCTGAATGATTCAAATCAATGGAGCTCTATCATGCTTTCATGATCTGCTTTATTATTTGCGAATCACATAGCCCAAAGATATAAAACAGTATTTTATAAAAACTCTTTCTTAAATTAGCGGTAATTTTAGAACTAGATAAGCCGTATTCATTTGTGCATTTATTGGAATTCAACGCAGTGACCTTCTCCATGCAGTTGGATTCACTTCAAAGTGGAATCCCTACTTAAATGGAGCGTTGACCAGAGTGTGCAGCACGTTAACGCTCGCCTATAACATCAACAAACTCGGTCCATCTGCGAAACCATGCACCGCGAAAGCTGTTAGCATAATTTTCGAGAAATCATGATGCCTGACAATCAACTATTCGCGATTATAGGTAGCTGGTGGATTTCCGTGAGAACTTCTATTGCGGTTTAAGTTTATTTACACTTAACGTTTCTGTAGCAATTTTTTGTTTTGCAGAAGGCAATTTTTGGATGGTAAGTTTTGTTGTTAAATTGAGTTGTATACTCTCGATATTACTACTAATCTATTTATTTTAATGCAAATATCTAAAATCGGAATAACCTATTTGAAGAGTGATTACTATTGTTTTAAGAAACTTGGACCGTAAGAAAAACATTAGCTACTATAATTGCACATCTAATCATACGATTAGATGATGTCAGAAAAAACTTTGATCTGTTTATGGTTTCAAATACAAGAAATCCGCAGTAAGGATGATATTTTCTGTATATGATCATACGTACATTCTACTATGAAGTATGTTTATGTTTTAGTATGTTAATTGGTTTTCCAGATCTCATGGTAAATTTGTTAGCTTAATGGTTTAAATGGGGAAATTGAGTTTTTGTATGTACAGACAACAGAGATCAAGATTTTTTTTTAAAATGATAGTACGAAAATTATAAGAGTTTGGAAAAAAATAAATAAAGAGGACGACACTATAATAAATATTGTAAAAATTTGTCTTTAAATAAGGCCATTGCCTATTTTTATCATTATTTTGAATGTTGCAAACCTCCAGAAGAGTGTATTTAAGATGTACATATTCCATATGAAAAGCATAAAAAAGTTTTAAATATTAACAAATTATTAATTTTTTTTTTATTAATATAAGGTTGTAGAAAAAAGTGAATTCAAATCGAAACTTATAAATTAAAAAAAAATAAATAACTAAAATTTATGTTTGCTAATGTTCACAACGAAATTACTTCCTTTTATGATATAAGTAAATATTCATGCTGATGGTGAATGTATACAGGATTATGTGGGGTGAGTGCGTTTTCGGGCCAAGTGCGTAATTTTTTCGTTAAATCGAAACCCTCAAGTGATAATAGCATCCCTATACAGAGCATAAAGTCAAAACACTAATATATCATAAATCAGCCACGAAAGTGAAGTATAACCAGTTTTAATAATATTAGTTCCAGTCTGTTGATGAAGTTGTGTCTTTCAACTTTTGCTGTACAGCTGTATCCATGTTCATCTACCACTAGGCTTTTTTTTCCTCATTTTTTTTTTTTGTCGTAAGCGGAATCCACAGAAGCTGTTTCTCAAAATACTTTAAGATTTACATTTCTTCTTGAGAGCTTCCTATTTTTTAAGCGCTTGTCCGCAGTCACTCAGCAAAACATGATAAATGGAACAAGTTCAGGTCTCTATTGTACGACAAGTGTGCGTGGTGTATGCTTAACCCTTACTATCATGTTTTGTCGAGGCAACTACAGACTAGCGAATTAAAATAAAAATTATTTTTTTCAATACATTTATTCAATTATATTCCACATCCCACTGTCATAACCCAATGAAGATTGTAAAATTTGAATCTTAGACAACTTTTAATTTTTGTCGATATTCAATTCAAATGATTTTTCATTTGTTTTCATTTATAATTACTAGGATCACTCAGTATTCGAAATTCGACCTTTATACAATATTAAATCCGTTTTGTGATTTATTTATACAATTAAAATGAGCATAAAATATTATGTTCTTCTGCTATTGCTTTGAAATAAATTTAAATTAAAAAATCGAATTAATTAAATTTCAAAATGGAATCAGTTCACCCGTTCAAGAGATAATCGTAACACAGAAAAACACATAGACAGACCAATGGCGGAAAATAGGGTTTTTGGACAAAGTAGGGTCTGAAACGTGTTTTTTTTTGTTGTTGTTTTTTTTGTAGGGAATTTTATTATCATTAATGATCAGAGACCGCTTTTTAGATACAACATTATCCGCAAAAAAAAACATTAATTCTGTTTTTTATTTTATTTTATTTTTTTCACACAGATCTTCTGTCTTTATGAAATAGCTGTTTGATATTTAAGGAAAGAGGAAACTCCCCTCTTCCTAACGAGCCCACAAACGTCGATAGCGGATAAAGTGAAGGGAAGATAGAAAAATCGAAACGTAATTTCGTTGCTTTTAAACATTTTTTAAAATTCTCTGAAATGTAAAAAAAAATTTTTGTTTTCGTTTATATTTTTAATATTATAGTTTTTTGTCTTATTGGTTTTTTATTCTTATTAATACGGTTTTTTATTTTTATTAACATTATTGGTTTTTTGGTCTGCTGAATGATCTGCCATCATTTTTTTCGTGTGAAATAATCTATTAGGCTAGTTTATTTAATAATTTAAACAATTCTTTTAATTTATTTGATCAAAAATAAATTATTTTTTAATGTTTATATTTTTCCTTTAATATAATTTGAAAAAACAGATATTTTGCTGGAAAAATCACGCCGATATCATTATTCAAACTCCAAAAAATATATATAGTTGTAAATAGTGTTGGTTTTTTTCTCTTGTTTGTTGTTACCAATAATTTTAATTACGTTTTGTTTGCAATAAATTGTAAAAATAAAAAAGGCATTATATAAGGATATATCCCGAAACAATTGATAAAATGACTGTAATATATAGCTATGAAATAAATAAAAAGCATTTATAAAAAAAAAAAAAAATATGTGTATAGCAGTTTTTGTAAGGGATTTAATTATCTTTCAAATGATCATTTGTGTAATCAATGAAAAATGTATACATACTCTTCGAGTTATGCACAAATAAAATTTTCTTTCCATCATTACTTTTTTTTCTCGGTTATGTGGGGTGCTCGATTTGGTGCACAGACACAACTGGTCCAAACGCTACAAATAAAAAAAATAAAGTAAATTCGGCCAACCCATTCAAGAGTTAATCGTGACAAAGTTGGAAACAAAGACAAAGAAATTTACCTGCCTCACCGGAGAAATATGCGATTTTTTTTTATATTGTGCATATTTACTCGACAATATATATAGTAACTACCCAATGATATATTTATTTTTCCCCTACTATGCATTAGGGCGGCTTAATTGGTACGACAAAAACTGCTTGCTTATTAGTTTAAAGATTTGGAAACAATAAATGATACTATATTAATTTGTAGCGTTTTGTTTTCGGTTCAAGTTACACACCAGAATCCAAGTAACCTCTACTTAAGGTACCGACAATATAAATAAATCCATATATTTAAAATGAAGCAAAGGAATAAACATACAGGTACAATAAATATACAATTAAATTGCAGGAAACTGAAAACGCATTAAGACAATAATAATTTACCGTCTGATGAAAGATTCTGTTTCATCGCTAATCTCAAGAAGATTCCACGCGCCGTCTGCGCTTAGAGGATTAAGAAGGAGGATATGCCATAAGAATGCATTCTTTATTGTCTTTTACAGACTACAGTGCCTAAAATTAGCAATACTTAAACTTGAAGGATTTTTACAAGATAAAATTCTAAGGACATAATATACTCCCTAAGAAGTATACGATTCCAATTGGATCTCTAAACGAACAGTGGTGTTCTCAATCATCGAATCAAACGGTCGTGATGAAGAAGGGTTTCCCATCTATCATTATAATAATAATAATATGTATTCGACATTTTATGAGCAGCCCAGAAAAGAAAGAAGCATATTTTTTTTTTTTTATGTCACAGGACAATTACGTGTTAACCACTATTGAAAATCATGTATTTTTATTTACCCTTTCCTCTAAACTTGTTCGTAAGTCAATTACAATACTTTTATTCAATGACCTTACTTGCTTATCATCCTTATGTAATCCATCAAGAGCAGAATGTATAAGTCATCCAAACTCTATATCATAACCAGAGCATGGAGATAAATACATGTTCTGCATGTCTTCTATGAAGTAAAAGTTAACGCTCTCAGCCGGGATCGAACCAACATCCGCTTGTGGTTCGAGATTCTCCGAGTGTTGCTCCGACGTTGTAAGCCACTCTGGCCTCAGTGACAATATTTTACTGTACTTTGTACGACCGAAAAGTTGATCGTTCTTATTCATGGTCATTTTAAACGTTCCATCTAAAACCATGCTATCGGAGTCTAGTCATCAATGCAAAAGATTATTCTTCTCATCTTATAGCCATTCTATTTATCAGAGAACCAAAACTACAACAAACCTAAATGCAACAAACCTACTTGACCATTTCCGATCGGAACTTACCGATTAGGAAAGGTTTAATATACGTTGTAACCTGTTGAAAACGGTATCTGGAGCATAAAAAGTTCATAATTCCTATTATTTTCAAGTCAATCAAGAACCTTTCTAAAGAATGACAAAAACACCCCGAAACTCTAGGATTCTTGGCAAATTTTGTATTTCTTCAGCAAACTTTATAAGCAACGAGAAGAAAAATTAAATATGTTTGGTATTTTTTAAGTTTATCTGAACGAAAATTCATTATTTATAATATTTGTCGATTTTATTTACGTGTACAAATATTATTCACAAATTGTGGATTTTGACTATTCAACCTTTATTTTGGAGATCGTTCAGTCCTAAAATCGCGTCTTTACTGACTTTTATAGTTCCGTTATTATTTTATTACTTCCTAATTGTCCATACCACTGGAATGTTTATACCTGATAAGTAACTACCCATTTACAATAATCGTTCAACTAGCTACTTCTGAGAGTTCGAGAAAAATCGGTAGTGTTATGTGGGTAATGAAAATATAAGAACTACCGTTCGAGCAAAGCACTTTGGCTCATTTATGAATAAAAAAAAATACTAAAAAAAAATGTTAACTTAAGATTATCCTCGAAGTATGACTGCCCTAGAACGGATAACTTTAAAAGCTTCGAATTTCAAGAAATGCTTCGACGTTATCGTTCGTTGGAAAGAATGTGTGTTTACCATGATGAAGAACACCTCCGAAACTATTTCAGGTAATAATTTGTCGGGAACCCAAGTGGAAATATAATAAAAAAAAACTAAATAGACGCGTTCTAAGTTCCCAACTATATTAAATATTTTAATTTTCCCTACTAAACTATGAAATATTTTAATTTTCCCAATTTTTTTTGGTTTTTAATTTTTCATTTGCCTGTTGCGAATATTGGCATTTGGCAATATTTTTTTTTTTCAGACAACATTTGTATCGATAAAATCTAAATTTCTTAACTTATAATGATTTTAAATTTTAACGCTTTGAGTAAAGTACTTTAGTAGTTTGAAGTAGGTTCTCAAATCACAAATTTTCAAACTTTTAGGATTTTGAAATTATCAGGAGGAGGGTGACCTCCACTCCCCCTCTCCCTACGAGGACGTCCCTGATAGGCCTTCAATTTTCGTGATTTTACCAAACAAGTTAAAAGCATTTAAAGGGCCAATTATATACAGCATCATTTTTATTTGGAAAATAAAGAGGCATTATTTCCTTTTAACAAGTTTATTGATGTAGTCAAAATGAATGTTTTCACGCGAATAGGAAATGAAATTAGTTTTTGTACGCTAAATTAGCTGTTGTAAAAAATCGTTGCACCCGAGTGCCGTGCTGGTACACAAGAAATATGTGAACACGAGGCGATCATAGTAGACAATACCCTCTTTAACATGAAACCCAGCCATCTCTTCATATCCTAATCTATTTTAGGGAGTACGCTGCCAAAGCGGTGCGGGTTGCGTCCGTCAGACGAAAGCGTTCTTTTTGCTACAAGAACTTTGCTTATAAAGCTAGAGGGATCACGTGTCAACGCCCACAAAGGAAATAATGACCGTCTGATAATAACCATTAATGAATAATATCAGCAGGGCAGAGCACCAATAAAGTTAATCAAGCGCATTACAGGTAATTGTTAATTACTGGGTGAAAAAGGATATCTCCTGAGGAATAGAATAATATAGCAAATATTTTCTACTAAACATTGGACAAGAAACAAAGTTCTGTAGGATACCTGCTCAAAGGCAAAAATTGCCTTCACAATCTTGCTCTCTACAAACCTGATTTCTTACTAATTATTCAGCTAAAATTTACATAGAATTTTTCAGAGAATAGTCGTCGAAAAGAAAAATCGAAAATATTAGGATCCTTGTAAAACAACCGTAGAACCTTAAAAAGACAAGAATTTTGCCATTGATCATTTCTAGCAACAAGATTACCGTGAGCAACGTTTGAAACCTAGAGTAGGTTTAAATGTTCTTATAACAATTTGGAAATAATGCAGAAGGTAGCACTGCTCGAAAGTGAGATATTTGTTAAAAACTTGATTAATATTATAAATTAAATTATCATGCTTAGCCCTTGACCTGAGATCTATAGGCGACGATTGCCTAGAAAGAGTTAAATTCGAAGATGATAACAACAATATTTATCAGCCCACAAGTTTGAAGTCGGTGGCAACTTAATCGTATTTATAATAATTGAGATTGAGAGGTATGGCAGGAACAAGCCACCTCTCGTTACCTTGTAGTCCAAAGTTCGGTAGCATCCTGCACTCAGCTTTATGCACTAAATTTGATGTAAGGAAACCATAATTTCTTAGGACTACTCGATTATAGAGGAACCCACTGTGTGGGCGTAATGGGCTGATGGATACATCCCGGAAAAAGTGTTGCTTACAATTGAATCTAAGAAAGGATCTCTGTCAGAAAGGCTCTTCAAAAGTTAGGTTCAAGAAATAAATTTCTATAATTTTCAATACCGGTCTCTCATTGCTTGGATAGTTTTATAAGGAAAGAAATCTTTGGATCATACATTAATTGCCTCTGCTTTCATGATTTCAAATTGATTGGGAAATACATAGCTACATCTGTGTATTACGTCTGAAGAAATTCAGGCGCTCAATGATATTAGTAATAATAATAAATTATTTTAATTTTATAAGCTTTTTAAAAATCCATGACCAATCAGTAAAATTTAAAAAATTATAAAATGTAAGTTGTTTTTATTTTATTAGCGAACGCTTTTGGCTAAAACAAGTGTCCGAAGGAGACAGAGATAATGTGAAATTGATTCCAGCTCTGTCTCCTGTAGACACTTACATACACCAATTTGTTAATTTTTTTTTTCTTTTTATCATTCTGATTCACATATCAAATATTAATTATTAGGAGGTTTTTTGTTTATATAATTGTAAAACATTCACAGCATTTTGAGTTTTCAATGTGATTTTGAAATAATATTATTAAAATTACAATGGAATTTACCTCTGCTTCTATCAAAGATAAAGGTATCAAGAGACTTTTTAAAAATTTTATCGTAAATTATTTCCTCCGTTTAATCATTTTTCCACAATTATTTATTTTTTATTTATTCATATAGTAATTGATAAATTAATCTAGCGTTATAATTTTCTTCCAAAATCTAAAAATATGTAGGGGAGGGTGGGGTAAAGTGACCACTCTAAGGAAAATTGAATTTTTACTAAACCATGGTTATTGATACATATTTTAAGGCACATTTGTAATTAAACTACGTATTATTTAATCTCCTACCTCTCGCCGGCAAATTGGAATAGCTCCCATCGGGAACAAGCAAATGGCCACTTCAACTCAGTCTCTCCTAATATCTGTTATACTTATACCATGTCTTTTGATACCTTAAAGCTTTCTTAATAACGTCTAATTTTAAATTATTTTATAGATGAATACTATCACCATTTGGCAGAAAAATTTCAATTCCAATCAGATTAGGGAATCTCTACTTCAAGTACAACGAAAAATAGTGAGTGGTATTCTCGGTTTTTGTATTCGGTGGTATTCTCGCTTTTAGCAATTTTGTATTTTACTATAGATCATTGCAGTGATTAGTTCTAAAAAAATGTATTATGCAAGTTTTTTTTTTCCCCAAACTTGGTATTTATTTCGAATATATATTTTTGTATTTGGTATATATTTTTAAAATTTCCATTATAGTTATGTAAGTAGTAATAATAGGAATTAGGTCGATTTTCATATTTTCTAAGTCACCTTTTGGTCGAAATAGGTATACCAAAAATGGTTGTGGAAGTAGTGCCAAGCACCAATCAAATATTTAGGTATTAGAGGCTAAAAGTATTTTTTATATTATATTTACATTCATCGGATATGTAGCTGAAAATACCTTGACGGAGCTGTTATGATGAAGTATATCAATATTTCTATAAGATCAAACTGTTATTTTCTTTTTCCTTTAATGAGATAATGAAATAAACTAACCTAGATAAGATCAGAGTCAGGGTTAGTAAGTTGGGAAAGCAGGGAGCTAAGAAATTAGACGGCAGAGCAATTAGACAGGCTGAGGAACTCCCCGAATTGCCCTGGAGGTCATTACCGCCCCATTTCTACTTCTTCCCTTTCTTTACAAATTCCACCGCCGGCTGGCTTCCGCTCAAGGCTTACCTCCATCAAGCATTCTTATCAAACATTTTCATTTAAAACTGAAACAAATTTTCTATTATGGTTTCCATACAAAGTAGTAAAAAGTCGTCAATACTTATTATCATTTTAAGTAACCAATCGGTTTTCGCTGAATTGGCCTTTAACCTTATTTCTACCAAAATTGCCAAAAAACGTCTTTTAAAATTTTAACTTTCTCCTATAAGTTTAATCAATTAACAATTACATTTTTGAATTTTTATATAATAAATTAACATTAAGGTTTCATTTCCTTCCATTTCCTCCTAGATCAATAAATATGCCTATGGTATTTATTTTAAACATACTTGTTTATACCACGAGCTGCCTTTTGATACCTTAAGGATTTCTTAATGGTGTCTGATTTTAAATCCTTTTACGTATAAATATTAAAAACCTTTAGCAGCTTCTCAATCCTAGCCTGATCAGATTTCAGATTTCACTTTTAACGGAAAATAGAGGAATTTCCGTTATAACTTTTATATTCACTTGTTGTTCGCAATGTTGCATTTCACTTTCGATTATTGTTGTAAATAGATCTAAAAATAATAGAGCTGAATATATTTGATTATATTCATGAAAAATAAATTGTTGAAATTTGCATTGAAGGTAGCGGCTTCAAATCAAGTTATCACCAGACACCAAGAGTCTTAAGCACCCCGGAAGGTTTTTGTTGAGACAAGAATCATTACACGTTCCTGGACAGAGTAGTAACTAGACTTAGCACGTGGATCAGTCTTTCTCTTCCCTACTTTTTGGTTATCTGAGTCTATTATTCTTTCTCGTCTACCTGAAGCATTCCTTACCTTACTTCTTCCTCTATTCTTATTCGAGTCTCGGATGAGACTCTTTCCTCCACAAAGCCCGGTGCCTAAGTCCCTCCGTTTGTGGAATCCTATATATAGATCTTTGGGCGAATACCCCTTAGTACAGACAGAAGAGATACAGTCTCTTCCCCCCCACCAGGCCAGGAAGTGAATATCTTCCGTTAGTGTTTAAGGTGAATACCCTTTGCTTCGCTGATCGTAAGTAACGTTGGTTGTCCCTTCGATACCTCGATCATCCTATCTATTCATTTCCTATATCTGTTTAGCTATCCTTTAACTATAACCTCAACCTCGACAAAGGTATATAAGTGAAACGACTAACCAGGGTGCCCAACCCCCTCTAAGTCAACGCAACTCCCTCTCCCTCCCCTTAGTAGATGATGCACTCCCCCTCTCCACCCCTCTCCTCCGCTTAAACTTACCGCTTATCCCTTATTATTATTATTTATGAACATATTACTTTATTTTCATTTTTATTGTATAATGCGATGTTTGAAAAAATAGATGAAAGTTTTGTTGTAGTTGTTTTGGTTCACACCAGTTTTTTGTGTCGCTGAACATATATCTGAGCTTTGCTGACAGATATTTTGACCGGAACCTTCTTTTTGTTGCAAAATACTTCAATTTTTTTTGTCCAATATCTCGGAAACTATTAGTTCTTGCGAGATCACCTGATAAAAAATTAAAGTAGACAAAATTTCTTAATTTTTTGTCCAAAAAAATGTCTTTACGATGAACCGCTAAGCCGCTAGAACGCGTTGAAAAAGTATAAAAAAAAGTGGCAAAAAGTGATTTATGGCTCTTTACGTCCGATTTCCATAAAAACTATCCAAGTTACCCTACTTTTGACCATACATGCTATTAAAGTTAATGAAATACACATTAAATACATGAA
Source organism: Rhaphigaster nebulosa (assembly GCA_948150685.1). Lineage (NCBI taxonomy): Eukaryota > Metazoa > Arthropoda > Insecta > Hemiptera > Pentatomidae > Rhaphigaster > Rhaphigaster nebulosa. The sequence goes on along the minus strand of OX411306.1, from coordinate 136,840,115 downwards.
AAGTACTTATTACCTATGTACATTGTGCTTGAAACGAGTTTCGATGGAAGCTTTTAAAGTCAAAGTGAAAGGAAAAATTATGAAAAATATCAATACAAATGATGAAAATTAACTTGAGGGTGTGAATTGCAAAACTTTTTACCTCCTTTTATTATTAAAATCGAGATAGCAATGGTTATTATTACTCACTGAGTAAAGAGTCTAAATATGTATTTTCTTACTTTTAAAAATCAATAGTTACAAAATTCTCTTCATCCAGCAACCGGACTGCATAACTACTTACGCATACCTACATCACAATCTGAAAAAATGGAAGTGAGGAATTTTACCGTTCACACCCTGACTTATATTTATAGGTATGACAATGTTTGAGTATCGGAAGCAAATTTGAGTGTGTTACGGACTTTTAGAGCAGAATTCCATTAATTATGATAACACCGATTTCAAAAAAAGTCGGACAAGAATATGTGTTTTGTAAATTTCTGGAGCAGAATTCAGCTCCTCTTAATTTCAGAATGTCATGTTACGTTTTTCATTGTCGTGATTACAGCACATGTTCGCCAATGATGTAGAAGTTCATGTGAGAGCTGTTTGGTTCCCTGAGGATATTGTTTCTGCCGGGTTAAATTTTTTTAATTTGGTCTGTTTTAATTGAAGATTTTGAATAAGGCTTTCGCAAGATCCTAAAACTGTGCTAATATCGATAAATTAAAAACCATTCGCTTCAACAATTTTTAAAATTAAGTTCAAGTTTTGAAGTAAAAACATCGATTTATATTGATCGAAGAGGACGAAATTGTCTTAAATTCACTAATATCATGTAAGACCATGACATACTTTAAAAAAGTTTGGTTGTTAACGGCGTGCATTAGAGAGTATGATGAACATTATCGCTTTCTGGACGACCTTTTTTTTTTACCGAAATTAAACGACTAAGAGATAAAGAAGATAAATTTGTTCGGCCTCTGTTTGTTCAGATACACCAAATATTAACGTTCATACTATATATTTTTATGTGTATTACATGACGTTTAATATCATATATGTTCATAAGTAACGTAACTTTGGATAGTTTTTATAGAAGTTTTCAGCGGGTTAAAGGCTGACAGAAAAATATTTTACGGGCATAAAGTGTAAAACATTTTGTCTGCCTACTTTAATTTGGTAAAGACATTGACAGTAAAGACAATAGTTTCCAAAATATAGAAGAAAAACTAAGGTTTTGGGCAAAATATCTGTCAGAAAACCACAGGTTCAAGTTCAGAGACTCGAGAAACTAGAATGTACCAAATTTTTCGTCTACAACAAACCTTTTCCCTAAACTGTCCTAGTTTGTCCGGACCACCACTTATATAATTTTAATTTTAGAGTACTTTTTTTCAATTTCTTCTTCAAGCATCCGCCCCTCTCCTGGAAAATCCAAAAAGGCTACTTTTCGCCCCCCTCCTGGAATTTTTACGACGCAGCCTGCGTCGTAACCCCCCCTCGATGGGTCGATGGGCACCCCTGCGACTGACGATTATTTTTATTGTTTAGTTTATTTATTCTGATTTATTTATAATTTTAGGGATGACCAGAATTTCAAGGATCAAGGAAGTACTGCAAGTAATAAAAAATATAAATAAAGCGAAAAATGCTCTGAGACTGATAAAGGCTCAAAATCTGAAATTTCAAATAAAACCTTTTTTATTCAAAGAGAATATTTTTTATTAATTTTGTTTGTTAAATTATATCATATATCATATAAAATCACCTTGCGAATTTTTATATTCAACTTATAAATTGGAATCCCAATCATTCAAGCAGACTGGTGTTAGAAGATAACTTGCCATCGAAGTTGGTGTACTCAAGTACGTGGTGAAAATGAGTGAGTTCAACCAAATTTAGAAAATCCACCATTATGACTGGTGTAACTAACTAAGAATGGTTGTGGGTAGGGAAAACTTAGTGGGTCAAGAAGAATTGTTGAATGGGCCTCGTGGACGGAGTATGTGGCAGACAACGCAATCACTTAACTGATGAACTGAGAAAAAATAGCAGATGCGCTCAGGTATGAAATTCCCCCTTGATAGGGAATTGTTATAAGGATGTAGTTGCTAACAAAACACTAAGCTGCAAGCAAAAATTAATCTAAACTACAATACATTAGTTTAAAATACAATATGTTGCATAAGAATGGCTTAAGATAAATCAAATCCGATTTTAAATAACTTTTACACAAGTTTATGAAAATTAAATTTATTTTTCCTTTAAATAAGTTCAATTTTTTAAATTATGTATAATAAACTCGATTCAGTGTTATTAGCATTCAGCAAAATTTTGTAAGCTGTTGAGATGTTATTATTCTTATTGTTAGATAGTTATAAAATTTCTTGCTAAGGTTATTTTCAGTATTTATTTAATTAATGTCTCTAAGCATATTTCTAGGATTCCTACTCATGTTATACAATAACATATTCACCAGGCATTCCTGTTTCTCTCCATTTTATAAATTTATGTCCCTTATATTTATGAATTCCTGGAGTTCTTAGGAATCTTCCATAACAGAATATCCAGAAATGTGCACTGTGTATTCCTTCCATTCGCTATCTCCTTCACTTGCAAGCGTTCACCTTTCTCCTCGTCTATTTGATGGGACCGCAGAGGTCTCTCTCATATCATCCGATCGCCTGCCATCATCATTTCTGTCATCCATCAGCATTGATTTCACATTGGGCGTATTATGACTACTGAATTTCTCGGGTTGAGTTTTGACGAACCACTGTGTTTTTCAACATGCAGGAATTTCAAAATGCATATAGAATAACATGGATACAAATTTTGGCAGCAAAAAAATAATCGAAAGTTTTGGACTTTATTGGGTTTTTCGCCTATAATACCTAAACGGTGCATTCCATCGAAAAAGATTGTTATAACAAATTAAAGAGCATTACATTCTTCGTCTAATGAGTATAACAACATAATATTTGCATTAAGTATTGTGGCCGAAAACCACGGTCATATAACGTCGATTTTTTTTTCCAATTTTGTCAAAAACTAAGACAGAGTGCTTATGAGTTGTTGCTTGGAATGGATTCCTTAAGAAAATAACTCGTGAGATAAAAGCTGTAGTGCATGGAATTCCGTGTCCACCAAGTATCAAACTTTTGAATTCGGTCACCTCTCGAAATTGCCAATCTCTCGGTCTCTCCGGGATTGCCATATTATTCCAGTAGAGATGTTTTGGATTGCAAACAGTGGAGTAATTTTGGTTTTCAGGTATGTTGTATGTATTTCCTCTCGGGAAAAATTCAAGTTTTCGACCTCCTCTTTCTTAAATTTAATGCTCTACAATTTTTATCTCATGAGTTATTTGCTTAAGGAAATCATTTCCAAGCTATAGACTCATATTTCATATGACTCTGTCTTATTTTTTGGCAAAGTTGGTAAAATTGCCGTTTTATGAACGTGGTTTTCGACCACACCACTGAACCCAATTATTATGTTGTGGTATTCATTCAGTGTAGAATTTAATGCTCTTTGATTTGTTATACCACTACTTATTCAATAGAATGCACCGTTTGGGAATTATAGGCGAAACCAAAAAAGTCCTGAAATGTCGAGGTTTTTTGGCTGCCAAATGTTCTTCGGTGGTAAATCGTGTTATTATTTTTGTTTTTTTATATGTTTGCACCCTTATATACAATTAAAAAAATAAAAGCCTCTACTCTACCTTTCGCATCGTAGACCCCTGTTTCGTTCCTCGGCTTATTGGCCTTTAGTAAGTTATGTTAAAAACTAAATAATGTTATTTCTTATTTGGGGGCTATGCTATGTGTTCCAAACATGAAGATTTTTTTATTTTATTTTAAAAGTTTATTAGTTATTATTGGTTAGGACTAAATTTCTAGGCTGCATCAGGACTGAAAAACATAAGATCAGATAAATGCAGATCGTAGATAGTTCATCTCATTTCAGCAATCTACCAAACACTGACGTAGATAGCTCATCTCATTTCAGCTGTCTACCAAGCACTAATGTAGATAGCTTATCTCATTTCAGCAGCCTACCAAACATTAACATATACAGCTCATCTCATTTCAGCAGCCTACCAAACATTAACATATACAGCTCATCTCATTTCAGCAGCCTACCAAACATTAACATATACAGCTCATCTCATTTCAGCAGCCTTCCAAACACTAACACAAGTCTTTTAAAAAAAGACTTTTATTGGTAGTTGAAGTGAGGTGTTCTATTTATCGTATTTATTTTTGAGATCTTTGTTTTGTTTTTTTTTCAGTTGTTGCTCTCATCATTTAATTTTAAAATCTACTTTGAGTTCAAGTCTATTTGATACGAACGGGACTACTCCAGGCCCCCACTCCAGAAAAAAAAAAAAAGATAAATCAAATGATTAGTTAGTTTTTCAACCCTGCTGTTTATAGTAGCTTCTCTAGCTGATCTAATCCTGGCCTAAGCCAGAGATCTTTTTGTCTAAACATACCACATAATAGTTTCTCAGTCATAGCCTGCATTGTAGAAGCAATTGTGTGTCTCGGAGGTGTTGAACTACCATCTTACATATGTGATTTTTCAGAAGATAATGTTTTAATTTTTAATTAAGGTTTTAATTTTTCTAAATATTATGTTCTAGTTTATTGGTGAGAGTTGCTAATAAAACCTTATTATTATTTTATTTTATTTTTATTTACTACAGAGCAATCAAATTTGGAAATTATTACTTCGGATTTATTATTATGCCAATTGCATATACCTCCGTGAGTCCGTGAGCCTCCGCCTCACACCATTAACGAATATATAAATTCCAATTTTAATAAATAAACCATTTTTAGAACAATCATATTTTTTCATGTTGTGGTTTATATTTTGTGTGGAAAGTTCAATTACCTAAATTTTTTCTTACTCGTGAGATATTGAAAACGGACGATAACTGAAAAATAGCAGAAAATATGTAACGAAACCTACAATTGAGCTGTTATATTCCTTGAATGGATGTTTACCAGCAATATCAGCAGCAATGGTGGCGAATCAATTTCAAGCCTCTAAGACAAGATTGATAGCTTAGCAACTCCATATGCTTGGAAAGAGTGTTTACATCTTTGATCCCTATAAGATATTTTTTAACCATAACTTTTTTAATATTTCTAAAATAAACGCGATTGGTCTTGTGTTTCCAAGCATTTTTGATTTATTATTGTCAATAATGAACCTTTTTAATTGGCCAAGAAAAAAAACCAACCCCTCCCCTCTCGAAATATCATGTATTACAGCTGAAAATTATTTAAAATTTTTTTATCACTTTACAGTTAAATTACTAGATAAATACAAATTAAATAAAGAAGAATATGTGAAGGTAAATGAATAATAGGAAGTGTGGTTTAAACAGAAAATTGATGAATAGGATCAATAAGCAAATCAGGTCATTCTTAAAGACTTCAGTGATCACAAAGGAGTGTTATGGTTAACAATTATTATAAAATAAAATAAGTTGTATTTGAAATTTATAATAAATTTTAACATAATTTTATATATATATTTCCTTGTTATTTTCAGGTAAATTTATGATAATTAAATTATTATACTTTTTAAGTTTATTGTAATGTGATAAAATATTTAATGTAATAACAAAATGTTAGTTCTGAAGATGGGGATCAAAACCTATAAACGTTAACTATTGTGATAATATTGGATAATAAAGTTAATAATTTGGTTGTAAAATTGCCATAATTTACAAATGACAGAAAAACTTCCTACAAAATTTGAAAAATATTAGTAATTGAGGTATCGCTTTTCAAGATATCCAACCCAAAAATTGAATAAAAAAAAAAAAAACCGTCCATGAGGAAGCTATACTGACCTATTTGGCTAGAGCTGGATCTAGAATTTTTTTCAGAGGGGGTAAGCTTAATAAATTTCAAATCCTTTAAAAATTTTGCCGCCCCTTCTTTCATCCTCTTTCCCCAATAAAAATCAATATCATGTTATCAACACATTAACATGTTTTATTGACTAAATTAAGGTCAATAAAATAAAAAGATAAATATATAATATTCAAATTATAAACCTGAACAAATAATAACATTGAAATTTCACTTTATAAATTTCACTTTCGTCATAGTCTATGAAAGAGAACTAACCTTTATGGAGGTTATACTCAGACTCATTAACTTTTGTTGAAAAATTAAAACATTCGTGTAAACAAAAGTCAATATTTTTACTTTTCTTATCTCTATGAATATGAAATAATATATTTCAAATATGTATTTGAAATGGTCTTTAAAGTAAGGGAAAGTATCGCGATCGTGAAAAATTTCGAATTCGAGTTTTCAACAGAAATACATGTTTGAAGGTCCTCTCTCCCTCTCCCTAAATTACAAAATACTTTTACTTATTCTTATATGTAAACAAAAATTTTATTAACATATTTAAATGTTATTTAATAAATAAAATGCCTAGGCATATAAAATATTATATTTAGAGAGTATTACATACCCAGTTGGAATGGACTTCTTTAAAATAAGCCCTTTCCAGCTTCTCCAAAAAAGCCCCTATCCGAGGGTGGTAAACAATGCAGAATGCCTATTTATCCTAAATGTCGATCCTTCTGGTTTTCCTTATGAAGTTAAGAAGGAACGCCCATTCAATGGAGAGAGTGTCTTGTTCTCGGATTCTGTCAGATTCAAGCAGTCTGTATCTTAATGACGCATATCTATGGCACTCAGCTATATAGTGCAGAGCAGTCTCTGGTGCCTGCCCACAGAAGTGGTAGGCTCATACCCTACTACTCCACAGATCTTTAAGTTTCTTTTAAGCCTGCTGTGACCTGTAAGTACTCCGATAAGCAGCAAGTTCCTTTCTGTTGAGGCCCAGCAGCCATTTGGTTCTAGAAGTAGAGAGTTTTTTTAATTAGTAACTTATCCTGTCTGAGGTCTACACACTCCCTCCACTCCTTACATTTTATTTTCCATGTCCAGTCGTGGACCTTCTTCCGCTGATGCCTTTTAGAGATTCCTAGCGAAAGTCCAGGTCACAAGATAGGGTTCTCTGCGCCTTTCCTTGCAAGCTGGTCAGCCATCTTTGATTTCAGGAACCTTTGATTCCTTTATGTCAGGAACACATACTAATTTCAATCTCTTAGAGCAGGCGAGTAGCTCCTATGCCTGCTTGCACTCTTTTACCAGTACGGAAGTTACCCTAAGAGATTCAGACTGGCTGTCTGAATTGAGAGTAGTACCAGCTCTGTCTCAGCTAATAACTTCCGTACATGTGATTGCGGACAATATCGCAAACACTTCTGCTTGGAACACATTTGAGTGTTTGCCCAATGGTAGACTTAAGATAATGTCTAAATCCTCTATGTAGATTCCTGCTCCTACTAAGCTGGTCGAGTCTTTCCTTGACTTTAGAGTCTAAAGTAAGGTTTCTATCAAGTGGAGGACAGCAATATTGAAGGATAGAAACTCCTTTTCCACCACTTTGGCTATTTCTGAGTGGCCTGTAGGTTCACGCCACACTTGCCACTGTCTGTTTTCATTGATTCTTAGTTAGGCCATAACCGCTTCACCCTTCAGCCATATGTTAAGCATAGAAGGACTTCTAAATACTTTGTAGATGTGGTACGAAACGCACTTATATTTGAGCTCCTCACCTTCCACTCTAGGTGTTCTGCCGCTAGTAGATGGCTCATTTAGCCGTCTCATCTCAATAGGTGGTGTCGACCGAAAGCGGAAGAGCTCTTCATCGGAGCTCTCCATTATGCTTCGGAGGCTAGAGGGGAGCTTTAGGGTCGCACCACCCTAGACTGTGCGGGCAAAGCAACCTGATCTTGCTCCCCTGCGGTTGTTTCTTCACAAATAGGTGCGATCTGGTGCTGTTTCTCCACCGGCGTAGCTGGCACAATTGGCTGTATACTTTCTTTTTTTTTCCTCCAGGGTTGATAAAGGTAAAAGGGGGATGATCTGTATTTGTTGTGTGGTGTTAGTGCAGGTGTACAGCCATTCTCGCTACCTTCCCCACTTGGCTGGAACAGGTCACAAGATATATATATCCAAACTTCCGGGAGAGAAGTCAGTCAAGTGGCCTCGGGTGAGCAATTCCGGTCTGTGCAGCAGGGTCCCATCCAGTCACCAGCTGGCACTACTGCAACGACCGCACTCTTAAACTTGGCTGATAGAGCAGTCAATTCTACCAGGTTAAGATGAGCGACCTCTGTACTATTCAAGCGGCTGAGGGGTGCCACAGCTCGTTTTTACAGCTTGTTTTTTTCCTCTAGGATTGATAAAGGTAAAAGGGGGATGATCTGTATTACTTATTGTGTGTTGTAAGAAACCGAAATTGGTGCAGCAAAACATCCAAATCTTGTACTAAGACCTAAAAAAGTATATATACACAATTTTACACATTTTGGATATTACATAATACATACATATCATATAAATATATATATTATAAATAAAACAACAATGATGATTTTTGCATGCAAGGTTTTATTTATAATACCCAAAATGTGTAAAATTGTGTATATATAAATATATATATAAAGATAGGAGGAACAATTCATGGGACAAAACCCCGCACTGAGTTTTTGGATAGAACACCTTTGATTTAAGAATTGGCCATCAGATAGCATATTGATCTTTAAAAAAGTTAGTGTATAATCAAATTTCATGCTGTATGACCGTTGCTAAGCTGAGAAAATGATGAAAATTTGTTGTATTTTTTCACTTTTGATGTAATTTTTATGGTATATCACTTCAACTTTCTGTGGAGTAGTGTAGTGCAAAATTAATTAAATAATTATCAGTCAATATTATATCTACATTTAAGCGTCAATGTTGCGGGTGAACCTTTTCTTCACTTTATTTACAAATATCATAAGAATGCTTCATCCAAACAAGCCCAATGGGGCAAATCCTCGCACACCCACAGGTCCAGGGCTTTGCTCCATTCTGTGCACACCATGTACGTTTGCATTTTAGCAACATTTATATTCGAATCATTATATTATCTCTCATTTATTCTCATTCAAATAGATATGAATTACTTTTTGAGAGTATGACTCTAGGTATTGGTATATTTATTCACGTAAACAACAAAAATTATTATTTCTTGTCTTCTAATTTTTTTTTAAGGAACTAAAAACAAACGAAAAACGGAGTATAACCTATTTTCGAATTTATTTGTTTAAGTTGTATAAATTATAGCAAATGACCCGAATGAGGAGGAGGAGGTTGAAGGCTATAGCGAAAATTAAGACAGAAAAAGCTGCAGGACGAGATAGCATAATCCCAGAATTTCTTAAATATGGAGGACCAGAGTTAGTAGGAGCCCAATAGAACTTCTTCCAAAGAGTCTGGAACGATGAAAGAATTCCTCAGGAATGGGAATACAACGTAACAATCCCCATCCACAAGAAAAGGAGTTAAAGTGATTGGTCTAATTACGCACCTATTTGCTTGTCTCCCGTGCTTTATAAAGTGTATAAACCTATTCTAGAGAGCCGGTTAAAACCACTGGTGGAGGCTGACCCACAGGAAGAGCAAAATGCTTTTAGGCCCAACAGGCAAACTTAGGATCAGATCTTCACCTTGACTGTGACAGGAGCATCTATCTGGCATTCTTGAACCTGAAGGCAGCGTTCGATTCGGTGCCCCGACAGAAATTTGGGAATCCTTGAAGGCAAGGAAAATCCCTATAAAACTTCTGTCCTATAAAACTGTCCCATCCAGTCACCAGCTGGCACTACTGCAACGACCACACTTTTAAACTTGGCTGATGGAACAGTCACTTCTGCCCGGTTAATATGAGCGATCTCTGTACTATTCAAGCGGCCGAGGGGTGCCACAGCTCGTTTTTCTCCTGTACCCTTTAGCACAACCCCCTTTAGGAGGACTGCACCAACCGAATAGTTGGCGGCAAGGGTTGGCTATACTGACTTTTGTGAGTTTATGTTCTATAATTGGGTGCGGTAGTGAACTGCGTACCTCCGGTTGCTCGCACCTCGCCTGACACTAAGAGTTAGGTGGAGAAGAATCGCCTCAAAGCATGATGAGTGTTATTATAAGTGTAATGTGTGGCGCCAGAGTGGATGTTCCCCCAAACCTGACTGATTGCGGTATTAAAGACCGTGCGATGGAGCCGCCAACTCACCACGCCATTTGTTATTATATCCGGATTTTCGTGGAATAAAAAAAAAACAGTTAAAAATTCAAATCGTGCACTAAGAACCCAAAAAGGGTAAAATTGTACACACACACACACACACACACACACACACACACACACACACACATATATATATACACAATTTTACACATTTTGGGTATTATAAATAAAACCTTAAACATGCTAAAATCATCATTGTTGTTTTATTTATAATATATATATTTATATGATACGTCTGTATTATGTATTATGTAATACCCAAAATGTGTAAAATTGTGTATATATACTTTTTGAGGTATATATATATATATATATATATATATATATATATATATATATATATATATATATATATATATATATATATATATATACGCAATTATGATCTTATAATTAAATATATCAAGTACAAAATAATGCTTAATGCTCAGTCTAGAAAATGTATACTGTAAAATCTGCTATATCCATTTTAAAGTAATTTCCTTAACTCATAGAACTGGACTTCATTTCAAACGAATCTCTCGGAACAACTTAGAGTACTAGAAATCGCACCATACTTTCCATCCAAGATTTATTGGTAGAGAGAAAACATTTCCCTATACGGTGTTTTCAGTGGATTTCGTCTCGCCTCATTCTGAATCATTTGGAATGAATAGCGTTATATTAGCGTCCTGGTCTGTGCTCTATATGTATAATTCTTGTCAAGACTAATTTTACTTTTCTCACACCTCTGCGGAAATAGCCACACCATTTCTCCCTCCATTGGAACTGTACTCCATGGAGTAATTGGAACCAGTTTCGTTCTACATTATATAAATTGAGAAACTCCCAAGCTACCACCATCAACAATTTTCATGATCTTGGATTGAAGAATCGACTGCTAGGTGCTGTTTTTCGTGGCAGTATCGTTATAAAGATCATTTATAAGCGTTCAGGAGGTATTGAGAGCTTCAGGAGTCAACCTGGGTCGAATAACTTTGATGAATCTCCTTTCCAACAGAGGTTCAGTTGGATGACCGAAGTGTTTTACTTGTCAGGTACTTTACTTCAAAGGAAGTAATGGGTCAGTGTTTCCCTCAAGCGATACTTTCAAAAGTACTGCCATTGCTGGTATTAAAAAAGATGATTTTTATGGGAGACATATATATTTTATCCCAAACTATTGAAATAGGTTGGAAGAATATAGAAAATCAAAAATTCCAACAGCTGAAATAAATTTATTTTCAAGAAATTGAGATAAAATAAAATTATTTGTGTTTTAAACTATTTTAATATGTTCAGGTTACGGTGACGTCATTTTAAGTGGCGTTGATGTCTTCCGCCTTTAACGTTGTGAAATAATTTTAAAGCTATTCTTGATAGAATTATTCAGATGATGGTATGAAATAAAACTAACAGTACAGCATTCTGTAGTATTTGGGTCGAATTATTTTAAAAAAACTTTACGATTATATGATGTCAATACCTTAAGGCAGAAGAAAATTACATATTTAAGGAATTATTAAAAAATTAAACTAAATCAAAGAATTTTGGATAAGATCTAGAACCTACCCAACTTGTTGCCCTACTAATCAAGAACTTGACTCTACAATAGTGCAAAATGTTATCTTTTACGAGAGGATGATCGCTCCGTGATGGTGCTACAGCTGCTATAAAGTCTCATTTGGTGAAGATAACTCTGGACAATAGTTGGCACTGATAGCGAGATCAGCTTGGAACTTGGATTTGCCTGTTCTATCTGCCTGCTAGGAGTCCAGGCTCCGGCATATGTATGATAATCTTTTCAATAGAAGTATACTTACAAACATGCCTAATTAACTTATTCAAATTATTTAATTATTGCATTTGAATTTGTGTGTCAACACTCTTTCATGTGGCGTTATTCGGTTGCATTGCGTCCATAGACAACTGGTTTTCAAGTTTAATGGCTCAAATTATTCGTTGTGATCCCGTGAATGTTTTGGAACATTTTGAGCTCAAAATACTGAAAAAATATTTCTTTATATTTTAAGTATTTTCGCCTTTTTGTTACTGTTTCTTATAATATCATCTGTAAGTTCATGATCATATGGTAATAAATTATAAATAGTCAATACTTGAAAAATTAAAAAGGTAAAATAAAATTACTTTAATATAAAAATGAAAATCTAAACTACATAAAGATCTTTTATATCTTACAACCTATTTCGTCCTAAAAGACATAGTGCACTTACATATCTACTTAAGCGCATTGGTGGGTTGTTAGTGAGGTTAAAGCCCGTGAATATTGAATAGTAGTCGAGTGCCTTCCACTACACGTTATGGCCCCTTGCAAGTGCATTCCATCGCATTCATCTGTGCATGTCAAAATATAGAAAACTTCTTGCGTCTGTGCATGTAAGCATACAGAAAGTAAATTAATGTATTGAGTAAACTAGAATCCTCATTTTCATTTGGGTATGGAAGGCACCCGACTTCAACACCAAGTTTCCATATTCATGGGCGTCAACTTCACTAACAATCCACCAGGTAGATATAAGTCATTCCTTACTTCCTAGGACGAATGAGGTTGTAAGATATAAAACTTATTTCCGTAGTTGGGGTCTTTATTTTTTATTAAATTAAATCTTTTAGTTAATTGTTTGATAGTTTTAATATTATAAATAAATATTATAAATTTTAGAAGGCTTAGACAGTTCAGACTGCTAGTATTTCAAGAATTTTATATCATTTATAGATGAGATTACCTTGACAATGGCCTGATGGTCGAAACGTTGGCATATTGTAAAAAATAAAGCGTTGAGAAAATTTGGATCATTGACTATATTTAATTTAAAGAGTCAAGAATGATTTAGCGTTGACTTGTTTATTCTGATTTTTTATTTCTGATCGCACTCTTAGCCATCGTCTCCTATTTTTTTAAACAATTGAATTATTCTTGTCTTCTACAAAACAAGTTTTGCAAGTTTGTATCGACCTATTGAACAGTATGACTAAGAATTCGTGTTCTCACCCTCCTTTGGAATAAGGAAAAAATTCTTCGTTTCCTCTTTGCTTCGTGACTAAGTGAACCCTTTGTTCAGACGTGCACGTCAATCACTAAATAAACAGAATGTAAAGTTTCTACACTTTACAGATAGAAAGCAGGAAATACTAAAACAAAAAATTAAATTAGTTATGGTCATTAATTTAACTAAAATTATAATTTGATTACCGTATCCTGAGTTTTTAAAACACGCTTCAATTTGTTTGATTCTTTTTGCAGTTGCAGCATCTACAGATGCTCATACTCTAGCAAATTTATCACAGTTTCTGACAGTATTACAGTTATGACACAGTTTCCGTTAGTATTAGAAGCAAACTTTCCTAGTTCCTTTTCAATTCATCCGTTTTCTATTTACCATGGCTACTATAATTCAATTTCAACTATATTTGTATGAAATAATATATTTTCTTGTTATGTACTAAGAGTAATATCGAGATGTATTATTATGGCAATTCTACAACTCTCAAGCGAGTCATGGCTTCCTCCGAAACAAATGGTCATGCGTTATTGTCGCTGGCTGTCGTCATCCAGTCGTTTTCACCTACTTTCCTGCCATCACTCGCCACGCAACCTGACCATCCTATTCTTAATCTTGCTAGACGACCTTGGAAGTGTTGATCTGCGTTCTGGCAACATGACCCGTCCAGTGAAGACGATTTAACTTTATTACTGTACGTAGTGATATCTACATAGCTGAATATTCAATATTCCATTATCGTTCTTCTCCGCCATTCTCCTCTATTCTCAGTACGGTCGAACATTTCTCTCAAAAATCTGCAGTTTCTTGTCTTCCGCTTTCGAGGTAGTCCAGGTTTCCGAATTGTAGGTAAGGATTTAATACAATGTTATTTCGTGCGCCTCGAGATTAAATTACTGGAAATGGTGTTTCTCATTCCAAAGTAACATTATTGGCGGGCAACAGTCTCCTTCCAATTTCTGTTCCTATTCTATTATGATAGGTCAACCTTAGATCTCAAATAGATAAATTCGAATACTTCTGTGAACATATACATTCCGAAAGTAACATTAAACCCTAGTAATGAAACTGCATTACATGACAGTCATTACATCATATAGATCAGAGAATTTTTTAAATTTTTTTTTCTTCCCTTCCATCATTACCCCAAATAGAGAATCGTGAATTTATAAATTTTACAGATACAATAAAAATTAAAATATTAGCTGTAGACAGTTTCAATAAAATACATATTTTCTATTGGCATATCCAAGAATACGAAATAATGAAAAAAAAAGTATCTTTTCGACCATTTAAAATAAATTCAATCCACAGGAGAGAGGTACCGCTTGGTGCTTTTCATCTTTCAGCCAAGCACTACACTGTCTCCCTTTTAACTGTAGCCAAACAATTCCCTGAATAATTTTACTTGAAAGGATAGTATTTTACAAAAATAAAGTAAAGAACAAAATCTCATATCATTTTATTTTTCGTTGAAGGGAAATTGCAAGAAGTTGAGAATTAGACACAGACAAGGCTAATGACAAGCGGCTTACACGAGAAAACTCGGAGACAATTGGCGCCTTACCTCAGGATGGGCAGAATGGACATTAAACAGATCATGGGCCAGCTTTCTCCGCCTTAGCGGGTATTGCGCATCTTACAGCAACTTTATTAGGAAGATCATGATGGCCGATTCAATGAATGTCCTCTTCATAAAGGCTTACCTCAACATAGGCTACGTATCAATCTCTCATGGTAACGCTTTCCTACACTACAGGATTGCAAACCCCGATTAAATTTTTTTAGACATGCGTTATGAAGAACAGCGAAATGCCGTTATCTGTAATAAAAAAAAATATATACAGATATATAATTAGCCTTAAGTCGTACAAAGCCGTACTAAAATCTTTTTTGATACAGAGTTGTCTTGTTTGAGACATGTCGTATCTATCAGCCATCTAAAAAACTAGGATGGAAGAATTTAAAAAATAACTAAGAGAGATGGAGGAGATACAAAAATGGGGAAACCAATAAGGAAACTAATCAGGTATTTCACGATTAGAAAGCAAATGGCATTATAAGATTGGCAAGGCACTTAACTTTACAACTATTAATTTCACAGTAATTGGTAAGAGACCATAAATTGTGTCCTCTGGAGGCACAATATATGTCAAAGGTGTTAGACTGATGGTTCCCAAGGTATCTTTTTATAGCCCACAATGTTTTGAAGCATAATGAAAATAGAACCATTATATAGTAATATTATCAATTATTACATAAAATTCACTTAATTCCATAATCTTTTTAAATTACCCTATATTCATTCATATTCCTGAATCCTCACTTTAAAATATAATTTTAAGAACATTTGTAAACGTGATGTAGGCCGCATGTTTTGTTTATAAGATGTCAAGAGTACTGGGCTTGGAACGACCGTCATTACGGCCACGAACGCGTTAGTAGGGTAGTATGTTGTCTGTATGTCTTTCCGGAAAAAAATATTTGAAGTTTTAGATGTATAGCTATATTTAAAAATAGTTAGCCATTTTTGTCAGTATTATGACAGTTCCATGCTGTATTTTTACAGTTTAAGTCTCCCCTTATAAAGTATCCATTCATTTAAGTTTGTTATTTTTTTTTATGGCTTGATAACACACGGATTTTAGAGAGAAATTATAGTTAATTTATAATTATTAATCAAATGTAAATTAACAGTAACCGCTTCTATAGATTTAAAAGGGGGTAATGGACAGTGTGATTATTTAAAATATTTATCAATATTGAGCGGCGTCATTTCGATCTCTATCTGATCAATAAATGTTGAAGTTAGGTATATTCACAAATTTGATGTGTGCTTCAGTTATTGCCAAGATTTTCGGATTATTTGAGGAAATAAATTCCTTTAATTCGAGTAGTTTATTTTTAACGGAACGTACTTTCCAAAATATTGAAATCTGCATGAATCCAACCGATATATGTAGGAATAACATATCTTTAAAAAAAAAAATCTAAACTGATATTTTTGAGATTTTAAATTTTTTTAAAACAAGCAATTACCTACTTGACATCTAGATTGTATTTACTGGTGATCCCACCTTTTCTCCATTTAAAAGGCATTGATATAACAAACATATGTCGGAATAACATACATTTTAAAACAAAATCTAAGAGGGTATTTAGAGATTTTCAAAATTTTGAAAACAAATAATTACAGCAACTAATATAAAGTTTTGATTTTATTTACTCATTGTCCCATCCTTTTTCTCCACCTTGAAATTTTGTATGAATCTAACCAATATATGTCGGATTAACAGACATTTTAATAATAAAAATCTAAAATGGTGTTTTCTATATTCAAGGTGTTATTTACTTTTCACACCTATACTTCTTGGAGAAAAGGAAGACAGATAAGTTTATCGCAAATTGCTCTTATCCTAATCATTCATGGGTCCAAAATAGTGCTAAACATATTGCTCTGCACCAAGGGCGTATGTAGAATTCATTTTCGGGATGGATTTTATTAGAAAAGGGCAAATAATCACCTTAAATGTCTATAATCGTCAAATTTGGCGTAAGGTTTAAGGTTAAGGATTAAGATTAGATCAAAAGCTGTTGTTAAAATCACCCAAAATATTACTCAAAATACAAATATTATGTTGCGGTATAATTATATTTTTTCTTATATTTCGGGATGGGAGAGATATATCCTTGATCACTCCCCTCCCAGCGTAGAACCCTGTTCTGCATTTTCTATTCAAAATAATTTCTAGATTTGGCCTGAATGCCATTACTATGAAAGTTTAAAAAGCATTATTATTAGTATTTCCAGAGAAGGATGGGACGAAATGTGTCTTATACAGGGGCGCAACTAGGCCTACTGGCGGCCAGGGCAAACTTCAATATTGCCGCTCCCAGGGCCGGAACAAGGAGAGCATAGAGGACGCGCCCTAAACGGTACAACATGTTCTATTAAGGGGAAGAAGTAAGGGAAGATGAAAGAAGAGGTGGTAAAATTAAGCTTGTCTTTCCTTCCGTGGCAAAAATCCGATTATCGGTTCTGCCGTCCCTGCCATAATCCCAGGTTATCTGCTTCTATGGAAATACGATACCGACAAAGCCTCGATACCGGCACTCATTCAAGCACTTGAATCAAATATTCGATAAGGAATCGAACGGAATATCGAACTAGTGCTATCAATTGCAAAACTACATGGTATCGAAAGAAAAGTATTGATACTTTACTTGTATCAATCGGTATCGTGCATCCCTATCTGCTTGTTATACACATTATTTCATGATTACTTATCTATATATTTGTTCGAATTTGATCCAATAAAATACATTTTTTTCGTTGCCTGCAAAAGAAGGAAAACAAATATTTTAAGACATTTTGGCGCTTCCCCTTAAGCGGTGCTCGATACGGCCGTCCCCTTCGCCCTACCCCAGCTACGCCTCTGGTCCTATTAACAACTGAGCCTATGCTATGTTTGACTCCACCAAAGTTCTGCACCTGTTTGTTCTTAACCCAAGTCGTTTTCTGGTTCATCAGTCGGAATAAAAAGTGTAAGTTGTTGCCGAATGCATACAGGGGCCTAGCCGTCCGGAGCCTCGTCCTGCCCTCTCCCTTTCCTTCGAAATTACAAAATGTGTATACTTATTCTTATCTGTAAAAAAAAATGTATAAACCTATTTGAATGATATTTCATAAATTACATGCCTAGGCATAGAAAATATTAAATATAGAGAGGGCCTCCTTACATCCCCGGTTGTGGTGGGTTTCTTTAAAGTAGATCATTGTTTCCCTCTCTCCTCGAAACGAAATCCTGGCTACGCTTCTGAGTGCACAATACACACAATGCACTTGAACAGTTGGCGCCCGATATTGCGAATAAAGTGAAAAGAAAAGGTGCGATTCATCATTGCTTTCTCATATTGGATCAACAATCGCGCTGCTGCTCTGTTATTTCTACAGCTTTGTTCAAATATCTTCAAGTAGTCATACAATACGTGCGACTTATCCAAGTGTATTTCTCCTGATATCGTGGTTACATTCTAGTGATGAAATGTTGTTAGTGTTACCAATATTTGTATTTCTTTAATGGTTGGGGTGCCCAAAACATTTTTTTATTTAGTGAAATCGAACAAAACAAATAGCGATTTCTTATATTAAAAACAAATTATCATGATAAGCAAAATTATTTAAATTACTGTAGGCATATATTACATACTTAACAAAATTTTTTACTATTAATTAATTATATATGCTTATTACAATTCCTGTGGTGTGTCTATTGCAAACTACTTTAACTCTCAGAAATAAGAATAAATAAATAATAATAATAAGAATAAATAATAATAATAAATAAATAATAAATAATAAGAATAAATAAACTCCACTAGATGTGTCGAGATCAAAATATGTGCCCTTGCTTTATTGAGAGGATAACTGATATTCCATACCTGGCACCATTTTTATTTTCATTTTATTCATTATTGGGATCATTTTCAAAGTAAATAAAATTTTACACGGTTCATCTAATTTCATGTATGGATTTGATTCAGCAATACACAAAGAAAAAACATTTTCATTCGAATTAGAGTTAATCCATACGTCTCACGCTTAAAATTCTCAAAAGGATTTAAGGTCGTAGGTGACCTTGCCTGGTAGATCAGAAGTAGGAATTCTACTTAAGTTTGTCGTCTTCTACGTACACTCTGGATTTAAGAGTGACCCACATAATCCATCCTAATGAATGAAATTTGCCTTCTACGTTAATTATTTTAATATTAAAATCGGCGTTAGCAGCAATAGTTTGATTAAAACAAAAATCTCCCAGTCGCACTGTCTTAAAAGAGGTTGCAGCTACATCTTCAAATTTCAGTATTCCATTATTAGAACCCAATTCTGAACTTATAGAAGGTGGCACCATTTTCCTAGTCCAAATTCTAGGCTGTGCTGACGATTTCGGCATGTCGCCAGATCAGAGAGTGCATTAATAGAGGCTTTTGAAAGGTGTGCCAGTGAATTTGGGTTGGTGGTGAACGAAAAAAAAATATATATGCGTGCAGGAGGATAAACAGAAAATCAGGAAACGTACTGAAATATAGAGCTAGAATTGTATAGTCGCACTGTCTTAAAAAGAGGTTGCAGCTATACCTTCAGTATTATTTTAGTACTCTATTTTTAGAATACGAAATCCTACTGAATTAATTGATTGAATTTATTAGTTCACGCGATTAATATTTTTTTATGTAAATGAAACACTAATCCAAACATGACTGACGTATTGAAATATATGATAGAATTACAATAAAATTTTAATGGAAATGATAAAAGTACGAGTAGGCCAGGGCCAGCCAGATTTAACGATTGGCGCTATGAAACCCGATTTTTAAACCAAATTTTGTGTTTTATTAAAAATTATCAGTATTTTTCTCACCGGTTTTTTTCACTTTTTGCCTAAGTGAGTTTTTCGCCTTCTATAGATAATTTAATTATGCTTCGAATGTAAGTAGGTTTACATCTTTATGACTAATAACAACAAAGTTGTAGCATTTTTAAAAATTATCCTACGCCAATACTTTGAGCGATATTTTGATCATTTTTCGCGGCTTGGATTCTTGAGGAATTTTTAGGAAATGTATGTTATAATAGCTTCTAAATCATATGTGAAATTAGGCTTGCTCTTAATTTTTTTTTGCTTTTCCGCCATCTTGGAGTGATTTGACTGTGTTATAAGAACGCTCATTGCGCTAACATTGAATTATTGCATTCTCCAAGCGATATTTCAAGCCTAGACTCAAATATGAAAAAAAAATTAAATAATTTTTTATTATTAGCAATTTTTGAAATTTTAATTGATGGGGGTTCCGGAAATGGAATGGGTCCAACAAATATTTAATAAATATATACTAAAGTGAAATCGAGCTTGTGAGATCATTGTGCAAGCGACATTTATTTTCAGGACAAAATAAATAGACTCATATTTATTTTGTTTCTAATATTTAATTTATGTACTTGTTTGGATACCGTCCCACATTATTATGAATGAAGTGGCCTACCAGGCAGCCAAAGAAGCAGCATTATCATCAATGGAAGTAAGCAGCATCCATACTTCATAAGATATACGCATATATCTAAAATACCAAGCCAAGATGACCTGGGCCTAGCTTCGAAATATCTCCGAGGCACAAGAAATTTTTTTAAAAATAAATAAAAGCATTGGAAAGTTCAAACCGCAGCATCAGAAGAGAATAGGTTGTCAGTATTAGACTGAGAATTGGCCACACGCGACTTACGCACGATTTCCTTATTACTAAAGGCACACCTCCCATCTGTGAAATGTGTAATCTGCAGCTGACCATCAGTCACATTTTAGAAGACTGCCCGCTACATAACAGCTACTTATGTTAGGAGATAGCATCACAAATACAGGGGAAAAATCTGGTGCGGTGCGCGCATCACACAACTTTCCCTTACCGTCCTATAATAATTATCTTTTTAATACAATTTTAATGAGTTCACATAAACACTGCTTCTAATAAACTCAGCAGCATTCACTTCTTCTCCCACTTAATTACAATAAAACAGTTTTTTAAACAATTTTTGTACAACAATTCTGTACACTAACTATATATTTTAACTTTGTCAAGTTCCATCGATATTTTAAAAGTTTCTGGTTTAGTTTCCATGAAAGCAATTTCTTTCCATTAAATAATGTGAAAGTAGAAATTATTAAGTTAATTTCCGCTTTTGTATTCTTAAATTACTTTATTACAGAGCGTATTGTTTACAAAAGATTGGCGGATTAGTGGGATTAGGTTCAGTCGCATCCGTCTCCTTTCGGATGCGCTTGGTTATCCATCTTGGGTCTTGTGCTCCTCATAAAATACAGTGTATCTTTGCTAATATTGGTCCGATTTTAATGATTCTTTTGTTGTTTTTTAGATAATTTAATTACCTTTCATACAATTCTACACATAATTTACCGTAAAATGCATACTTTTTATGCTATGCGCAAATAAAGTATTCTTTTCATCATAACTTTTTTCCCTGCAATTCCTCGGTGATTTACTACATAAATAAAAGGTTAAAGGCCTTTATGAAGAATAATTTAGGCAAGTTTCATCAAAATCGTTGGAGCCGTTTTCGAGAAAATTGTAAAAAAGTGTAAAATCGATTTTAAAAAGTGGCACTTCGGTTAATCGATTTTGACGAAAAAGTTGCTGTAACATCACAGCCAGATACCTATCTTAAATACGTAATTTGAGTATCGTACGACTTTTCGTTTTTGAGCTAGACTGTTCACATACACACAGACACACCGACACACAAACCATTTTGCGAGGCTTGGTCACTTGGACTCAGTGGACCTTAAAACGTGTATTTCCGAATTCGATAATGTTCACGATCGCAATACTTCCCCTTTCTATATACTTCGTATATAGGTAAGGGAATGTAATAATTGAATACTTTTATATTATTGAAAAATATAACTATTTAATACCAAAAGTGAAAGATTGGAATCAAATAAAGAAGGACACTAAAGACCCAAGCAGTTGATAAGCTGCTTATCCATAAGAAGCTTAACCTAATCTTTAATTTTTGTAAATTGCATTTGTAAATACTTCAAGGCTTCAAATTTAATTGTAATCTATTAATTTTAACACTGTACTGCTTCGTAAGGAGATTTATTGGAATTTTCATCATTTAAGGTAACACTCATGACCAGTAGCCTTCCTGACAGATTGGGATTGCTCATTTTGCACTGACTGTGATTACTAAGTAAGGTTACTATGCTCTAGGAAACCAAATTGAACGAATTTCAAAACATCGCATTTAAAATAAATTATTACTCCTGAAAATGAATTAAAGTACTGAACCATGTTATTCTAGTTTTCTAACTTTTCATTCTCTGTAGTTTTTTTTTCTCTTGTTTATTTTTACTTATAAATAGAATATATTTTGTTTGTAATAAATTATGAAAATAAAAAATGTGTTGTACAAGAGTATATTCCGAATCAATTATAAAAATTACTGTAATGTTATTTATGAAAAACCCTGTAGTAACTGAAATAGGTAACTATAAAAAAGCTATCACCCGCAGATAAAAACATAAGCGAACTATTATATTCCTGTGTAATCATAATCCTATGTTCCAAGAACATAACCTGTATTTTATTTTATTTTCAATTTTTTTTTTCTCTGGTTTTTTTTCTCTTGTTTATTTAACCAATAATAAAATATATTTTGTTTGTAATAAATTGTAAAAATAAAAAATGTGTTGTACAAGGATATATCCCTAATCAATTATAAAAATGACTGTAATACTATTTATGGAATAAAATTGGCATTTATAGAAAACAAAAATATATGTATAGTTAATTTTGGCCTGAAAAGCACAGATCTGCTGTTAACTGTAGACAAAATTATTACTTTTTACCAACCTAAGAGAACAAAAATTTCCATTAATCCCTTTCAAACCCAGATAATACTCCTGAAATAACACTCACGACAGATTTTTATTAAAGTACTAAAATGTGATAAATTCACCTTACAACAATAATTTTAAGAGCATATGTTCATAACCCTGTTTTACTAGTTCTCCTAATTGCATATTATTACAATATTAGTCTTTAAATAAATTTATTTATTTATACAGAAGTATTTAAAGATGTCACAGCCTAGTTAAGGACAGGAAAAAACATATCTTCAATAAAATGTATATTTTATTTACGGTTTAGCTTGAATGTTAGCATTTAGTTATCTAGTGCCATAGCTTTTGTTATAATTACTTTTCCTTTATCTGTAGAAATTAAAATTATTTCTAAAGTGACGCAGAAAAATTTAAAAATAAAGTGAAATCTATAGACAGCAATGCTGCAATACATTTTTAAAATGATCCGTTTATATTTTTATTGTTGTCCATTAAGAAAACTGTCTTGAAACAAATAATTAAAAATGCTTACAATACTTAATTAATAAGATAACGTATTTGTTACCTTCTTGAATGATCTCTGTTCCAGCAAAAGAGACAGATATTCCGAGAGCAGGTATTACCACACTCCGGCGGGAAGATCCCGGAGGAGGCGTTCAGGACGGACCGGTTGGCCTTGAACAGGCTCAACAAGGAAGGCATCGCTATCCCTGACGGAGTCTTGCTAGAGACCCGGCACAGGGAGTCCCATTTCCCGTCCCACCGGCATGATCCGGACATCAACGCCTCCATCATCCGCATCGTCCAGAGACCTGACGGAAGATATGCACCTCCCGAAGGAAGGTAATACAAAAAAAAAGACATATTACAACATGTAATAGATGTTTGTAGCAATTTTAATAATTTAATATTGAATAAAATAATGTCAACATTCCTGCTCATTTCATATTGCAGGCTACGCCGTGAAGAAGCTGATTGCCTCACTAAAATGTATTGGTTGTATAAGAACTTGGAAATTTTGAGAGGTGATTTTTCTCCCGTAAAAAATTTATTGAGGAAAAAAGATCGTGGAGGTTTAGTAAAGCTCAGTCATGATGTAAAACATTTATTGAAATCTGGGAAAAAAATTGTTTGAGTCTATAGAGAAAAATAAACAAGCCAAACATACGCTTGTCCCACATATTAGATCGGATGCCTCTCTTACTGAAACGATGCCTCAGAAAAGAAAAATGTTTGTGCAAAGGAACATTTTAATGAAGAAAATAAACATTATGGCCGACTATTAAAGTGCATAGGTTCAGTTTTTTCAAAAGTGATGGTTAACCACTTTATAAAAAATAGAAATGAGGTAATCAATAAAAAAAAAATTAGAGCCAAGAATACGAAACTAATTTTTATTTAGAGGCTAGCATCGTTTTGAATGTTATTTATTATTCATTAATTGAGTATAATTTTTTGTTTCTTTTAATTTTTTTAGATGGCTAGTTTCATCTTTACTATTCGATGAATATTTATTTATTAATTCTCGTGGCTACCGTGAAAGCTACACACGGTCTTCATCTATTGGTGATTCTTCATCTTTATATTACAAAAGAAACAATTCAAAACGAAAAAAATGTGATGGGCTTTAACTTGTTATAAAAACAGACAAGCAGAGTAAAAAATAATCAAATAAACAATGTTTTATAAGTAAAGTATTTAGTGATGAGAACTGACAGGCTAGGGTACACTGAAGTGGGGAAATCCCGAACGGATGAGACAGCCAGCCATCAGCTCTAGGCCTTACTACCGCTTCTACTCCCTTTCTATGCTTAATATATTTTAAATGTATAACATGTGTCTTCTTTTTAATTAATAATAAATTATATATAATCACTACTTCCAGCGGTATGCTTAAAACATGATAATAATTTCTAGTAAAAAAGATCTAGGGTAAAAGAAAAATAGCTGAACAATGTTAAGAGTCTATAACACCGATTCACTAATAAGGATTAAAAAGCGAATACAATAACTATCAGGGAATTTTATTCCTTCCATCATGCTACAAAGTATTAAAGGTAACTGTAACAAGCGAAGTCACAAAGAGTAAATATCCACTATTCATTGATTTTTAAATATATCACATTCATTGATTATCACGAATACTTGTTATTTATTTTTTTGCAGATTTCACCAGAGAAAAAAGTTTTGTTTGTTTGATTCAGTGAGCTCGGTCTCAGAAAAAAATATTAAAAAAAACTAGTTTCTATTGTTCAATGTTCTCCCTTTTATTTGTAAATGGATAAAAAATTTATCTAATTTAGCTCTCTAAAAAGTTTTTAAAACTTTATCATGGCTACCGAGGAATTTCTAGAATTACAGCTCTATTTTTTTGGATGATAAGTGGCATGGTAGAAACCTCTTCCTGAGTAATAGTAAGCTTTCAAGTAATTTATAAATTAAAAAATCTGGTGAGTTGCGCGTATCACACAACTTTCTCTTACCACTTCGCTTACTTATATTTATATTTTTAACATAATTTTAAAGAGTTCGTATAAACACTACATGAAATAAACTTAGCATCATGCTCTTCTTCACGCCTTCTTTCACAAAAGTGCAATGTAATAGTTTTTAAACATTTTTAGTATTTATATAAAATATAGGAAATATATTTTAAAAGTTTCGGTTTAGTTTCCATGGCAATTCCATTTTGTTTCCATTAAATAATGTAAAAATGGAAATTATTAAGTTAATTTCTACTTTTATATTATTACATTAAATTATTATACAGCGCATTGTTGACAACAGGTTAGCGGCTTAGTTGGAGGAGGTTTGGTCGCATACGTTATGAGATGCCTGAGCTGTATCTTTTGCTATACTCGTCTGATTTCGATGATTCATGTTTTTGTTTTTTAGATAATTTAATTGCCTTTCATACGATTTCATATAAAATTTAACTTAACATGCATACTTTTTGAATTAAGCGCAAACAAAAATTTCTTTTGGCTACGACTTTTTTTCCCTGAATTTTCCTCAAACAATCAGAAAACATCCCATTTCCAAAATAACCAATGTTAAAATAGGAAAAATAAAATACTAAAATCGCAAACATATATATTTTTTCAATAATTATTATTTTCATTCTTTGAAACTATTTAAATAAATTTAATTTTGATATTATTGCTTTTTCTCAATAAAACTGGATTTGTCATTGAGACCAAATACGAATTTCTACTATACTCGGTGGTCGTGTTACACGGTTAAACCAAGAGCATCGCGGTATCCTCCCCCTCCTCCTAAACCTCCTTCTCGCCTAAACTTCCCACATTCCCGCGTGACAACATGCAGTTTCCCGTTCAGTAGAACACTTTGGACAAGGATCAGAAGAGAAACCGTAGTGCGAGATTTTTCCATACTTAGACTCACTCACCGCCTGGTCTATTCGGTTGGTTTTAGTCTCTGCTAATGTGTCAACCGGTGATATGGTAAATGCGGTGCGTCTTGTAGCTTAGAAGAATCTGTCCACGCACACGCCTTACCTTACCGCCTTGGGTGCAAATCCTAATACAAAAATTATTAGCTGGATCTTCGATAATAATTAGCCTCATTAAGATTCTTTTCTTAATTACGCTTCATTCATTGGGAGATGTATAGTTTTCGAAAAACTAAATAAAGGGAACGGGTATGGAAAAATATATGACGCATTTTTCCATTTGATTTAAAAAAGATGGATACAAAGTCAAATACTGGTCCGACGTAGATGATTTTTTTTACTTCCTTTTACGCAGTAAAGGAAGTATTGTAATCGCGAATATTTTCGGTTTTCAGATTTCAACGGAAATATCCATTTTGACCATTCCTGAATTCATTTTGACTATTCGTACGTTCGTTCGTACGTATCTCATATGACTCAAAAACGGTCAGCCATAAAAGTTAAAATTTTGTATTTAGTATTGTAAAATTTAGTTGTGAATCTCCCTTTTTTTCGCTTCATAATTACCGGAAGTGGTACTTTAATTGAATGTCATTACTGATTTTCTTCAAAAAATATATTAAAGTATAATGCTAAACTTCTCAAATTTGGTATTTGAGAGTTGCATATCAATATAAATAACATAATAAATTTTGGTCAAAATTGGCAAACCGGAAGTGGTACTTTACTTGAAGGTCATATTAGACATTTATCAAAAAATATATTAAAATATAATGTAAAACATCTCAAATTTGGTAAGTTAGACTTTTATATCAATATAAATAATATAATAGATTTTAGTTAAAATGGAAGATCCGAAAGGGGTACTTTACTTGAAGGTCATAAGAAACTTACATCAAAAGGTATATCGACATTTATTACAGAAATCATATGATTCGGTGATGAAGGTCATAAACGCGATTTTTTTTCCACTCTAATCAAACAATTTCATTACTTGTTTTAAGTGTTAAAATTGAGTGTAAAATACTTTGTTGCCTCCCTATTTGTGAACTGAACAAGTCTGCAGTAGGAGAATAAGATATAAGTTAAGCGGTTTCTTCTGCTTAAAATGTTGAAACTGTCGGTTTCCAATGCTTATCTAGTGACATAGACAGTTCTAATGTTGTCGAGGAACACGAAGAAATGTCTTGGGAACTTGTTACCAACTGAAAGAAAATGAGCTATAAAAACGGAATGAGACCTAGTTCTAGCTTTATCTAATCGCAACGCCGAATGTAGTTTTTGAGGTACCGCTATGTTCGGAAACTAGTAACCAAATTCAGGGTCACTTTTTGAGCCACCGATTTATAGTTTAATAGGCGTACAAGGAAGTCATGGGGTGTTCACATCAGATATTTTTTATTTATTTAGAATTTAATTACCTTTTAGAAGATTTTGCAGTATTTTCCATAAAATTTTTACTTTTTGTACACGAAAAGTATTTTATCGGAAAGTATTGTACACGACGTTTGGTCATAGCTTTCTTTCGGGGAAGTACTGCTTATGTATGTAAAGTGAAAACCGGATCTCGAAAATTTGACTATATTACATTATATACCTCACCTTGCCACTATCTGGCGGCGGTAAGGTATGTAAAAAGTTATCTATGCTTCTGGTGTACTTTCGTGATCAGTTTGAAATATATTTGAAAACTTCAATAATAGTGTTGCAAGAAATGTGAACCATGCCACATTACTAGCAATCCCAGACTGAAGTAACGCCGAACTAACTGAATTAAATAATACAATATTTTATTTATTTATTTGTTATGACCCATCGGTAATGTATTTTACCCGTGGACATTAGATCCACCGTTCAACCAATCTCCCTGATTATCTTAGCAGATTGGAAAACAAATACAGCCAGTAATATTCAATTGTTGCTTTCAGATATCCATTTAATAACCTGGTGGAATCGACCTACGTTATCAGACCACCTATCAACATTCATGGATATGTCGGTCTGCCTCCCAGGAAGCCGATCCAGTCAACACTCCAGATACCAGCCCGCCCGTTCTTCTCTCAAGGCGAGGACTTGCTCAACATCAACAACCTGGATAGCTCAGATTTACTGGACACCCTCAACCACGAATTCCCAGGAACTAGGGTAAGTCCTGACCGCTCATTAGAATACAATATTATCTTAGTCTTTAACATCGATTCTTGCCCTCCATGAATAATTCGCATAGCTTTTGTTCGGTAACCAGTTTCCTTAGTGGAAACAGTGCAGAAACTTTTTCTCCATGTAGCATTTAAAATAGTTTGTTCATTTAATTCTGTAAGGTTGATTTATTGGATACAAAGGTACTATATATGAAAGCATCTCTTTAGAACACGGTATTAAGTAATTGTTTAAGTGTATAATAAGTTATACGTTCTGTCTAAAATACAATCTGCACATCGTATTAGGTAGGGTTGCTCAACTTGCCCCCTATAAAATACAGATTACAACACTGTTATTCAATTAAACAGATAGCGTTGTCGATAATTCGATAATTATTGTTTAATTATTATTATCAATTATAGTTAAAGTTCATTAATCTTCCATGCAGAAATTAATCTTACTTAAACTACTGACATCAATAATTATGTTTCAATCTTAGTATCATATGCTCATTACTTAGCTGAATATAACACTCCGTTCTTATTCTTTTTTCAAACCCAGTCCATGATACTTCATCATATCCAATTAGCCTGTTTCTGATTCTTTCAAATATCTTTGAAAAATCCTTCTTAAATCTCCTTTGGGAGTCCTTAGAAAGGTTGAGAATTGTCCCAGAATTCCTCCTCTTTGAACTCCTCTCTTAGTCAAGGACTCTTCCCTCCACCCCAAACTTACCGTAATTGCTCTTCAAAGTGAATTCCTTCTTATTATTATTCATGACCAATTTACATTATTTTCATTTTGGTTTATTATTTAAAATAATCAACCTTTGTATTCGACCAAAATTTTTTTTTATTTTAATCCTCCCTCAAAATTTGAGGTTTTATGTTTCAAGAAACATAAATATCGAATAAAAAAAAATCTGTCGGTCCGCCGTCCGGGGCTTTTCTTCGAAACTACGAAACGATTTTGTTGAGATTGAGCAAAAAGTCCCAGGTTACTCCAGAACGATCCTCGGAACTCGGCATTACCATCCGTCTTCTTATTTCAAAATGGCGACCGATTAGAGATTTTAATAAGCACATAACTCTGCATTTCCTTTCTATCCGAAGGGACATATAAAGTGTTTTTGAATTTGCATACCAAGGCATTTAATTTATTTAAATTGCTTGTTTTTTACATTTTTTTTTTTAAATGCCTTGGTATGCAAATTCCAAAACACTCTACATTTCCCTTCTATCTGTATATTCTATATAAAATTAAAAAACAAACAATTTAGATAAATACTTTTGGTTTATTATTTTCAATAATAGACCTATGTAATCGACCAAGAATTTTTTTTTTAATCCCCTCAAACTTTGAGATTTTTCGTTTCATGATACGTAAAATCCATATAGCGAATTAAAAAAATCTGTCCGTCCGCCGCACAGTGGTAAAAACGTGAAAAAAAAAACCTGACTCGCACCATTCTTCAAAATGCCAATTTCATTTTTACTTCCTTGTACGAAGTAAAGGAAGTATTGTAATCGCGAAAATTTTCGGTTTTCAGATTTCAACGGAAATATCCATTTTGACCATCCCTGAATCGATTTTAACTAGTTTCGTCGTGGCGTCTGTACGTACGTTCGTTCGTATTTCGTATAACTCAAAAAGCCGTAGAAAGTTGAAATTTTGTATTTAGGATTGCTGTAAAATCTAGTTGTGAACCTCCCTTTTTGGTCACTGCTTGATCACCGGAAGTGGTACTTTACTTGAAGGTCATAATTGATTTCCATCAAAAATTATATTAATTTACTATGCAAAACTTCTCAAATTTAGTATTTATAACTTATATATTGATTTAAATAACAAACTAGATTTTGATCTAAATTGGAAAACCGAAAGCGGTACTTTGCTTGAAGGTCATATTAGAATTTCATAAAAAATTATATTAAAATATAATATAAAAAATCTCAAATTTGGTAAATAGGACTTTTATATCGATTTGAATTTATTTACTATATTTTGGTTAAAATTGGTGAGTCGAAAAGGGTACTTTACTTGAAGGTCATAATAAGCTTACATCAAAAATTATATTTAAATTAAAAATCATATGTTTCGGTAATAAAGGTTACAAACGCGATTTGGTTTCCAATACAATTAAACATTTTTATTACTTGTTTGAAGTGTTAAAATTTAGTGTAAAATACTGGTTTTCCTCCCCATTTGTGAGATCAACAAGTCTGCAGCATGAGAATAAAATATTAGTTAAGTGGGTTTTTCCGCTTAAAATGTCGAAACTTTCGATTTCTAATGCTTTATCCAGTTATATTGACATTTTTATTGTTGTCACGGAACAAGAAGAAATATCTTGGAAACTAGTTATCTACTGAAGGAAAACGACATATAATAACAGAATGAGACCTCCAGAAACAAGAGTGTGTCTGTGTGTATAGGTTAATAGGTTAAATTATTTGGTTTTGTCAAAATTCCTCACAAAAAAAATCATCTAAATCGGACCAGTTTTAGCTGACGTATATCTTAATGAACTTTGTAGACTAATTTCCTGTCGCTACAGGTCAGCCTAGCCCTAGGCCTCCTGATTTCCTCGCTTCGTCGCATCTCTCTACTTTTTCCTTCCTTGGATTATTTCTCTACTCCTTCCTTCAGCTTCTTGGTCTTTCCTCACTGAAGTGCACCTCCAACATTTTCCTCTGTACCTTTTCACCCTCTGATTACATATCCTAACCATCTCAGCCTACTTACTTTGACACACTCTCTCAGACAAGCTCCAAATTTCTTTTCGATAGGTGCTTACTGCTTAATTTCCTTGCTGAACATATTAGATATATTTTATAAACCATTCTGCGCTTGCTCCTTTTCCTAAACATTACTGATCTGAAATACTAAATATCTGAACTCTAAACCAAAGCGATATGGAAATTCTTGTAAATGGACAGACCAGATATTTTTGAAATATTACCATTTTGAAATAATAAACTATTGTGTAATAATTGGCAGCGTTTTCATTTTATAATATAATGCACAACTCATATAATTTTAGTTTTGGTGCACTTTTTTTTTTTTCAATTTCTTCTTCAAACAACCGTCCCCTCCTCCCCCCCCCCACCGGACAATTCAAAAATACCACTTTTGGCTCCCTCTTCACTCCTCCTCCCAAAAAATTTCTGACCTTTATGGCATATATTTTAATGTATTATAGAAGTGTCCACTTTTTATTCGATTAAAACATCAATTCGATAATTTTAAGACAAAATAGAGTAATTCTTCATTTTATAAATTGAAATAGGAACACGTAAATTTTCGATGAACGTTACAGTCATATACGAGATTCTGGCTTTATTATGGCATTATTGGAAAGTTGGAACATGTTAAATATCATGAGTGGAAAGCTGTAAACAACAGTTGAAAGCTAGACGATCGGTACGTGATTTGAAGAAAATGAACTTCTTATTCCTTGGTAGTTTCGTAGCTAGAATGTAGTAGTAATGATAAACTGTTAGAAGCTTAAAATTGGAAACAATTTAATATAAGGCGGTTATAATTTTAGAGAAAACGGTCTAGTAGCCAGCTGGAAGCTATTCGATATTTTAGTGAGTTGTGTTATATAAATTTACAAATATTTAACTGTATTTTATGTTATACCTTAATATCTTGTATTTCATTGCTTCCCCAATACCGAAGGTAGAGAAGCTTTGTATTCATCCAAGAAATGAAAAAAAAATTGTATCCTCAAATTCGAAAATATCCACTAGCGTTTTACGTTTTTTAAATCAAGGAACAAACTTGGCCTTGTTGAGATATTTGGTAATAATTAACCTAGTAAATAAATACAATTATTGAAAAAAATTATTTTTTAAAGAAATCGTTTTATTTTATGTTTTCATAACGAAGTGACATCTTGAAATAAGCTAGTAACTTTTTCATGGAGTTCAATTAATATTTTATAAAATTCATTCATTTCTTCACTCAATTTTGTAACATTGTTCACTCACGGATGATAATGCCTTGTTACCTCGATAGGAAGTTGAATCGATCTTCTGTAAAAATATTTCTTCTGTTTATATGGAACCTGTGTAAATACACGAATGACTATTATTTAAATAGTTTTCCTCCAAGACCCGAAAAAGAAGCGGGGATGAGGAAAGGCCGATAGGTCATGATCTCTTAAATGGGAAATGCCACTTACGGAGACAAATGCTCTCATCGGTATGCTCGACTTGCGTTGCATGGATGTAGCTAAATATAGGTTCCTTGCAAACTTTAGAATCAGAAGACCCATAGATATCAATTATTACAGTGATGGAAAGTACTGGGGGTGTCTGGGGTCGCAAGGCAACTGACCGCCCTTGTACTTCCCTCTAATTCTCTCCTGCCAGGAATTCGTAAAACAGCTTCCTTGTTACTCTTAAGTCTCATCTCTGTTTTGTCTTAAATAATTGATAGATACTTATCGGATATTCTTAAATACTCGTCAAAATTCCTGAATGGTAACTAATTTATTGTATTTTTATTGATTGTTAATGATTTTTGTTGTTTAGATCATTTTTACCGAGTTCGTTGAAAGCTGCAACAATTACAGAATAATATTAATTTTATAAATAATATATATATGCATATATTAATTTTTTGTTTGGTGTTAAACGTCCTTTCCTACTCCTATTAAGGTAAACAGGACGGGCTATTCCTCCAGGTTACCGATCTATTCTAATCAAAGTTGGGAGGTCGAGATTTATTGCATGGGCCCGCCGCAAAATAAATTTCCGGATTCGAACCACTGTTATTGATGATATATTGATATTAAATATAATTGCTCATGCGCGGTGTGATTTTATTCTACTAACTATTTTTTTTTTTTTAATGTTAACGGTTTAATCTTATTTGATGTATTATAATTCGTTGTACTAAACATCTCATCATGGTAATGTTAGTTTATATGTTTTGATTTTTCCTATCTCAGTGAGGAATCAAGCAAACCCTCAAAATATGTCATCAACATGTCAAAATCGCCAAATTCGCTTACTGCTCTGAAGTCATCATTTTACAAAGGTTTTGTGTGCCGATATCACTGCTCCGCATGTTTTCTCGAATTTTCTCTTCACGATTCTAAACCAGGAGGCCTCATTGATTCCTCCATAAAATCCCAATGGTCAAGATCTCTTAGATGCACTTGTGAACACTTCAAGTAAAGTGATGTATTACTTACTTCCAGTGGATATATAATATGGATATATTAATCTTATCCATGTGAAATCCAAAATGTGTTGACTAGTGAAAATACTATTACTATTTTTATCTTGAGGGATGGAATGCACTTCTTCAGTTATACATTATGTTTCCTTTGTAAATACACATATGGTCATCCAGAGGTTCCATATAATTTCAGGCTTCTCGTAAGTACATTAGAACTTGGGATTTGCTCCAGTAATATTTATGTCGTTTATCGGGGCTTAGCTCCCTTTTGTGATCTTTCAGTTTACCAAGCTGTTCTAGACAGTGAGAGAAGACCGGGATTTAATCTCCACCAAGAATAAAAATGAATCCTCCCATATCGGATCTGAACGTGGACAATTCTTCATTCAAGACTCGAGAATGCTGAGGTGTTTCCTCATCACCCTCGACTATCACTCGGGCGGAGACTATCATCATCTTAGTAAAAAATGTGTTCTGCTTTTACTCCATCACCTAAAGAAAGACGGCGGGCCGTATTCTGCGAACTCCATTTTCTTGAGACAATACTTTAGCGAGTAAATGTTCATTAGGAGACAAGCTGTTCTCAACAATTTCTTCGTAAAGTTTTGTTAAAAATCAATAATATTTTTTGATATTAAATGAAAAGTTTGAACTGCTTCATACATGGCGTTTAGGCCTTGTAAGTTCCTTTATTTCTCAGGATTTGATTTATTTCCCCATTAAGCTGATTTATTGATGTGAGCAATTAATCGCATTGAGTAGAATTAACGAACTAACGAACATAATGACGTACCAAGCCTTCATTGTTTTGAAATATATATGGAATAAATATATTTTTTGGACCAGAGTTACTCAACAACTTAATAGGACTGGGTGGATGCAGATGACCAGGATATAAAGGTGAAACCTGACGCCTTTGGCCATTCTTATATAACATGGGGGATCCCTGACCGTTCTCAAGAATATTTTCAGGTTTTTACTCCTCTTCTTCTAATCCCTTTAGGTCTTCTTTATAAATGATAACGCTATACTTTCGGCTTACCAGCCTAGTATTAAAACGACTAATATATTTTTAGTAGCTACACCGAGAAATATTCGAACCTACTTATTATGTACACTAATTATGTATTAGTGGAATAAACTCTTCCATTATATCACAAATATTATTATTTTCGTTGTTCTTTTATTACTCCACCAACTCACAGAGGGGCAGATGTACTACATTTATTGCATAAAGTAATGTATGGAATTTTTACTACAAATTATCACGTTAATGATCTGTGAATGGCCTATACAATAATATAAAACTTTTATTATGCCAGCTACCGGTACTAAAGTCCTGTAAATTAAGAGCCATGTCCTAGAATAGAATAAAAAAATTCTGATTATTTAAAAATATTACTGATATATTTTAAAATGAGCATTTTAAGGTAGATTTTCTTCGAAACATTATATATTATATATTTCCCCCATTCTCAAGGTGCTCTTTTTAATCATTATATCTTATTATTCCTTCTTCTATATTATCTACTGTATTCTATATTGTTCTAATTGTAAGAGCAACGGATAAAGAAATGGTTGTGATATAACGGAAGAGTTTATTCCACTAATACATAATTAAAGCTTTTAATTTCTTCCCATTTAACTAGCATTACATACTTGGACCTTAAATTCTAGGTTATTTACTGTGCTTGTATGTATACCATTATATTATATGTACTTACTGTGCTAGTTTCCTTATATAGAATTAAGAATAAAATAATGTATGCATCATTGATACATTAGTGCTATCTGCTTTCTGGTAAAAGCACTGATTAAACAGTTTTATTTATTAAGCATGTTTTTGATGACTTTCTTTTTTTAATCCATTACTGTTACTGTCAGATAGCTTTTAAGGAAGCTTCATAGTTCATGCAATATTTCCAAATCTTTGATTGATTATTTATTACTCAACAAGTAATATCATCGAAATTCTTTTTAAATTATTAGAAAATTGTTACCTAAACTTATAGGCAGATTTCAATGATAGCGAACATGAAGTTAATTAGCCATGTGTTTCTCACAACACTAAATAAGTGTATTGATGATTTTGCAATTCACAACTATGTACCACGTTTGATTTGGAGATTTGTTTTTAGTTGTGGACCGGTTTCGGACCTTTATTCCATGAAACCGCCAATCGTATTCTCCGACACTCTGGTAAAGGGAAGGACCAGCGATCTTCTGTTGCCAATCAGTTGGTAGCCAAGAGTCAAACTGATAACGCTAAATCTGAGGGCATCCCATTTGCTAGGCCGGCTGGTTTGTACAGCCAAGGAACCGCTACCAAGCAGACGATCTCCAACAGCAAGCAGCAGACGCCTTTGATCTTCACCGGACAGCTCCTCAGGGCGACACCAAGCCAGCTTACAAACCAGATCCTGAGGAGTGCAGTTCAGCCGCTGCTCTCCAGCACGACCAGGCCCATCCAGAGGCTCGCCATTGGCTACAGGCAGCCGGACCGTGTCTCTAGCAGCCAATTGGAATATCCCGCCCTCAACAGAATCCCTAAGACTTCCTACATCTGTCGGAATTCGGGAAGGTCAATGGAGCCTGATCCAAGCACGAACTGTCAGGTACGTACTTGTTATATTAGATCAGTTAACATCTTTCTATAACCTAAAAGTTTACTAGTTTTAATTAATTATAAATTTATTTCTAATCATTCTGTTGGATGAGCCTTTTTTTTTCCAGCATTAATTAAATGGTTGAAACACATCCTGGTTTTCTATTTGATTGTTTGTAAAGCGTACAACTAACGAAACTGTCTTCATCATCAGTCAATTCAATTACCGAAGCTTCAATAAGATCTTGTTGAGACTTAATTTAACACTTATTAATTATCCTCATGCTGCCGCAGAATGGTTGAAAATTACTTTTTTTTCGGTAAAACTCCAGTCAAGCCCGATCTGACAGAAAAATAATTTTAATACAATCTTAATCACAATAATATTTTAATTAAGATGTGCACTTTCAAAAGTTTTTACCACTGATGTAGTAGGCGAAATTTAGAAATTTCTATTCTGGAATGACAAACTGATATTGTTTCTCACATTTGTAAACTACCTAAATAAAAGCTATGTTGTGATTATATGGGGAGAAGGAGAGTTGACAGTTTATTTTGGATTAAATACCCAAAACTCCATCGAATTCAGATTTTGAAAACGATGGAACATCTAGTTTTTAACTCGAAATAAATAAAAGCTAAACACATTTTTTTTTTTTTTCAACAAATAATTATTTCGTAATGCCAAAATGATAAAGTTAAATATATTAAAAATATTTACCAATTTATAAAATAAATAATAATATACATATACATATATAATATATAATATATAATATATATATATATATATATATATATATATATATATATATATATATATATATATATATAAAAATTATATAAATATATATATATATAAAAACGCCCACCCGTAATTTCATGAAATTGAACAACATTTGTACAATAAATGTACACTACTTAGTACACGGAAAGCCGTTTTCAAATATAGGCGTGTCGTGGAAAATACGTATGTGCATGCGTAAGCTAAATTTAGTAGATGGAAATTGGATAAAATTGATACCAGACCATTACTACACAGGTCTCTGACTTTCCTCCAACTTAGGACTGAATCGGAAGAGCTGTTTTTGAAATATGGGTGTTCCAAGGAAAATGCACCTTGCACGCGTAAGCCAATGTAATGAATAGTATTCGATGAAATTAAAACAGGATCAAATCTACACTAATTCCCAACTTTGCTCCAACTTAGGACTGAATAGGGAAGATCTGTTTTTGAAATATGGGTGTGTCAAGAAAAATGCGCCTGTGCATGTGTAAGCGAAAGTAGTGAATGGTATTGGCCGAAATTAAAACAGGATGAAATCTACACTAGTCCTCCAACTTTCATCCAACTTTGGGCCAAATCGGATGAGACGTTATTGAAATATTGGTTTGTCAAGGAAAATACATTTTCGCAAGCGTATGCGAAAGTAGAGGATGGAATTTGATAAAATTAATGTGTGACCATCTAGGCACCAACTCACACAATTCCTAAAAAAATCATCACTATCGGATGGCCGGTAGTAGTTGTTATTCCCGCCACATGGATTTTACAGCTTCAGCTGTGACAAAGCAATAAACAAATAACAAGTGTGATTCCATTTTCAAAATCGAATTGTACCCACAGACGCAGCTGTCAATTAAAAATATTTTATTAGGAGTCTTGTTTTAAGAAAAAAATCATTTTAGACCTTCGGTGTTCGGAAGATATACACTTACAAAAACTTTTTTATAGTTTTATATGTTACATATTCCGTAAATTATTATTGACTCAAAATAAACAAAAAATGGTGCTTTTTCCACTCATTATATTATATGGTACAGCTGCTGTTGATTACAAAGCAAATTCGCCCCAAGAAAAAAATGGATGAGTGGCTATAAAAATAATAATGTCGACAATGTTTTGTTTTTTAAATCAAACATTATTCTAAGGTTGGATTAGGAGGCTCGTTACAAGTGTAAAAATTAAAACATTTCCGATTAAATAGATAAAATATTTTAGTTAACTATTCTATTCATCAATGTTTCTCCTTGTTTTGATTTATATCTGTTTCTTTACTTTTATGATCATTACTGTTAATTTCTTAGCTCTATTTATAAAATTTGTAGCCGTGTTTTTTATTTGCGGTTTTGGATGATTAGAGAAATTAATTTACAATTGAAAGGGCCAACCAATAACAATATGCGAATATAATGACAAATAGAGAGATAAATATAGGATAAATACAAAAATCAAATAGGTGTATACTCTTGCTGAGTATAAATAATTGACATTTAGTGACCTTAGACTCCAAGCAAAATAGAGTGAAGTTTTTATTTTAAATTCAATTTAACTTTATCTTTCGTGTTGTGAACATTACTCCTAAACTTCCGTGATGAACTATACACAAATAGACATTAGAAGCTATTTTGCGGTAAATTAATTTTAAAGTAAATTAATTTTTATGTATGTTTGCATGTATTTAATACATGTTCTTATTAAATTATAAATGTACATTTGTAAAAAATCTTCAATCACAGGTGTGATTTGTACATGTTTGCAAATAAGTGCTATTGATCGTTCTGTTTTGTGTTTCTTAAACCATAAAAAATTATCTTTGTTACATCTTTAACCCCCAAAAATTACCTTTGATACTTCTTTAGCCCTAAGAATAGACATAATTGTTTTTAGCCTGAAAAGGGTGAAAAATAATTTCTAAATATGGAAATTTCCATACTTTTTTCAAGGAACCTTCATGTTCGATATTTAGACGTTGAGTTGTATATATCTGTTTAGTGGTAACAAAACTATATTTGGATTTACACTTGTATCATTTTCATTTCTAAATACCTCTTAACCGATATTGTCGATTAATTTTGATGAATATTTAATAATGTATCTCCTTTACCAAATTCAATGGTGATTATATATAATAACCGACAATTATAAAAAATTATCAGTTTATTGCATTTACTATAACATATACAAAATATCCCAGAAATTTATTTACAAAAATTAAATGAATAGGAATAAAATCAAATTGATAAAAATGTAGAGTGTTTTGCAATAATGTAATTTATAAAATAAAAACATATGTGATATAAAAAAAGATTAAATTGGACTGGGCACGTTAAAACAATGTAAATGTCTAAGATCATTGTGGAATCAGACGACCATAACTAACTGGAATTTTAATTATGGACAATGGGAGAAATAAATAGCTGAGGTATTGTTAAATTATAAATAATGTTAAATTATTAATATGGATTATATAAATATATATATATATATATATATATATATATATATATATATATATATAATATATTATATATTATATATAATGTTTTAGCTGCAGTATGTTTAAATTGAAATGTGTTAATAAAAGCAATAATTATTGATTTTAGAACAAAATATTTTTATGTTGAGGAAGTATTTCTCCGAAACGTCAATTAAATAAAGGAGATGATTATACTTGGAAGTCATTTATTGCCCTTTAATCAAATAATTACAGGAATAACAATTTCAAATTAAATCGAATGTTTAAACTTCTATCAGCTTTTGTTTCTATGTACTTCATACCACAAAATAACGCTATCAATTGTTTTCACTAGTTTTTCTACATTTCTTTCTTACTTTTTTGAAATAGAAAGCGACTAAGGTGGCTGTTATAGATCTCCATTCGGATCTACAAAAAACAAGACCCAAAGATAGTGAGCTGAAGAAGATAAGAGAAAGGAGACGGTTAGAGCAAATGCTGTAATAGAATGTAGGGACATGGCATCTCCGTTGTCTTCAGTGAAAGCAGTGTCAAAACAATCTCGAAGTCACGTCTCCTGAGAGCATCCTCAATCCGGAGCGGTATCGGCTCCTCGCCTTCCCTTCGGTTCGTCATTATCGCTAATGAATAAACCAAATGTCACTTCAGTACTGAGAGGGGTTTACAAATCAAAAGGAAAAAATCAAGGTTCCAATTGTGCTATTGCAAATCATCTTTTTAAAAAACTCATAAAAACCTGTACCATCACAACATAAGGAATATTTCTTGACCATCGAGCAAATGAGGTGATGTGGATTACTTGTATAATGAATGACCATATCTCATTAGTATATTAATACTAATTGGCTCACCCAACATTTCTGGGATATTAGTTTGATGCTAAAGAGGGAGAAAAAGCAATCCCGAAATGTCTGGAAAAATATATGGATTAAAACTATTAAGATTTAATTGTGACTTGGAGAAAAACTTGTGAAGAAAATGTATAAAACGTTATTTAATCACATTTCTTGCCTAAATTTTCAAGGAATAGAGTCACGACAATAAATTTGCCTTAAAGGCAATGAAGATTGACTCAAATAAATTTCATGTTTTCACACAATTATTTTTTCTTACCCTCCGATTTTATTCACAAAATAACGTTTTCATTCAATAATTTAAAACTTAAAAAGTGTTTGTGATCAACTTGCTTCCAAGGGTATGAAGTTGTCATGACTACGACACGTACGAAACTTGGACATTTTATTAGTTAATCGGTAGATTTTATTTTTGCTAAATCTTCTGGGAGTCACGAAGATAATGTAGTTAAAATTTGGTAAATATTGGATCAGTAGTTTTTGTGGTTAGCGGTTATAAACGAAAATTGGGCTGTCCTTTTTAGTAATAGTTTGATTACTGTGGGAATGATTTTTTTTTTTTTTTAAAGGTACGATAAATATTAACAAAAGTTGATATTGGGAACGGACTCACCATTCTACTTTTTCTATCGAACCGTTATAAACAGACAAACATCTTCCGTCTGTCATAAGCCGGCTGGCTATATTCACAGGAATCACTGAGAGTTGCACGACGGATTCCTTCAGGTGCGTATGCAGAATTTTTTTTGGACCGGGATTTAAGTTTTTTTTCGGATGGGGGAAGGATTTAACAAGAAGAAGGCAAATAATCACCTAAATATCTATAATCACCAAATTTGGTGTAAGTTTTACGGTTAAGCATGAAAATTGGATCATAAACCACTTAAAATTACCAAAAATATTCCTCAAAATGTAAATCTGATGGTAGGTACGAAAATTATACTATTTTGTACATTTAGGAATATATCCCCTGAAGTCCCCCTCTAGATTTCTTGGCAACATAAACAGGTGGGTTTAAGAAATGGCGCAACCAGAGCCGAACTAAGCCAGGAAGGAGTTCCTAGGCAAACCAAATTTCGAAGCCTCTTTTCTCTTTTCATTTTAAAACATTTAAATACATAAAAAGAGGCACAATAAAAAAAGTATAGATTTAATTTCTAATCTTTTATAGAATCCATCACCTCGTTCACTTCAATACTGGTTTTATAATAATAAATCAAATTTAATAGGTAGGTTAGGAAGGTAACATTTAATTAAACTATATACCAACACCAAATTTTAATATATCGTTATTAATCCATGTCATTTATTAAAATAAAACTATCCATACCTATTATTACCTAATAATAATGATTGTAATGTGCCGTAAACTGGAACAACTTTGCCACTGGTGTGATGTTCGGTGCCCGGTCTAGTTCCTGAATCAATCCAAATAGATACCGATTTTTTTTTTATACACAGATAGATCATTGAGTGATAACCTTCACAGGTCATTTCAACTCT
This sequence comes from Rhaphigaster nebulosa, assembly GCA_948150685.1. Classification (NCBI taxonomy): domain Eukaryota; kingdom Metazoa; phylum Arthropoda; class Insecta; order Hemiptera; family Pentatomidae; genus Rhaphigaster; species Rhaphigaster nebulosa. The sequence goes on along the minus strand of OX411306.1, from coordinate 136,798,558 downwards.
GTCAGTTATTTCAACTATGGTACTTAATCAGTTTTGTTGTTTATAAGCTACAGAAAAGAATTTTTTGGTTGTCTGAAAAATTGTCTCGTCCTACCTATTCATTAATCCTTAAGTAAAAACTCTTTGTTTAACTTTCAAAATCTTTTTTAGAGTTTGTTTTCTGATGATTTTGATTTAATAATACAACTTGGCAAAGTTGCACTAGTAAGCGTGTTGAAAATGGGACAACTTTGTCATTTTCTCAAAGTATTGCATGCCTTTTATCACATGTGCATTACTTTGTGTTATTTTGCACATTCCAAGACGAATAAGGCCCAAGTTGGGAGGACGCAGGTTTCAAGATTATAATGATACCATGCCGAAAAACGCTGTAAATGCAATGATTAATAGGGGAATGAGCAGTGGAAAAGCAGTTGATATGTTTAATATTTCTCGTCGAACTATTGAAAATAAAGTAAAGTGTCTCCATTAGAAAAAAAAAAAATAGGACACCAGACTGCAATGACCAGTGTTGAGGAAGAAGAGATAAAGATAATAAACAAGTTCTTATTTGTGCAAACTGGAGAATGCCTCTTGATGGTCTTGATACGCACTTAATTGCAAAATAGACCTATGCTAAAATGCTAGTTATCAACAGGATATAAGCACCATCGAAAGGGTAGATTTTGTAAAAAGAGATCCTTATGCTAAAAATAGTCAATTTCAATATTGATGGGGGCTTCGATAGATCTTCTAGGATTATGCCAGGTTCATTCAATAAACAACATAGGTTAACAGAAAAAAAAATCTATTTGCATATACAACCTACGGGTGAGGTCTCTGTAGTTACATAGGCATTCATGGAGTGGCTATTATTAATTATTTAAATCATTAAATAGTAGAATAGTATTAAAAGACATCTGGATGTCTTTACTAAGCATGTAGCTTCGTTCAAAGCACTTTTCTGAACAATCCAAAAGTGTCGCTCTCTTTTATAAATTTGAAACACTTTAATAATTTCGAAAAACTTAAAGCGATTGACGGTCGCAATGAATCAATCAAATAAAAAATAAATGAATAAAATTGTAATATAAAAATATCGTAGGCGTTCGAGCAAAAGTCACTAATTCCGTTTGTGAATATTTATGATAAAAGATTTCTGTCTAGTGATAAAACAACAAAAATGGATTAAATGAATTGATCTGTCAAAGTATAGATACATGAGACATTGAATGACTTTTTGATGCTTGCCTGGTTAAAATATATGGTTTGCTAAGTGAAGAAATGAAGTGAATGTTTTTCTTCTATTTATTTTCGAGATCTCCAGAGATACTCGCATTTCACAATAATACACCGAGTCGAAGAGACTTTTTCCCGGACCACGGCCACCATCATCTTCCAACTCCTTCAGTTCAGATCTAAAATCAAATTTGCTTCCCGTAGTACTTCCTCCCGCCCTTCTGATCTTACACCTGTTCCCATACGTACTGTTGACTAATCCTTCATTAACTGTGCTTAATCCTTATGGAACTCTATTCAAACCTTAGCCCTCAATGCTCTCACTCTTTCTACATTTAAATCCCGTCTCTCCTTCTTCATAATTTACTTTTTCTCGGAATGTAAAGGCTTGTAAATAGTGTTTAAGAGATTATTAAAAGATCGATATTAATTACAGCTTTAGAGAAGCCAGAGGTCACTTTCGAATGGAACCATGTTTTCTCCTAGACCTTTTAGGAATCTCATATTAGTCACTAGGCCCTGGATAAAAAAAATGTGCTTTATTGCAAACATTTATGCAACCAGCAGCGAAAGCCGACAATATACGGCCCCTTAATCTGGTAAGTTATCTATTGAAGGTTAGAATTGGCAAGGTTCTTGTGATATCTGATGAGGAACGTTCTCTAACGTCTGATGCAATCCTTCCTCGGCTATAAAAGATAATTCTGGCGGTTTTGATGATTGGTGATTAAATGTGAATGGAATTGATGTTGCAAACATTGTTGGTATTTATCACACATAAAATCAGTCCTCATACAAAATATTTTGTTGTTAAATCAAAAAGATATCTTGTACAATTTATCACAAAAAAGTTCAATGCTTGTAATCTACATGGAAAAACGAGTCATATTTTGCTGGAACAGGGTTTCCAAGTCTCTCTAAGGCCAACTGCGGATACTATAGGGATAAATCAATCCTCCTTTTTGATAGTTGGTAGCATTTCTAACAAGAGCTGATTTAGATGAAAGTTGTTACTTTTGTTTCCCATCGATCCACCAGAAGTACTTTATTTTAAGGCTAGCGCAGATTTTTTTTAAAGTAAAGTAAGTGCTGAAATTTGAACTCTAACAGAGCTTTGTAAGTTGTATAGTTCCTGAAATAGAGTTTTCCAAGAAACACAATTTTTACCAAAAAACGAGAAATCACCTTTTGTGACTTCATTTTGGCAAATATCATGGAAACTGCTATTTCTAGGAAGATATTAATTACAAACTACTTAAAGTGTATTTAACTAGCTCATTTCGACAGCTGATAAACGTCTGTACGTCTAATAGTGCCTGAGATATCGAACTTTTATCTAAGCTTTCATTTTCTATATATGTCGCATGATGTAAAATTCGTGTACAAATATTTTTTATGTAACACTGAATTAATAAAATTAACTAAAACTAATCGTATTTCAAGTTTATTCTTTTAAACTTTTTTTTTTTAAGCCTGGCCACTTTTCTATTTCCTGAAGCGAACTTTCTCTTAATAAAGGCATTGTTTACAAAAAAAAAATAAACACACAAGGTTGCCTAATTATTAAGTAAGCCTTATGTTACCTCTGGTAGACTTTTCAATTGGAAGGGAATCCAGAAACCCATCAAACTGATTTATCGGTCGATTCCAAATCGTTTGTTATCCGCACGCGCATATATCTTCAGAGTAATCCAGTAACCGACTAAATTGTCGGCCGTCTGCGGTAGCTCCTACTTTTTGCACGTTTTTTTAAATTTAATTGTCTGATTGGTAATCATTGAAGAAACGTGTTGAGTTACCGGTGGAAAGGGAAGAAGGTGAATGGATTTCAATTATATTATTGTTTAAATATAATGTTAAAACATATTTTATCTAAAAATAAGTTGTTTTTTTACAAATATATATATATATATATATATATATATATATATATATATATATATATATATATATAAAATCTGTTGAATATTTTTGAAAAATAAATAAATGAACGGGTTCCTTCTGGAACAACATGCATTGTATATTTATACAATGCATGTTGTTCCAGAAGGAACCCGTTCATTTATTTATTTTTCAAAAATATTCAACAGATTTTTTTTAATTTATATTTTTTTTTTTAATTCAGTTTTTATACGAAAGAAAATAAAAACAAAAGAAATAATAATAATAAATAATTAAAAATAAATTAAAACAATCAAAAAATTAAAATTATTGTGGGTTGAGATCTTAAATTTGTTATTTTAATTTCAAAATGCTGAGGAAAGATGATGACATACTGTTCTTGTGATAAGAATCACTAATATATTGTGTTTTTTATAGCTCAGATCACCAGGTATGAATAGGTGCATGGGCAATTAAATACCTGTATTTTCTTTGAAAATTTATTTCGAAGCACTAGAACCAAATCACCAACTTTATCGCTTGACCAAATTACTGAATTAAGAGCATTAGTAACCAGACTGTGAACTTTAAAATACGATGTACTCATTTTTTTTTCTTTTTTGCAATAGTTCATAGTAGAACCTTTTGTAGTTTATAAAATCACATGATTTGATGCAACTCTAATGCTAAATGCAGAGGAAGACATTAAAGCAACTCCTCACACTGATCACGATAAACATTCGTGCACAAGTCGTGTGCTCCCTAATCTAATACCTCTTTGTGCAATGTTACAATACCGTTCACGTTTTGCCGTGACTTCTAGCCGTGTAAGGAAATTAACTCAGGGGCTACTTTGTAGTTATTTGTTTAAAAGTTGACTTCGAATCAAGACCAATACCTTATTACGGTAAGAAACAGTAGCGGTATAAGGGTCTCCAAAATTACCCAATGTTCTTCGTTTATACATAAGGCGTTTTATATATAAGGATCTTTCTACACCAATACAAAAATCAGGAAATGTTCCAATATCTCGAAAGGAAATGTGTTTAAAACGAAAATCCTTTGCTAACATATATTTGTATTATAACCAAGACAAATGCTGATTGGATTGCGTTATGTGTAGCTAAAGAGATTTTTTTTTTTAATACGCTTTATCCTGTTAGCCTGCTAGAAAATAAATTCTGGATATTATTGAATATTCTGATCATACTTGCAACCCTAATGATGGCATTTACGATTTTCATTTTAGACCACTTCTGAAAATTTGGGCAAATCCATAGGAGGATAAAAACGAATCTTTATAGTTATGGATTGATCCTTCTATACCATCATGCGGATATCAACGAATCTTTATTATTATCTACCTGGGGCATCGTCATAAGGCGAGATTAGGGGAAGTCACACCTACCTGCTTCCGTGTCCTTCCAATAATTTGAAAACCAATAATGTTGGGAAAGTTGAGAACCTACTTCAAACAGTTAAAGTTGTGATAAAACACCATGCTCAGAGAGTTCTAAAACTAAATCTAAAACCAATAACAATACCTTTTAAGTTACGAATATGGGATTTTATCGATACAATTTTGTGTTTGAATAGAAGAGAAAATTATTGTTTTCTAATGATAGTATTCGCAACTGGTAAATGAAAATGTCAAATCTAATAGACTTGGGGAAATTAAAATATTTCAAAATATAGTTGAGAAAATTTAAATATTTAATATAGTTATGAAATCTGGTCAAAATAGTTGAAATTTTTTAAAATTTGTCCTTTAACCCAATAAATAGTTGTAGCGAAGTTCCTGTTATTGTCTAAGGAGGAAAGAAAGAATATATGCAATTCCCTAAACCACCGTACAAAGCCCAATCAAGATTGGTGATACATTAACGCAAAAATAACCTAAATTATAACAACTCAGGATAATCCAGATGGAAAGACCTTTAATTAAATTATAATTAGTAAACCAATAACCACAAACCGTTTGATGCTAACTATCTTATTACGAGTATGTTCAGCTAGGAAAACTAGAAAGAGAAAGGTTACGGTAGAAAGTGCGTAATTGCTGGAGGTAAAAGATGCGCCATTTTGATATATGGCCTGGATGCTCCAGATATTTTCTGCCCCATCTATAAAAGTGTCACTATCTAAAAAAGGAGGAGTTCATGGTTTTATATATATATATATATATATATATATATATATATATATATATATATATATATATATATATATATATATATATATATCGAAGTAGTTTTTCGAAAAATGCCGGTCGGTCTCAATATATTATGGGACGTAAACACCACCTCTATTGATTCCTGCTCACGGTATATCGAGAAAAAAAATTGGAAATGGTCTAAAAATCGACCATCGTCAAGTAGAATTGGCTGATATGTATATATATTGTTTTGTTTATTTATTTTTCTTCATACTTTATTCTTTTGTGCATTGCTACGTTATTATTATATAGTGTAACTAAAATATTGCTTTACAGCCAGTATACCTACTATAGCACAGAACTTCTAAGTTTTAGTGTTCTTATAATATATATATATAGTTCTACATCATATGGTATATAATTCAGAGGTAGCTCCCAAATTTAATTTTACCACAACGGATCATGTTGATAATGGACATTAAATTATATGATCTGACACGAGCAATTAAAGTTGCTAAGAGTGTCCTAAAAAAAAAAAAAAGGTGTAATACATAGTGGAAAGTAACTACCAAGTTTGTAATTTATATATTTTTTTTAAATAAAATAGTTTTATTTATAATAACTTATCTAAAATCTCACTAATAATAAATTTCATTTACGCCCTTCTGGTAAGTTATTTGAAAGATCGATGTATCAACACTCCCTTTAATTCACAGCTGCAGATCACAGTTGATAATATCTTTGGTCGGCCAGATGGTGAACATTTTGGAGGGTAATATCGTTACAACATGGGACGTAAACCGCAGGCAAGCATCTTGAGATTGGTTTACAAATAGTGGTTCTTTTCGTTTGTATGGGCTCAGTAAATTTGACGCAACGAGTACTGACCAGAAAGGTTGGATTGGTGGATAAGTTTGCCTAACTTAATAATAGTAACTGGAAGGAATCTGATGGTGGTGAAGGGGATAGTAATAGTCTCTATCCATCCCTGATGGCTTCTTCTCATCTTTCTTAACATCCACTGTAATTCGGACCAATCTCTGCTTATCAGTTTTTGATGCAAGTTGCCTTCCATTCATTTTTTCTTTTTTTTTTTTACTCTTTAATGCATTGGTAGTTTTAGAAAATAAATTTTGTCATCTCTCCCGTTTCAGATCTCAATGCTATATGTCATTTGTAACGAATTTGAGTAAACCTTTAGAGATGGGCATATATGCTATGTTTAATAAATAATTTTAAATTTGATTGCGTATTCAATTCAGTTTTAAATTTTTGATTTGTATTTTTATTATGCTTTATCAGTTAAATACGTTATGTAATTTTAAATTATTAATCTCCCAATGGGAATGGGGTGATAGATAAAATCTTATATTCAATTTTTCATGAGGGACATTAACGTTAACATTCTCTGTTAGCCGCCGTCGCACTTTTCGCCACATCACACACTACGGTCGAGAGATACTATTTTGGTAAAACTAAAATATCCACCTCAAATCATTTGATTTTTTACAGTTTATAGCACACATAAATATATTTATTGAAATAAATTAAATGCAAAAATAAAATTTAAGCAATATAATTTTAATCGAAAAAAATAATGAACCTAACGCAGTCCCCTCATGGATCATTCTAGAATCGTCAAGGATGCGATATTTGTTCGTTTGGTTGTCACAGCCATGGTAATTATAGGGGAACCACTAATGGAGTGTTTACCAATCGCAAGAATGAGAAGTGTAATCGTCCCGTTATAGGTGCGCTGTGCAGTGCAGTCTTCAAGCCGAACGATGACTGGTTCGATGTAGGCTTCAGCGAAAATAGAACGTTTTTGTCATCTTATACAATGCCGACAATTTGGAATAAGGCATGCTCAACGCCTTTCTGGGATTAATACCATGCGATACCGATTCCTCACCAAGTAGGTATGTGTCAACCCATGATCTCCTGGACTGTATGGCGTATTATGTGTATGTGGACTGTTGTGGTAATATAATAATATATCCTCATCATCACTACTCGATGTAGAAATTGACATTTTTAAAGCAATCCATTGAAAGTTGGGCCATACTGACGTTTCCATAACGATAGCTTGACGATCTGTTTGCGGACGAATATAACGATGGAGACGAAAAAAACGTTTTTTTGTAAGCTCGACGATAGTCAAACCCATTTCTCTGCCATAACCTGGGCAACAACCCGTGTGCGGACTGCCAACGAAATTTATTAATATTTATAAAAAAATCTGGAACTATTATACTAGCTATATTGCGGATGCGAAACGATGAAAGAAGAACGCCGCGACGTATTCGAAAATGAAGTATTGCAGAGAATATTTGGCCTTAGGCAATGTTTTTTTTTTTTTTTTTAAATGGAAACGTGTATAAAATATGAAAAAACATTAAAACATTATTTTTATAAATACATATATCTAATTTTCACTTTAGCCGAATTTTCAATTGAGCTATCTAAATAAAAAATATCAAGAAAAGCACAGAATATTTTGCATCGATATTGAGAGATTAAAAATGAGAGATTAAAAGAGATTTAATATCGGTATCAAGATTAAAAACATGTTCAACCATTTCTTCGTCTGAAATTAAATGCGCATAACTAACGAAACAAAAACAAAATCGTTATGAATTTTTAACAAATTTATTAAGACCGGTTGCTGGGTTAGAAGCTATGCTTATTTCTGGATTAAACTAACTGATCTATCCATCAGTCAAGGGATAAATTGGTCTTGGGATAGTATTGAGTCAAGAATAAAACTAAAATAGAACTAATACAGTCTGAAGTATAAACGGAAACCGGTTAAACTATTACATTTTTTTTGTAGTTTAAGATTAGTTACGTCCTAAATCAGGTTAGGTAAGGTTAGCTCCGCGCTAACATTGACCCCTAACTCGATAAACCAGCCGTAAATCCGCAATGTTTTTTTTAATTTTTACATTATATCCTACAACACGTATCAGACAACCCAGTAATCTTCTAATCCTTGTTTATAGAACATCATACATAGCTAAAAGAGATTATATTATATTATAATCGATTATTTGTATCAATTGACTACCGCACTGCAGCTCTTCAATTGCTTCAAGTACAGCCAGTCTCAAAACTTAGGAGATTCACCGGAATCTCGTTCTACAGTTGGGTCAGCGACTTTCTCCACCGCCTCTGGAAAAATACCGTTTTCATATACCCTACGTACATGTTCTGGCGTGTACATCAACCATTTATATAACTAGCAAACAGGCATTCATAACATTAATAATTTAGGCTAAATAAATCTGGTCCTCGTAGTGAAAGTTATTAAAACAGCAAAAGAAGCCATCACCTCTAAACATTAATGTCTAAGTCTGCATTGATTGTTAGATTACTATTTTAATATCTATGTGAATGTAAATATGTGTCATTGACGTATTAAAGTCCAAGACATCCGTCCATCTCATTCTCGTAGGAAGGCTGGCTCAAGGTTTAAGCGTCACAACCAGGGATGTTGAAAAAATATATCGATATTTTTCTCCGTTATATTGTAGATATAAAATAAAAATTCTACAAGGACGGCGGGGTTCGACAAACAAAAGTTCAATATCTAACAAAATATCGATTTCGATATCTTGAAACTATCGGCATAAAAAAAAAATATTTAAAAATATCATTAATATTTTTATTTAAAAAAAAAAGCCTAAACGAATTGGAGAAAGATTAGGAGATAACCTGTTTCTTGATATTTAAATCCTGTTGGAAATGAACTTAATAAAAACAATATCATAATTATATCGTCAAATTTCCAAATATCGTTAATTCTTACATCAAATTAAAAAAAAAAAGGAAAATAGGAAATAGTCCATTTCTTAATATTTAAAGTCTGGTGTAAATTAACGTCATAAAAACAATATCTTAATGATATCGGCAGTGAAATATCGATAATATCAAAAAAATATCTTAATTATATCGGCACAGAAATATCAATATTATGCAAACAATATCTTACTTATATCGTCCTAGTAATGTCGATATTATAAAAACGATATTATATATTGCACATTTCATCAAACTTATTGATATATGAAATGAAAGGGAAAGTAAATAAAAGTATTACAGCGAAAATTGATTCACCGAGGAAACGCATCATTCAATTCAATACCCATGCTTTGCCTTGGCTATGTGGATTGAAAGGAAAGAAAGAAAAAATAATTTTTTTATTGAAAAGCTAGTACTATTATAAATGTGATTTAGGATTACCGGAAGTGGTACTTTACTTGAAGGTCATTATTGATTTTCATAAAAAATTATATTAAAATATAATGTAAAACATCTCAAATTTGGTAAATAGGACTTTTATATCAATAGGAATGTATTTACTATATTTTGGTTAAAATCGGTGAGTCGAAAAGGTTAGTTTACTTGAAGGTCATAATAAGCTTATATCAAAAATTATATTTAAATTAAATACATAAATCATATGTTTCGGTAACAAAGGTTACAAACGCAATTATTTTTCCACTCCAATTAAACATTTGTATTACTTGTTTTAAGTGTTAAAATTGAGTGTGAAATACTGGTTTGCTTTTATTCCTCTCCATTTGTGAGATGAACAAGTCTGCAGCAGGAGAATAAGATTTAAGTTAAGTGGGTTCTCCCGCTTAAAATGTCTAAACTGTCGATTTCCAATGCTTATTCAGAGAAATATACAGTTCTAATGTTGTCACGGAACACGAAGAAATCTCTTGGAAACTAGTTACCTACTAAAAGAAAACAGCATATAACAACGGAATGAGACCTCTAGAAACAAGAGTATGTGTGTGTGTCAATAGATGGATGTCGCGACGCCGAGTGTCGTTTTTGACATATTGCAGTCGGAAACTAGTAGCCAAATTCAGGATCACTTTTTGAGCCACCGATTTATAGTTAAATAGGCGTACAAGGAAGTCATGTGTTGTCCACATCAGATATCATATATCAATACTCTCCGATTTTATTAACAAATGACGCTTTCACACAATAATTTCAGTCTTGTTCAAATGTTTTTGTAGTGAATTTACTTCAACGTGTATGAAGTTGTCATGACAACGATTACAAAATTACCTATTTTTTTAATAGTTTTCCTCATTTCTTCCCTTAGGGAGAACATTTCGAAATATTTAATGTATATAAACCTACTTGAAGAAATTATCTAAATGACAGAGAAAACCGCATCAAAATCGACTGGCTACTTTTCGAATTTTACAATCACAATCGTTCGCAGGCTGAATCTTTATCTATAGAAATATGTTTTTATTTTTGTGTTTTCACTAGTTTCTTTATAAAATAAAGACTATTTTAAACCGAAATTAACAGCCGACAAAAGTTTGAATATCCGGGATAGTAGCGTGTGGATAGGTTAGTTTGCTTAGTTTCTGTTAACCCTTTTTACATACGTTTGTACTTTGGCTTGGCTTTTGATTTGCCTAGCCTTGGAAAATGTGTAAAAGCACCTTTAATTATATCAGCACAGAAATATCGATATTATATCCCAGATATATTGATATTATAAACAAAAATATCTTAATTATATCGGCACAAAAATATCCATGTTATAAACACGTGGATATAAAAATTAATATAAAATATTAATTATATCGGCATGGAAATATTGTTATCATAAAAACGATTTAATTGTATCGGTTCAGAAATATCGATGCTATAAAAACAATATCTTAATAATATTGGCAATGTCGATATTTCAAAATATCGTTAATTTTTTAATTAAATTAACAAACGAATCAGACGATCAGGAAACAAATAGTTTCCTAATATTTAAATCCTGCAGTTAATCTTAATTGCATTTACACAGAAATATCGATATTCTAAAAATATTAACTTAATTTTATTGGCACAGAAATATAAATATTATAAAAACAATATAATAAAAATTATATGGGTACTGAAATATCGATATTAAAAAAAAATCAATTTCTTAATTATATTGGCACAGAAACATCGATATACGTGTGTTCCTTTAAAAGATTAAAAATATCGTGGCCTGATATATTGAACTATTGATATATTTTTTCGATATATCGAACTACTATTTCGATATTCACACCTTTGGTCGCTACCCTCTTTTTGCTGCCCTGGCGTGCTTTGAAGCCAATTTCTTACTAAACGTATAAATTCTAATCAATAGACCTATTCTCGCCCGCAGGTTGGTTTCAACTGATACACCGATACGCGTAAAATCACTTAACTTTTTACTCCGTTTTTACTCCGCAAACTGTAAAAACATAAGGGGAGGAGGACTCGAGCTCCTCTTGCCCATATTGCTCGACTCCCATGTTCTTTACTGAAAAATGAAACCTTCGTGTATTTGAGTTGTTTTAGCGTAGGTGTTCGATTTCTGATTAAATTTACGTATATGCTACAAAAATGAAGCATAGGGATTTCGATCTTTATCTGGAGATTTTTTTTCAATCCTTGATGATTGGGATAACCATTCCATTCTTAATCAAATCTCAGGACAATATATATGGAATCCATTTTCTGTATCAATGTAAGTTGGCATTTATTGGAGGGAAAGTTTCCTGCCGAAGAGGGACCTTTATAGATTGGGATTTGTTATCAATCTTTGCCTACATACCTACCTCCACTAAACTCTATCAAGTCCAAATCTTCAAGGTTAGACCGAATACAATCTTCCCATCAACGTTTTGATCAATCCTTATGCCCTCATGTTTTAACACCAATTATCTTTTTAGCGATTCGTCCATTATCCATTCTGAAAACTTTACGCAACCAAAATTTATAAATTGTTTATAAATATCGGTATACTAGCTGTGCCCCGCGATTTCACCCGCGTTAAATTTGGATTATCCCCTATAATTTAAAATAACCTTTACAATAATCACCTGCAATTGTGTCGTTCAGGCTCATTTGTAGCAGATGTTAACATGATCAAAACAATAAATTTTTATAAACGGCAATAAAGTTTTACGTTTTCACGCTTTTTTCCCCGTACTCTCCCCTTTTATTTACAAAATAAGGTTTTCACACAATAATTTTACATTTATTAAAGAGTTTGTGAAGCACAATGCAAACGGTAAATTCTATGGCACCAAAATATTTTGTGGATCTTGATGTCCTTTTCGAAATCTTTAAAACCCGATTAATCCCTAATCTCTATCAGTAAATCCGCCAACTTATCACCGTTGGGGTTTTGAAACCATCTTTATTTTTCAATCACTTTTATCAAAGTTTTGGTAAACATTTAAGAATCTAAATTGGGATTTATCAGTTCTTCATAAAATTTCTTTTCTTTTGATATCTCGTTTGTCTAATTACATCGCTCCTCTGAGAGCCGGAAACGGATCTATATTGTTACCACGGATTTTATTTGGTGATCATGTAACAAACAATCACTCTGATGTATTTTAATTCATTCTATAAAATTACATAATAGATCGTTTTTTAGATCGTTTATTAGGTTTTCAAAGGTTCTGATTAATTTTTTTGAATTGGATATTTTATCGAACATGCTCATTTCAGATAACCATTACAATTGACCTTTCTTCCGGTGAAGTTACTACATTACGGTAGGGATGAATTTCATCGATTTGGTGATGGTTCATTAGGTTTTTGAAATTGCTAATGCCAAATTAATTACCGAAATTTTGTTCAGTCACGAGCATTTCTACTTAATTTTTAGTTTTTGAACATTCTTTGGTATTGGAATCGTTTATCACTTTTATCAAAGTTTGGTAAAAATTTAAGAATCTAGATTGGGATTTATTAGTTCTTCATTAAATTTATTTTCTTTTGATAGCTCGTTTGTCTAAATGCATCGCTCCTTTACAAGGATTTCTAATTTTTTTTTTTACAATGTAGGAGTCAGATACCTCATTTCAGACTATATAAAAAGAACGTTATCTGGGATTGCAAGGATATCAAAGAAGGATTTGGGAAGCCAAAGTAAGTGCGTCAAGTTCCTAATTTCGTGACGACAAAATATAGGAGGTTGGCAGCCTGTATGATGATCCATCCATCCTACCTTCATTGTTGGAGTACATAAAGACGTTAAATCCCAATAAGTATCAATAAATTTAACCGTAATTCATTCAAACAAAGATTATTGTTTTAAATACTATATTTAAAGTATGAATTCATTCATTATTTATTTCTGCCCTCCTTGCTACTCTAATTTCTACAGGTATCTATAAATACTTTTAAATAACATCATTGTCATGTATTTCGGATTGTTTACATAGCTCAACTTTGGATTAATTTAATATAATTTGTTGGGTTAGGTAGTTTGGCAATGTCACCCCAATCAACTAGTGAATCGTTTGGATAGATTGATAATTTCAGCCTTTAGCTTTCTCTAATTATTGAATAATCGACGGAAATTAATCTTAACTCTAATGATGGATCCAATAATTGCTGGATTCCGTCTATGTCAACTTAATAAAGATTACTACGTTACCGGGGTTTATTATTATAATAAGATGAGGCACATTGAAAACAGTCACGGACAGGACGATCACCGTGAAATTGTAAAATTAACCTATGCAACAATGTTTTGCAAAACGATTTACCATTTTCCCTTATTGCACAAGGGATGTGATTACAGTGTTATAAAACGACGTAACTTTATTAAAATTCTATAGTGGGCCTTATCAGAAGCGATGAAGGTCATTTCACAATATTTTTAAATTCAGATTGACTTTTTTTGTATAAAAGTAGATCTTATGACCATTAACTTTACAAGGAGCTTACGCCATATAAGAAGTAACAAAGAAGTAAAGACGCTAGAGATTTCGTTTTAATCATATGGAGTCAATACATATGGTTTTTAATATACAATCAGGTACATTACCCGTAACTTATGATCTTAAAAATTAGCGTCGAACTGTTTAAAAAAAAAACGATGCAAATTATTATAAAATTGTTTATTATTTCCACTTAGTAATATTTCAAAAATATCTATTCTGTAAAAGTAAAATAAAATAAGCAGTAGGCACTAAAGGAAAAGAAATTTGAAGCTTGCCCCAAGATGATCGCCGAACTGGGAGCGTTAAGAAAAAACTGTGTCAATGCAAGTAGGCTGTGATGGTTAGGACCTGTAATCAGAGGATAAAATGATACACAGGAAATATTTGATATGCACTTCAATAGGGGGAAAAAAAAAAGGAAAGACTAAGGAAGCTAAAGGAAGTGCAGAAATAATCCAAAGAAGGATAAAGCAGAGAGATACAAAGAAGTCAGAAGCCCAATAGATAAGTCAGAAGGCCAAGGGCCACGATGACCAGCCGCGCCGGAGAATTAGTCTACGAAGTTCATTACGCTATATCTCCGTCCGATTTAAATGATTCGATATTTGGATTCTACGTATCTTGAAACGTAAAACCTCAATTTTTTCTAGTAACACCTTGCATTTCTCTTCTATCTTTATAAATAGCCGAGTTATAGAAATATCAGATCCTTAATCGGCAATTTTATAGATTTTTTTTCTTTTTTCTTAATGCCTTGTTTAGCTGATACTAAAACACCGTACATTTCTCCTCTATCTTTATAAATGGCCGAGTTATGGGCATATAAGATTTCTAATCGGCCGCCATTTTGAAACAAACAGACGGATGGTAATGTCGAGTTCCGAGGATCATCCTGGAGTGACTTGTGACATTGGTACCGAATCTCAAGATAATCGGTCCAGCAGTCTCGGAGAAAAGCCGCGGACGGCGGACGGACGGATTTTTTTTATTCGATATTTGGATCCTACGTATCTTGAAATGTAAAACCTCAGATTTTGAGGGGAGATTACAAAAAAAATTCCTTTGGTCGATTCCAAAGGTCTATTATTGAAAATAATAAACCAAAATCACTTACAGTTTTACAAATCATCTGATAGTTCTTTCGAAGAAAACCTAAAAATTGAAAAGCTTTTAATGCATTGTTTTCTTATAAATCCAATTCATATTTTAAAATTTCTCTATAATTAATATTTTATTTTTTAGTCATGATATTTTTCCATGATTTTTTTACATTGCATATTTTTCCGTTATTTTAGAAATCTTATATACCCATAACTCGGCCATTTATAAAGATAGAGGAGAAATGTAAGGTGTTTTAGTATCAGCTAAACAAGGTATTAAAAAAAAAAAGAAAAAAATCTATAAAATTGCCGATTAAGGATCTGATATTCCCATAACTCGGCCATTTATAAAGATAGAAGAGAAATGCAAGGTGTTACGAGAAAAATTTGAGGTTTTACGTTTCAAGATATGTAGAATCCAAATATCGAATAAAAAAAAAATCCGTCCACAAATTTTTTTTTCTGACGAAAGCTGATGAAATTCCCTACAAAAGGAGAAAAAAATCATTTAAACCTAAAAATTGTAAAGCGTTTAATGCATTGTTTTCTAATAAATCCAATTCATATTTTAAAATTTCTCTATAATTAATATTTTATTTTTTAGTCATGATATTTTTCCATGTGATGAGTAGGGGAGACCGGGTAGGTAGCCACCAGAGTTATTTGTTACAAATCTCAGTTCTGAGTCGCCGCTGACTCCTAGCGATTTAATCTCAAACCACAACACAACACACTATTCCGTGTAGGTGTATGCAGTTTCTAGTTTCTAGCGACATTTTTCTGGATTTTATTGGTGTATTTGTATTTTTGCAGCCGTAGCTATCCATCTGTTGATATAAATAATATTCTCTCTATAGTCAATGAAGTATATATCCCAACTATTTTATATTGTGCTATAAAAGTTGTAAAATGTTATTCTGTATCAAGATCCGGGCTAGTTCAAGCTCTGTTTTTCCCAGCTAGGTTTTTGTTCGAAATGTCTGTTAAGGGTTGGTTGTCACCAAAAAAAAGAACAATGGAAATTAATGTTATACCATTACCACAACTCGTTTTTCATGCATATCTTCTGGCAATGACACCATCTAATAATATTGCTTCATGATTTCGGAGTATCAGGAATATATCTGTACAGGAATAAGTTTTTACATATCGCTAATTATAAAGTATTGCATAGCAATTAGTGATGGTGATAATGACATGAGGCCGAAGAGCATTACAATAGTTAAACTATTCAACAATATCTTGAAAATATGGTCAATTAAGAGCACACTAATAGGTTTAACTTATTTTATTGTGTGCCTACGTTTCGGCCTACGTTTTAGGCCATCATAAGAGCAGAGAGGCGTAGGCAGTCATCACCAGACCCCGACTTACCCACAGCTGTCTCATGGATATTAATCCGCAGCTAAGAGCAAGCGCAGCATTGGGCGGTAATAACCATTAGCACTTATTCGCCCCATAAATCTAATAAATAATAATAATAATAAATTAAATATCTGTTATCATTCATTATTTTTTCACAAACGTTTTACTATTAGATATCCATGTTTTATAGAAATGAACCCACCAATTTTCATCGAATTTAGCCCACTAGTTTTTAGACAAAAAAAAATTAGATAATTTTACAACAAAATCTTTAAAATTGTAATAAAATATGCTTTCTCTATTTTTTATAGAAGTAAGTACCACGAGTATGATTAATACTTTCATAATTTATATTCATTTAATTTTTTCCATGTTAAATCTGATCCATGGAAATAATTTGAACTGAATCAATTTATACAACGAAAAACGCATTTTTTTTTTTAAATGTCTTAGTGAGCAATGAACCAGAAACTACCCTTATTAAAGCAATTATTCTACACACAAAATTAAATAAAGTCGCTTAAGATCGGTTTTGATTTACTTTAGCGTCATCAGGATCGGGCTTTTAGTTTGAAGTTCTTAGGTCCAAGAGTTTGTGCCATCCTATGGAAATTTTTCTCAAGAAAATAATCTTTAAGATAATAATTTTAATTTTATCGCATATCATTTTATGAAAATGAAGACTTTTCTTAATTCATCATAAATATTTCCTTTGCCATTTAAACAATTTCATTTTTACTGTACGCCCCCTGACATTCTGCGCCTGAGCCTAATGGTAATCCATCTCGGAGTGTCATCATACAATGGATTTAACTCTTACGATCTAGCATGCCCCTAAAGTTCCTTACAGTTGAAAACTGTTAAGCGTTTGGAAAGACAAGCTAACATTTATGCTTCCAATTCAAGTCTTTATTTGCCAACAATATTTTGGGAAGCACAAATTTTGAGTAGTTATCCTAAAACGAGAAATCGAAGTTGCATCGTGAAAAATAATATTTTCGACCAGCATACTTCCTCTTGCTTGTAGTTAAAGTAATAAAATAAAAACTATACAGTCTTATATGATCCTCGCCACTAGAAGAATCTAAAACTTACAGAGCAGCCAAAACTATGAATAGCTTCTCTGTTAACTGTATTTTGACATTTGGCATAAGTAAATATAAGTTATATTGATTTTCAAACGGCGAGTATCAAGAATCAAGACACAAATGAATAATGCAAGACCGGGAAATCATGTCTTGAAGGAATCTGCTAAGGCTACGTGGAAACGTTGCTTGCTGCACCTCGTCATCGCGGGACTTTCAGCCATCCTATTGTCCCGATACTCTGCACATACTTTCTAACCCATCTTGTATTCTTGACGCCGTGATGGCAACTTCACGCTGTTTCTTTGTCTTGGCTCGTTGCAGAAATCTCGTAAAGGGCCTCAAAACGAGCAAATAAATTCCAACATTAACAGAAAAATTTCTGGAATAATAGCATAATTTTCGAAAATTGTCCGAACAGGGCAATATACCCTGAACGTGGTGATATCAGAAAGTATTTATTACTTGTTAGGGATTTTTATTGATCTTTTTAACCGATTACAGTGCGCTAAAAAGGAGAAAGAATATTGGTTAAGCCAGAAGTGACCCGCGAAACATATAATTAAAAATAAACCACAAAAGATCTTCTTTTTTTTTTTTTCTTTCTTTCCCTCCAGAAATTTTATTTATTTAATTACATATATACAAATACAAAAATATAATATATACAAAAATATTTCCAGTCCTTTTATTGCCTCTTGGCATTTTAAGGTTTTACTGGCTTGGCTCACTGTATGCGACTGTTATTTCATTGTGGCTTTATGCCACAAAAGGCCAAAATTTTAACAATATTTTGTTTTTTTCCTTATATCAAAGTTTGCGAGAAGAAAATAAAATTTAAATACATGAACTTAATTAGTAAATTTGCATTTTTCTAAAACACTATTTTTTTTTTTTTTTATTTGTTCTTTATTGAGGTTAAATGTTTTCGATTAAATATTCAATTACTTACATCCAAAAGTAAGAATAACTATTAATACCATTTTCCAATTTACTCTCATTTTCAAAAAATAATGAGGAGATTTGTTGATGACAGTTTAGATACTAGATTTCAAGATACTAAACACCATTGTAGGTAAGTTTGGATTTAAGTTTCGAAAGGAGGCAAGTTCATGTGGTTTTCAGATTACTTAAAACCAAAATTACAATAACCATATCAAGTTCCTCTTGTTCTCCAAAGCTACATACCTATTAACCAATTATTTGTCAAAAATAATTAATTAACTAACTGGTTTGATATTTCATCATTAAGATATGTAATATAAGTTAGCATGAAAAATTAATAAGTTAGCATGAAAGGTCCACAATTTTTGTTATACCTGAAGGGATAGGATAGATGGGAACATATTTTTCAGCCATTAATTCATTACTTAATAAATTATTTCCTGCAAAGGTCCTTTTTCGGTCAAATGTCGGGAGACTATAATTGTACCTGTATAGTTTAATCAATTATACCAGCTTTTCACAAACCCTTGGTTTCATTTTCATTACAGGTTTTCCACTTATGTCATGCTGATGGCAAGAAAGAATCTTTCCTGTGCCCTATAGGAACCAGGTATGATAAGAAGTCAAATCTCTGCAACCCTTGGAGAACTGTATCCTGCTAGCTGTTCAAGCCAATGTAAATGTAAAATTAGAGAGAGATGGATTTAACAACTAAATCTTTAATTCAAAGATTAAAGGAGTGATTCCATAAATCTCCTCGCTTGATAGGCGAATAACTTTCTCTTCATTCTTTTGTATTATATTATTAAATAAGATAATGAACATGCTGTAAAATTAGCTTTAACATTTTGTATGGTAATGGATTACAAAAGATATATTTGTTAATTTTTATTTTTGTAAATTGTGCCAACTTTTATAAGTAGAAATTATTCTTGAAAATAGGCTTGTATATTTATCTCATTATTCTACATAAAAAAAGAAAAAAAAATGTTCCCAATTTTTTCAGAATTTCTTTTTTCCCATTATTTATTTTTTTATTGATGTTATTTATGTAATTAAATTATAAATTAAATCATATAAATTATATATATGTGTGTGTGTGTGTGTGAACATTTCCTAAAGAATATATATATATTTTTTTTTAATCTTTTCCTTCCGTGGAGAAACCCCATGTGAGGACCATTTATTATTTCCACATAAATAAAAACTTTAGTAAATTAAAATTATAATTTTTCTTGTGGCCATTTATGACAATAATCCCAGAAAAAATATCCCTTTAGAAAATTCCTGAGGTTGTTTTAAGAAACTGAGACAAATAACAATTTTAAAAGTTTTTAATGCATGTCAACAGATTATATTAAATAAAGTCAAATGTTATTTATTGATGTAAAACATTTAGCACTTGTAATAGGTATATTCCGTAGAAGGTGGATGAAATAGATTAATGATTTTTTCTTCTTTTAATTCGAGATAGAAGGAATATATAGTGAGGAAAGTGTAAACTTGATAGGCTGCAACAATTAATGAAATAATAGAAATTATCCAAAAAATATATAATTATATTTTATAACTATTTATATAGGTATTCATAATTTTAATCTAAAACTTTTTCATTAAAAAATCAGATAGTACCTAATTTGTCAATGATTATTCATAGTTTTTTAATTTAACATTGTTTAATTTAATCTACTACACAATTTATTGTTTTCATTCAATTATGAATTCCTTATGCATGAAATTCTGCTATCTCTGTTGTTTTTTTCACAATATATTGCCGTCCGCTAACTCAGAATATTATTTTGTCAAATCAGTCCAAATAACTTATAAATAACATAAAACAAAAAAGCTTAAACATAATCATAGAGGAATTACACAGATTCTTTGGTTTATAAGTTATACAGCTTTACATTCTGGATTACACAAGGTAACAGTTAACAAACAAGGGCGAACAATTAATGGATTAACTACAAACTGTCTCATAATAAATCACAAGGACACAACAAATATTTTTGCGAAACAGTCATATTACGTTATAAAAAAATAAGAATACCATGAATGAAATATCTTTTGTTATCTCTTAAACTAGAAAATATAGTTTACTTAAGTACAGGTAAGAGTTAATTCATATTTATAAATGGAATGAAAATAAAAAAACTATTACTTCATCTAAAATAGAATCAAATTGTATTATATTTTGGATTTAGGTGAGCTATACTTTATTTTAATTTTATTTTTTACAATTTATTTTTTCAGAGGAGTACTGAAAATGCAAAAAACAAAGAAGAAAGAATCAAGTGGGTCCCACTAACTTAAAAAAAAAAAAATAAAAAAAATATTTTCAAAGTTTAAATCAGCCTTTAATACTCATAAAGTAGATTAAGATATTCTTTCCATGAATATTAGAACAACAGTACAATAATATTATTTTGTTTATTAGATGCAATTAA
This sequence comes from Rhaphigaster nebulosa, assembly GCA_948150685.1. Lineage (NCBI taxonomy): Eukaryota > Metazoa > Arthropoda > Insecta > Hemiptera > Pentatomidae > Rhaphigaster > Rhaphigaster nebulosa. The sequence continues at coordinate 136,777,618 of OX411306.1, read as the reverse complement.
TTTAATGAGGATTTATTGATAGCACACTTTAAGTTATAAATATATATTTCTGTAACTTAAAAACTAGAGTTAATTGATATTTTTAATTGGAATACAGTAATAACCTAAATGATAATACAAAACTTAAAAAAATCAACATTTAGATAATTAGTAATGCATTAAATACATGTTTATAGATGAAATAATTTGTGGGAAGTACTCGTTGATTTGATTCATCTAGGATATTACATGATAATGATGATAAGATGAACTGTTTGTTGTTAAAGGTGTGTTTTCATTTAAAATTCTTTGTGTTTTCAATTCATTATAGAAGGAATAGACAACTAGGAAGACATAAACTTGCAAAGCTGTAACAATGAATTTCTATTGTTATTATACAAATAAAATTACATCCATATAGATATCCAACACACAGAAAAATTCGGAATCATAACATAAATGTTTATATGGAAACATTAAGAAACAGAATCTAAAATGACTTGCTCATCTCTAATTGGAAGAGAATACACAACAAGATAATAAAGAATTTGGAAATGGAGATTTAATTTTATCATATAAATGGATATAAAAATGTGATCATTTTACATATAAGTTAAAAATATATGTTAATCACACTATATTAACAGAGGATGAATTTTTATGCAATCGCATATTTAGTTAGCCTGTTGTTTTTGGTTTTTTTCAGTAAGCTCATTTTTGTTTCGTATATTTTGCAGGTTAAATGCAAGTTATGAATATTTTGATACCTTTTTGTTTTCATTTTAAACATGAAAAATTATTTTAATATGAATTAATACAGCAATAAAAAATAAATAAAAACAATTCAGTTGACATTGAAAAATATTTTTGTAAGTAAAAAACTTTTAATTGACAATAAGTTGAACGCTATTAATAAGTTGAATATATTATTCTGTTTCCAGATTGACTTGGTGAGCCTTATATGGGTAATTTAACAATGAACAATATTTTTAACAAACTATAAAACTGATTAAAAAAATGTGTTGAAAATGGTAATCATTTTATTTTTTTTAAACTTCCTAAGTCTTTTTTAAGTTTTTTAAATACCTAAGTCTATTTTTCCTTCTATTGGTTTTTGAAAAATGATAAAAGGTTTTATTGATTTTTTTTTAAATGTATACTTTGGATTTTTACAGTATAAAAATATTTCTTTGTTTATTAGACACAGTTACTCATCATTGGTGATTTTAACTCGAATTTACAGGGTGAGACATTCTGCAGTAGCTCAAACAACAAAAAAGAAGTCAGGTCATTCTACTTTTAATTAAAAAAAAATGTCAAATAAACTATGACCTAATAGCAGCTACAATAATACTATATCATAAGGACAGTATCACATGATATCTGAATTCATAAATGCTGTTATTAGTTGAAACCAAAAAATATATTATATCACTAAATTATAAACAATCAGACAGTTGTCTATGTTTTTTGTTTAAATAAGTTATAGAATCAAACTCTGTAATTTTGTTAGTGACCAATGCAGTCACTGTGCTGAAGACAGACAGAAACAGATAGTAGAAAATAGAAACAGTATTTCTAGAAAATGCTGTGGTCAGTACTACTCTCTAACCACCTTTTTTTTATTCTGACTGATGTCAGGTACTCATTTTCTTAAAGCTTAATGGACCCTGAAAGAATAGGAATAGAATATCCTGACAAGGCTCACTAATTTTGTATAAAGAAAAAAATTCAGTGTGCCAAGCCACTTGTCAATGCCAAGCCAGTGTGCCAATTATTATTATTAATAATTAATATTATTAATTATTAACAATAATAATTTCAACCACTTTTGTTCAGCACAGAGAAAGGCTTTCTCTTTAAGTCCTTTTAGGGACATTCTTATATATAATAAATTAAAAAATATTAATATTTTACATATGTACAAAGGAAGAGAAAGAAATGTAGTATTAAATTATAAGTGGAAGCTTACCATTGGATAAGACTATTACTGACACAGTAAATAAAAATGATGAGAGGGTGATAAAATGGAGCATTGACATTATTATAGTAGTAATTCCAGAAAAAATGCTCAGCCCACAAGAAAGGCCTACCAATAAAATCCAAGGTAGCATAAGACAGGTATTTCTCTGAAACAGACAGTTGTTAATACAAAACAAATTTTAGCCATAATGATGAAAAGCCTGTATGTTTGCATAATATAAAGTGTATTGTCACATGTTGTGTTGTACAATACATTTACGTTTAATTAGTATTATTACAATTTTTTCTATTTTATGGGTGGAATAACTTTGTTGTAGCAATTACTAATGTAGACATCGTTTATAAGTTATGTTATAACTTTATAACAATTATAAGTTATTACTTGATAGCTAAAGTTTTGAAAAAGTAGATTCCTTGGATATTATACAATGACCAGCAAAAGTTTTCATACCCAGACTAATTGCAAATAAAAAAAAAATCCGTGAGCAGTAGAATTCCGTCACTAAAGTCGTAAAAAAAAAAAATATAAAAAAGGGAGAGTAAGAAAAAAATTGATACCCAAAAAAGACAGTTCTCTAACATACTGAAATTTACGTACTTTTATTTTATGGTTCTGCCTCTCCGTTGACCTTCGATACAGATAGTCCTGCAAAAGAATTTCAGCTCATTTGACCCAAAGGGGGCCGCTGAAGGTGCTCAAATGTAGCGGGGGGAGAGGGAATATATATATATAATATATATATATATATATATATATATATATATATATATATATATATATATATATATATATATATATATATATATATATATATATAAGACATCTCCAAATCTTCCATAATCGTGCTCCAGGGGTTATGAAACGAATAGAAAATGCAGTCCCACCGACCTTTGATCCACTGCAATAGTCTATTTTTTTCGGGGAAAATAGGACTAAAAATCATAAAAACAATTTTATCGTTTGGGTCAACTTCAAAGTCAATCTTTTCCAAACCGTCTACAAAAGTACCAGAAGAAATATATAAACAATTTGGAAAACAATTTTGATTCGGAGACTATTAAAACAATTTAATAATTTAAAGCCAGAGTAAGTAGGAAAAAACATTTATAAGTTTAAAGACTGAGAATAAATTGGCGTTCCCCAAAGAGTTCTGAAAAAATCTAGAGATTACTGGAATGATGAATACGTGCAGACAAAAGCAAATTTAATGTCAGAGGATCGGATGGCAGACCAATTGTATGAAGGAAGCCTGGAAAGGAATTTAAACTGAAAAATCTCTCTGCTACAGTGAAAGGGGGAGACAGTAGTGTTCTTGTGTGGAGATGTATCTGCTCATGGGATCGGGTATTTGGTTTTTATCGATACAATGATGGATAAGTAAAAATATATTAATCTTCTAGTAGTTTTTCTATTATTTGGTGCCATAATTGATAATTAAGTTAAAAATTAAAATGCCAATGGGACACCAATATTTATTTTATTCCAATTTAGACGTTTCAGCCATTTTCAAGTCATTTAATGCACATTATATAGATATTTTTTTATAAATATGAAAATATGTGATGTCATCTTCATTTTTTCTTTATATTATCCATTTTTAAACACTAATTGTGAGTCCATACATCTTATTAGGCTATTGAAGTGTACATCTTACGCTTCAATAGCCAAGGTTTGGTTTGCTGCTAGTCGCACAGATAACCAACTCATCAGAAAATAACAGAGCATTTATTCCAGATATTGTTTCCAGTGTTTATTATATCGTCTATCATGACACAGAACATAAGTGGGCTGAGTACCGATCGCTGGGGATGCCCTTGCCGAGTTTGCTTAAATTTGAGCCTTTATAAAGCGCTTTGTGAGAAATAAAACAACACACTTAAATAAATATCCACCCACTCCCATATATAAAATGTTTTGTAGTAACTTTGCTCTCCAAGTTCTGTCAGAAGTGGTTCTAAAGTCAACAAAGACTGCAAGAATGCTTTTTTTCCTCTGGAAACCACCCTGTATTTCCTGAGATAAGCGAACCGTATCTTCAAAGGACAATGATAATTTCTCAACCCTGCCTACTTACTGGATATCAAATTATTCCTTTAAAACAGTGATCGAAGCCTAACAATTCCTTCAAATACTTTGGAGAAGATACTAGTCAGTTGCGGAGTCAGCTTTTTTATCTTTCCTCCAATCCTGTGGAATTTGTTTTTTCCATATGGGATTCAGCATTTGTAGAAACATTTTTGCTTCTAGAAATTAAGGAATAATATTTTACATGTATCATTCAGTGTGGCTTCTAATTCTGTCAATGTTAGATAATGGATTTTCCCATTTTCTTTTTATAGTTTAAAGTTACTTATCTTTGCACAATGTTTACAGAAGTATCAGCTTCTTAAGTGATGGTACTTGATCCCATGCTTATTGGATTAATTCAATAATATTCTTTTTTTAATTTAGATAAAACTGCGTGAGCCTGAATTCCGTCCAGGTGATAGTCCAATTTTTCCAGGAATGTTCTGAATGCTTTTCATTTTTGTAATATAATTTCTTTTTTAAATTTTGGTTTTTCTCTTTGAAAATAGGTCTGTAATTTTCACATTTCACAGGTTTCTTTCACATTAATTCTTCTCAACAGCCTCTCTTGCTTGATCACGTTCTTGTCTTAGTTTTATTGTTCCAAAAAGGGGAATATTTTTTAGCATGACCTCGTGGAACAGTCTTTAGAGCATATTCTATTATTGCCTGTTTAACCTTTGTAGTTTTCAGATCCACATTTGGGTCTGATAGATTGTCAGTTGTTGTTGTGTTTGTGAGTTCTTTGTATCTGGCCCAGTTTGCTTGTTTTGATATTCCATTTTGTAAGGCTTCTTACTTTGGATGTATACACTGAAGACTTCAGTTCAATGGACATCTTGTGCCCAAACCCTCCTGGTCCTGGTAAAACTTTATGGGAATTGTTTTCTGCTATGAAGGAGTGGACTATAATTACGTTTGGATGTGAGGTTGATACTGAATATGATAAGGATGAAGGGCTGTTAGTGTCATTGCCAATAAAATAGACTAGGTTTAATTGCAAAAGTTCTTCGTCAATTTGTTCCACCTTAAGCAGGATTAAGGAATATCTATGTAAACATAACCACTTGACCAGACCGTACTTAGTTACAGTTTCATCAGTTAAAAAATTACCTATATTAGTTTTTAAAAATATATATCCTACATTAAATAAGTTACATGATTATAATTAACTATTAACCTAATAGTAATTTAATCATCTTTCTACTATGGCACCATCTTACAAAAAAAATATGATTTAATTTACCATTGAAGTAGGGTTTTTTTTAAATATTTTACTAAAGTCTTTTACTACCTATTAATGTCATAAAACAAATCTTGACCAACTATAGAGCATTTCAGTGAATAACTCTTTGTGAATATTGAATATCCCCATAATCTTTTAATAAAAAAGCAGATTATTGAAAAACACTGATAAAGATCACATGAGTTTGAGGTTGAAATAATCTTTAAACAGTGAAAGCTGTGCTACATTATTTGATTTATGATTGTCAAGATTAATAAAAAGGTTCACAATTTCAAAGGTAATGTGATCAGCATCACTTGAGAACCATGCAGACAAAAGATTTATTCAATGGATTTCCAAGAATTTGGCCTGATGAGATTGATTTATATTCTGTTTCTTAAGGATAAAGACAAAAAATTATACAAGTATTTTTCCAGTCTTGACAAACTAAAATTAATGTTTAGTATATCTGTGATAAATAAAAATATTGTGTAGAACAAGTCTTCCCGACAGGAACTGCTATTTGGAGCTAACAACTACCACTAAGGAAACAGATACTTTTACATAGTTAATTGTTTATGTTTTCAAAAGACGATTCCAGTGAAGACCTTAGGCTGGATTCACATGGACAATCGTTATGAGAGGCTGGGATAGGAGATATCATATCCACATTTAATACATATTTTTTTTTAAAAATGTCTACTTCTTGACATGATTTGATAATATTTTAAATTCTATTATCTACATAGCTGAAAATCTGTAAGTTTTTATGATACTTCTAACACTTTCCTTTGAATAAAATCTTTTAATTTTGGTATGAATTAATGGTTTCTTAATACATGTAAAAGAAAACTATGCCTAGAAAGGAAAGGAAGATCTCCTTTTATGAATATTTGGAAATTATATCCGACAATTTTCGACAACTAAAAATTGGTTTCTTGTTGATTTTTGTTGCTTCGAGCCACACACATACATAGAAAACAAAATTTTATAAATACTATAGAGTTGATAATATTTTATGCTATTTCCTTTAATTAAAAACACTTAAATAGAAAAAAAAATATTCAAAATAGCAAAATGTACTTAAAGTACTAAATGATGAGTGCAATTATTTTTATTTTAATCACCGTCTTTTTTAGTATTAATTATATCTATTATATATTAATTATTATTAATTTGAAAGGAAAATAAAGATTAAAAGTCGCCTAGAGCTAATGATGCTGTACTGTGCAACATTTGCTCCCTCTCCTTAATATGAAAAGTCGTTTGCGAGTCTCTTCATATGAATAGCTCCGTCTTCTACTACAATACTTCTGTCTCCTTCAGACTGATCTCCTCTCGAATCCAGCCTCACATTATCAATTGAAGAAATGTGCTGGATAGAAATTTGACATATTCTTAAATACTATCAAGATCATAAAAAGTCAATAAATCAAACTTACCTTATATACACCAAAAAGTAGTAACATATTAATAGCAACTGAAAAGCACAGTCCAGCTATCAACAAATCAACTAAGACTTTTGCGATAAACACTGGAACAAAAAAACATTAAATTTTATAAATATAATAAACTCATATATGTATGTATGTATGTATGTATATATATATATATATATATATATATATATATATATATATATATATATATATATATATATATATATATATATATTCCATCATTCCATATCAAATTAACCAATGGTATATAACTTAAGTCTCTGAAATCAATGATTTTCTGTACATATGTAGAACTATCTTACTTACTGCTGGTTTTTTTGGCATGTTTTGAAGCATCCAAAAAATGATAGTTCCAAAACTATTCATCCAATAGTTATATCCAAAACTTTAATTTTATTTATATTACTTGACTTAAACAATCTTAAAACATTTCAAAATTTTAAAAAATTTATTTTTTAAAAATCTCAAAAACAAAATTTAGAAAGAAAAAAGACCATTCGGTCACCAATCTTTTTATTTTATTTTACAGTCATGCTTCAATCAGCACATCATACGAAAGCATTGACTCAATAATGGAAGAAAGTAACAAAAAATGAAAAGAAATAATATATTGGTGATGTTTGTTTTTACATATAAACAATTAAATGAAACTTGGTGGGGTTGAATGGCCCAAGATGGCCGAAACGTCAATATAATGTAAAATAAAATAAAAACTTGGTGACCGAATGGCCTTTTTTCTTTTTAATTACTAATTAAATAAAATGGCACTGGAAACCAAAAAAATGACTACAAAATTTAGAATTGCATTGAAAATAATAAATGTTGCATATGCATTTAACAACAATGAATGAGCCAAATTTCATGATTCTATCTCTATGGGATGAAAATTAGTTATATAAAAAAATGAAAAATTTGTTTTCAAAAACTTTGAAAAAGTAGATAATGCTTACTTTAATAAAAAACTACTTTATTAATAAATTTATATATAAATATAGTTTTGTATTTGTATGCGTTTTATAACCAATCACTAAGCACAGGATCATAGGAGTCATTAAGACATTCGTAAACGGTGACTCTCATGCCCCAGTAGAAACTAGAGTAGGAAACCACAAAGAAGCTTAGTTTTCTGCAAAAAAGGGAAGCAGTAAAAAACTTTGTAGGCAGTTTTAAAGCTATTGAGTCACATCATTTGAGGTTTCATTCATTACGTGTTTGTCTACAATCAGAAATAGCACATCCCTAAACTGTGGAAAATGTTTAATGATGGAAAAGCCGAATCTGAGAAAATTACTCAGGAGTTTTTCAGGAAGATATTTTCTACAAATTTTATAATTTCTACAAGTATTGGTTTCTCTTCCGGATACTGCCTAGCACATGGTCATGACTTGCACCACATTTGAGGCAATAAGGGTTAGAGTGCAGAAGGAAACCGGATTTAATGTCCATAAGAAACCTTTGTGTATGGGTGGAAGGATGCAATGGGAACAACTCACTTTAACCTCCTTTAGTGCCGCAGCAATAAAGATGATTTTCAAGAAAAATGGAAGAATAGATATTTATGGGTTGAAGTTGCATGCTACTTCTGTCAAAAACCATATTGCCGAGAGGAAACGAAGAAAGAAAACAAAAAGCTGAATATTAAAAAAGCTGAATTTGACTAACTTTTTTAATTATATTGATATCAAATGCTTCACAAAATGAATAGGGAACGTTTAAGTTGAATTATGAGAAAAAATTTTATCATAATTGGTTCAAATTGAAGCTTTACAACAAAAATTGGCCTTTTTAAAACTTTCTGAAAATGACAGATTTCCACCTTTGATATAAGGCCACTTAAGTAAAAAGTGGTGAAAAGAAAATCACAGCTCACCCGGAGCATGATTCCAAAGGCTGCAATTTCAATATAAAAAAATTTCAAAGCCTCATCGCAGCTGCCTCTCACTTTTGCCACCTTGAGGTCCTTTTATCACATTTTTATCCTTCCCATATCCCCACTAAAAATTATGTTGAATGAATTCATTAATTAATTATTGTCTAAAATGTGAATTGAAGTATAAAAAGTAGGTATTTCTGTCAAAATATTTTTAAAAAATCTAATAATTCATTACTTGTTAAAATATTGTTAGAAAAAAAATTACTATCTAAAACAGTTGGCATTAATTATATATAAGGTAGGTATTAGTGACAAGCCAACATTACTTATGGGATGCCCTGATTGATTCAAGACATAGTTGGATTGAATAAATGGATCATTTATTCATTCTTTAATCCATTGTAGTCTGTAATTATCAAATGTGGATATACTGCCAGTCCATTATATATTGTATTATACATAAAACATTAGGAATACATTTCTTTTTTAAATAATTACAAGGCTTTCTTAATCTACAAAAATATCTATTCCAAAAATTAAATTATTTTAAGTTCTATATATGAAGTTAATAAATTATACCTTTCATTTCAACATCTTGTTTGTCGGGTAAGGAGCCAGTTAGATTGACTAATTGTTGTTCCACATACCGACGTGCGCTCGTGTAAAGAATACTAACTACCACCAGTTCAAGTGATGAAAAAATCTAAGGATAAATCAGATGGAAAATATTGATGTTTGATTACCTTATAATTATTATTATATATTATTTTTTTTTTTAAATATCATAATATATATTGTTTTAAGTAAATAAAAGAATATTGTTTTCTATGTGGAATGAAAAATGTAAATAAAATCTAAAAGGTAAAATATAAAAAGGTATAAATCTAAACTGAATAGATTACTGATTACTGAATGATTACAATAAATCATTCTCCATATTTCTACCAATGATGAACAGTGAGATATATTTTTGGTTACTATTGAGTAAGGTAAGGAAAAGTACTTCTTGCAAATTTCATTTGATGGATAATGCCTTTAATAAAAATATGACAATTTAATTTACTCTGGAAGTTTTATTATATAATGTCCTTTAGGGTAATAGTGAACTAAATTTCTTCCTTAATAAGATGTGAACCCTGAAGATGAGGCAAATGACCATGAAATGTTGGACTTGTAAAAAAACTTAATAAAGTAATAAGGAAGAAATTAAGAGACATTTAATAAAAATATTATATAGTACACCATACATTCATATATATATACATATATATATATATATATATATATATATATATATATATATATATATATATATATATATAATGCTACTGTAACTTACCACATACAACCAGGCAATTATCAATGATCCAGTTTCAATTGAGAAACAATTCAGAAATGATTTTAATTTTAAGGATTCACAAGCCATGACTAATCTAAAAAAAAAGGGAAAAAAATATAACTTATGTATTGAAATAAAAAAATTACAAAAATATAAATATAACTGGATAAGTGAATACTAAAAAATATACTACACCACACACATGGAACTTCAAAAATCAATTAAATTAATTATTAAATTAATTAATTATTAAATTAATTCAATTAACATCAACTGACCTGCCAAGAGAATTTCATGTTCATATCCCCAGAGAAATTAATTAACAACTCTCTAGAGATTAACAACTTTCTAGAGACCCCTATAGATATAAATTCCATCATATGCAAACAGAGATTAAATTAGATCAGTAAATTGAGTAAATGTGGTTTCTGGAAACCCCACCTGCCTTAGAAAAGCAGTTTGCCAGAAACATAGCAGAATATGATTTCCATGTTCTATAGTGCCAACAGAAAAAAAAAAATATTTTTTTTGAAGAAAACCTGCATAACTAAAAAATTAACAATTTTCCACTTTTGGGTAATCATGATCAACAAGATGATTAAGATAGCGAAAAATTTGGAAAATTTTAATTTTTAAGTTATGCCAGTTTTCTTCAAAACTTACTTTCAAACAATTACGTATGTATTAAATACTTATGTAAATGTTAATATATTTTTTGCATATTACTTTAATAAATGTCATTAATATCAATATTTTTTTTATTTACTGATCACACTGTCTTATCCTGAATTTTGCATTATCCGTATTAGCGCTGGCCAAATTATTCAGGTTAAACAGAGTTCTACTATACAGTATTACATAAACTTTGACTATAGGAATATTTCACAATGTTCAATTCCATTATGTAACTATATTTATTTTATATTTTTTCATAACACGACGCCAAGCCAAATTTTTCGACTCTTTAAAACATCTTAAACAATCCGCTATTTGGTAGCATAACACCTCCACCAGCCCCAAAATGATGGTAGGATGCTTGCTGTAGTATCTAATAGATACAATAGAATTAAGTTAAGAGTGAAGACAAAAATATAAGGAAATTTTGCAATCAGAAGTGAGCCCCGTCACACAGGTATGATGACATTTCTGTATAATATCAATAATATTTAAGTACATAAACACTACTTTAAAACATATCCAAGAATAAACAGAAAAAGGATAAAAGACAAAAAATAAGCAAAATATTGAACAAGAAATAGATAAAATGGGGATTGAACAAAACATTATTATATAAATACAGTTAGTGACAGTCATATTCATACACCATGATTTTAGTATTTTGTTCTCCCCTCCACAGTTAATTTTTCAAGTTAAGGCGAAAATAAAAACAAGCGTATTTTAGAAAAACGTTTTTATTTCGATTGACAACATTATAAATATTTATAAATTACATGTAATAACAATTAATTAGTAATATGTTAACAAAACTATTAATTTATGCAACTTTCATTTTCGTACACTTCATAATTTAACATTTTTAACAGGAAAAAATATTGTCTAATATTTTGTTGGATATCCTTTCCTCTTAATTACCTCAAGAAGCCTCTTCGGCATTGATTGAACAAGTTTTGTGTTGTTTCTGGTGTGATCTTGCTCCATTCCTCATGAATTTTTTCTTTAAGATCAGTAGCATTTTTTATTTTGTGTTTTTTTAAATTTTATTTTAAAGTTTCCCATAAATTCTCGATAGGATTAATGTCTGAAGACTGTAGGGGTGTTTCCATAACTTTTGGGCAGTTATATAGAAGCCACTCTCTTGATTTCAGTGCTTTGTGCTTCGGATCATTATCTTGATAAAATGTAAACGTTCTTTCAATACCTAATTTTTTAACAGATTCTTTTAGAATATTCACATATGCTTCAGCATTCATTATACCATCAATAAATATAATTTTCCCAACTCCTCCAACTGAGAAACACCCTCACAGCATCACAGAACTACCTCAAAATTTTACAGTTGATTGCAAGTTCTGTACGGAAAGGCTTTCATTTCTTTTTCTCCATATTTTGCAATTTCCATCTGATTGATAAATATTTATTTTTTCTCGTCTATAAATGAAACATTTTTCCAGAAATCAAATTGTTTATTTTTGTATAAATTAGCAAATTCAAGCCGCTTTTTTCTATTTTTTATACTCACGAATGGTTTCTTCCTTGCAGTTCTGGAGTAATATAAGTTTCTTTGTAGTGCTCTACGAATAGTGACTGCTGTAATATTCTCCCCTAGTATAGAAGTCATCTCTATTGCTAATTTTGGTGGACTAATTTTTGGATTATCCCTCACTTTTCTTATTAAAGAACTTTCATCACTTTCACTTAGCACCCTTCTATTCAAATTTCTGGCCTTATTAACGATTTGTTTTTCACTTGTAAACCTTTTAATGTTGCTTTGCACCGTAGTATGACTTCTATTTACTATTTTTCCTATTTCTCGATAACTTTTACCTTTTTGCCAGTTTTTTATTATTATTTTCCAAACATCATTTGCGGTGTCTTTATTCCTTCCCATTTTTTTAAAACTTGCAGTACGACACTTTAATATTGAAAGAAAACATTAAACTGAATACAATTTGACCCATGAACATCTTTAAAGATAGGTAAATAAACAATTATTATTATTTATTATGAGTGTACGAATACGAAGGTCGCATCAGTTTGTTACTTTATTTTCATACATGTATTATTTTACTTATTCTCTTTATTGATTATTTCTGTTTCTAATCAACAATTAACAATCCCTTTCAGATCTTTAATTTCATATATAATATAAAATATATGTATTTATAATAAGGAGGAAAGAAAAGGTGCAATAATTAGAAACGTACTGTACGAATATGACTGTCACTAACTGTAAATAAAAAAAAAATTAAATTCTTTCCCCACCTTAATAACCCATGTTTATTATACCTACTATAGTAATTTCAGAAAATAATTGATAATTAATTGATTAATAATTTAACATTGCATATTTGCTTTACTTTTTGTTACATAATTTAAGATTTTCACCATGTTTTAGGTGTTTTTACTGCATGAAAGTCCTTACTCTGTGCATTAGTAAATTACAAGCTACAATACAATACATAGAAAGGACGAGAAGACTGGAATGTTTTTGAAAATGTCTAAATCAGATTAAAAAAAATATATATATTTTTCAAGTAACTGAAAATAGTAATTAAACAAGTCATACCAGAAAAATATAAAATAACTAAAAGAGCAATTAATAAATTTCAACAAGTCATGCATAAAGCTAGTAATAATACTTTTACAATAATACACAGATTTTAAGGGAAGAATAACACAAACTAAACATTTTTCTTTGGTACAATTTAGACATGTTTAGTAGAAACTATACATATCTTGTTCAGACGAAATATAAAATTTTTATCAACAAATCATATCCATAAAGAGGTCTAGATTGAGTATTTCTAAATCTATAAGTTTACATTTCAATGATACTAAATTTAAAAGTTGTTTGGATGACTTTAATGAACTCATAAAAATAATTTAATCAACAATAAAAAACCATTGACTCCTAATGAAAAACAGTTCTAAAGCTACAATATTATTATAACATATAATATTCTATTAAATATGGTTTATTTATTTACCTCTGTTTAAAATATTTCTTCTTCAAATACAACAATCAATCTATAACAAAATGCAACCTTCTGCAATTAAAGCATAAATGATTCAACTCTTAAGATAAGATACCTGAGTAAACGAGAGCTTTCCAAATACTTCATAAACAAGATTTAAGGCCACTTTATAGATAAATGGTTGATCACATTTAAAATTTATATCACTACTTTCACTTATTTATTTCCTAATTTTAGTATGCAATAATCATCATTAAGTATTATTTTTTGGGGGTGAAATACTGACATAAGCAAGTTTTAATGTCACAATAATGATTTAAAATGGTATAATAGTAATGCAATGCTTATAACAAAAAACATTATATACTGTTAATAAATGTATACCATAAATCCCCATTTTTGCAAGTATGATGCGCATATGATTTTTTTTTATTAATATTAATGAGCAACTAATCATATTTTTCAGAGAATTTGCAGGTATGTGTACATTTATTTAATTTTTTTTTGAAAAGGGAAAGCATTTTATGACAATGAATATCATACGCCCAACATTTTTCAAAAATAAAACATTTTTTTTTCCACCTTGATTCATGTTTTTTAAATATAAATAAGATAAAGTATAATAACAACTTTTTCCCATATACCATCAATTGATTAAAAAAAATAATTAGAAAGTTGTTTCCATTTTTACAAACCTTCATCAAAAAATAAAATTAAATATCCTTGCAAATATAAATTGGTATGGACACTGCTTTCCCCTCTAACTACAGTAGAATTGAGTTTTTCATCTATAAAACATTTTGTGAATAATTAATTATAGATATAAGGTACACAACCTGATGCACAAGACTTTTATAAACCACTAATCAGAGGAAATAATACAAATTAAAGTGACTTAGAATACATAGATGACTTAATGATTAAGACAGGTATCATAAACAGGAAAAAAGAACTATCTTTTAATTTATAATTAAAAAATATGTTTTCTTCTTAAAACTTTTATAATATTCAATATGTGACATGATAAATGTAATTTAACCTGGTTAATGCAATTAATATAAAACCTCCATTGGGTGATATTGATGTAGTTAAAAGCAACTGTTTACAAAGACGCACAAATAAAAAGAAGTTATCGGTAGACAATCGATGAAGGAAGTCTTTAGTTTCTAGCCCTCATGATTTCCAAATTCTTGGTTCATAAAACAGCCTTACAAGGAATATTTTTATAACACTATAGATGGAATATCATTTCCAGCATTAATCCTGATCTTCAGTGATATATTTTAAAAATTTAAAGAATATTAAATGATAATAAAAGGACCAAAATATCCAATTTTTCTTCTTTTTTTAGTTAAAAACTTACACAATACCACACCAATGTTTTGGGGTTTCGCCCCATCTTCAGGATTTAACTACAATATAATTTCTTATGGTTAAAAACATTAGTACAATATACATATACTTAAATAAATTATTACAAGTTTTTCTATAAACATTTTTATAAAAATAATGTTATATAAATTTACCTTCAATTAATCCATTATCCTGTCCACTAGAGATGGGTAAAAAGTACTCTTGAGTAACAAGTACCGAGTATTTTACTCGAATACTTTAGCTAGCCGGGATTAGATACGACTGGGGATGGAAGGAGTATGTCAATCTTCGTTACCCCTCCCATTCCTAGCGAAAGTATTAGAGTAAATACTCTGTACTCATTACTCAAGAATATTTTTTGCCCATCTCGACTATCCACTCCTAATTTGTAAACAATAACTTAGGAATGGATAGGATAACGGATAAATTGAAATAATAAGGTAAATATATGTAAAATTGTTTTTGTTTTTTTTAAATGTGAATATAATTAATTATAATAATTTATTTTAATATGCATATATTGTACTAATTAATGACTTTAACATAGTAAATTATATTGCAGCTACACCTGAAGATGAGACAATCCCCAAAACATTGGTGTGGTATTATATGAGTTTTTAATAAAACCATATAGAAGGAAGATTGGGAATCTTCATACCCTTTTATTGACTGATCTTATGATGTTAATTTCTGTTACTTCTGTGGTTATACAAAATTCATAAGTAGTTTAACGTCTGGCATTTTAGTCCTAATGAATACCTCAAGCATAAATGTCAGATGGTTGCTGGTCTGGATAATACTTGATTCCTTTGTTTGATTGTGGGAAGGAACTTTCAAAATATTCTACTAATGTGTTTGCTTTGTCCTATCTTACAGGACTGCAACTGAATACGATAGGAACTAGATTTCACTTTTTTAATATTCTGTTGGTGGTCTTCCATAATGAGTTTTTATTTAATCTCCGGTTTTTCTATAAGCCAGTAATGTTTATTTAATCTTATTTTTTTCTTACAAATCGTTTTGGGTTATTCCATTTTTTTTTTTTTTTTTTTTTTTTTGGACTCGTATCCATCCCCTGATGCATAGCTTCAGTTTTCCTCAAGAATACAAAGGAAATGTCATAAGGTGTAATATAGACCTTTCTCTTATTATAGTTATGACCTATGTTATTATCTATCAGTGTAAAAATTAGTTAAAACTTAAGGAAATAATTTCAAACTAACAGACCACTTATTATTTATTTTAATTTTTTTAGAATTTAGGAGTACATGAAAATCCCAGTTTCATCTATGAAACTTCTAAATGAAACAAAAGTTCAACTAAAATTCTGAACATATAGAAGCCAGTTTTTGTCCTTAACTAGTTGGCATAAATATGTATTTATTTGATTAGTTTTATCAAATCAACCGTATACCAGCAAAATCTCAAAAAGTAATACTGAAATAAATATTTTAAATAATTTATAAATAATTTACAAGTTTTTGCAGGTATACTGTTGAAATATTGAGCTATTTTTTGCAAACAGACCACAAAACGCCGAAGAAATGTATTTCTTCAGCAACTGTAGGGTATAGCTAAGATTAACCAATAGACACATTAATGTTATATTTACAGTTCACCATTGAGGTTGCCACTCACAAATACTGCCAGAGTAGGGCAAACATTTGTTTCCAATATAATCATCAATAACTAAAAGTCAATTAATAGGCTATCGATCAATAAGCATTGGCAACCAGAAAGAAGAATAATAGGCTATCAGTTAGTAGAGTATTGTAATAAAGGAATAAATCAAATAAATAGTGTACATAAAATTATATTTCAAAGTATAACAGATAAGAAAACTTATAAAATTTTATTGTGAAGAAACATTCTGACGAATTGGCGAAATTGTATACAAGCAAAAGCTTTCTTCAAAATACTAACTCACAGATCTAAGCTATTAAGATTAATATTATTTAATATTAATCTACACATTACAAATTATTATTAAAACAAAATTATTACACACAAAAATAAAAATAAACTAAGTATATTTTAAAAAATGTAGAAAGATAAAAATGGCAGGATTGCCTCAGAACTTGATTAGGCGCCAAGTGGCTTAAAGCGACCATCATTTATAAGTCGCTCTTCCTTTATCTGAGAGTAATACGAATAAACAAGGAGAAAGCAGTATACTCCAAAAGCTGCAAAAATAAGAAAGGAAAAATTAATTATTTTATGATTAGTACAATATTAATATAATAATTGTAATTTTATTAAAAATACTGAATTCATTGTGTCAAGATATCCCAGAAAATTTTAGGTATTATGACAAAATAAATTAAGGTGGTAAAAGAGTTTACTTGCTATTTCATAAAAAATGTTGTGGATTTACTGTAACTATAATACAATTGAGGAGCTTTCTATCAAAAGTGGACATCTCCACTTCCGACCAAGACAAATTCCCATGATTTCTGATAGTTATCCTAAAGCCATACTTAATGCAAGCTCCACTTCTGTAAAATGTATTTTTTTCACCATAGAAATGGAAAGTTTGCTTTTTCAAGCAAAAATGAAGCTCATAGTGGTGAAAAAAATTAGTTTTTACTGTAACTTTGCAAACAAAAGTGGAAAAAAAATATATCCACTTTTCATAGAAAGCTCCTAAATTTGTTTAATTAGGATAGTTAACGTAATACTTAATGTTCAATATGATTTATATTAAAATGTTTCAAGAAATTTATACCAAACTAGCAACACAATTGGGGATATATACCCAACAAGATTGATAAAAGAGAAATTTGACTTGAGCAGCCATACTAACAGTAGAGTTGACATAGGTAGCCCTAGTTACAGTAGGATTGGAAAATTGGAAAATTGGAAAATTGGAAAATTAATAAAGTAGCCATTAGGTTAAATTAAAAATAGTTATTACGTTCTTAATATTTAAAAACAGTAGATTTTGACATAAACTCATTAGGTCATGGTTTATAAAACATTATTGATATATATCTATATAGACAGCTTCACTATCCAACTCCAATTTTAAAAACATTTGAATAAAAAAGAGTAGCTTCATACCAAAACTATTAAGTTAATAATGTTAAATGAACACTTACCAATACATAACCCTTGCACAAAAGCAACAAGTAATAATGTAGCATCTGTAAATGCGGCTAGCACAGTTATCACAACTGCAAAAATACCCAAAGCACAACCAGCACCACTCAAGATGATCCATGGTGTCATAAGACAGTAATTCCTCTGTAATGAGAATTACATGAATTATCAGAAACAGGAATTGTAAGCATCTTTGAATATATATCACTGTTTTTACAAATATGAAATTGAAGCTGTAGCTGCAAAATAAATTTGCACTTTGAGATCTTAAAAAAAAAAATAAATAAATAAAACTAGGCAGGATGCAGAGAAGTATACCTGCCTTTTATTGATTTTAAATCTGCATTTAACCCAGTTGATATTAATAGGAGAGCCTTATTTTACAAGTAAAGCACCTTAAATATATCTACTAAAGTGCTAAACATCCTAAAACACCTGTACGACATAATTAACCTTAGAGTGTGGACAAATGATGGTATATCTGAAAACATTGATTCTTAAATTGGCTTAAGGTAGGGATGTTTATTGAGTCCATTACATTGTTTGCTGTTTATTAACAACCTGGTGGAATGGGTAGAGGGTGGAATACTTATCGCAGGAAAAAGGCTGAATATGTCTGACAAAATTTTTTTCATTGCAGATTAATTGGCCTCATTTTGCAAGAAAGATTTATACACTAGAAGTTTATTGCATAACATGGGGTTTAGAACTAAATCTCGATAAATCCAAAATAATGGTCTGCAGGAGAAAAAAGACAAAATCAAGTAAGAAGAAGTGGTACTTTGAGGAGAAACCAATTGAGTCAGTAAACTGTTACAAATATGTGGGCATCAGTCTTACTCATAACTTATGTTTAAAAATAAATTTTGATTAAACTTACAGCTTGTAAAAATATTTTGAATGTGGTTTGATCTAGATTGATGTCAAACAAGCAAGTTCCAATGAAGGAAAAATTTGATGTTTTTAGCTCCACAATAAGAGTGGTCCTGCGCTTTGCATGAGCACAGTTATAGGGATATAAAACTCAGATTCAATGGAGCTATTGCAACAATATTTTGTAAACATAATAATTGGGATACCTGCTAATATACCAAAATACATGCTATATCTGGAGATCAAAATAAATTCTCCACGTATTTACACCTTATAGATGCACATAGATTATATTGTTAAGGTATAAAGGCTGAAAAATAATCGGTTACCAAAAGTAATAGCCCTCAGAATGATCGAAAACAATTTAACTTGGATGAGTTTCTTTGAAGAATGGACAGGGGCGTTGGCATAAAATTTTCAGCCGAAGGATTACTGGATCAGCTGGTAACACATAAAACTACCTTCATATCCACATTAACTGAACAGCCAAGAGGTGTATTTATCAAACGAGCAAGGAATGCCAAACAGAAAATTAAATAATGATGTTTCATATTTCAAATCTGGAAAGGACATATTTTATATTAGGCTTATTTTCAAAGCTAGGAGAGAACTATTTAATTTCAATTACAAGTCATAGAAAAATAAACAATACAATTGCTCATTGTACAATTTAAATGTCCCCAAGGATACAATACATTTCATCTCAATTTGTCCGGTGCTCACTCAATTTAGGATCATTTTCTGAGGGGAAAAGCCACTAAATCCAAATGAAACATTGCAAATAATGAATGGTCTAGATTTATTATAATATGGTTAATATTTCTAATGGTCTAGAAATATTATATCTATATTTCAAAGAAGCAAATGCTTACCGGAATGAATTAGTCAAAGATTTTAATTCTTGATTAACTATTACTACCCGAAAAATCTGGAGTTACTTATAAAAAAAATAAAAATGTGTTGTTAGGCTAAAAACGCAAAGGTAGAGGTTTGGAGAACTAAAGTATTACAGACAAGGTATCATAAAATCTTATATAACTTTTTAAATACCACAATAGTTAAATTAATGTATATGAAATAATAGCATTTATACAAACTAAATACCTTGTAAATTCCAACCAAAAGCATGGTGTCAATAGCTAATGAAACAGAATAAATAACGAATATGACAGCCGCACCTACTCTTATTGAAAGCACTGAAACAGAAAAAAAAATCAACAAAAAAGACATTGAAAAACAAAATGTTATGTTAAAGAGTTGCATTTTGATTGGAGTTTAATTCATGAGTGAAGTTATTCAAATTCTAACTTCTTTTGTTTTTGGACTTCATTCAAATTCCCTTTGTTCAACTCAACATGATCAACAATCATTGAAAGAACTGCCATAATGATAGTTATTGATTACTGGGTTTTATACTGCCATGAATGAATCTGACTATTGCAGGAAGGTTGAATGATCATTAAGTGACCCATTTTAGCCACAATGAAAAGTTTGAGATTTATTCTATGAGATCACAATAAAATAAAAGTCAATCTTCACAGACAGAATTTGAACCAGTGCCTCTTCTGATTTAAGAATATTTAGGAATTATCCAAATAACGGCCTCGTTATTATTATCATAAATGCTTATACACCCGACATGAAATATAAAACTTTGAGACCATGCATGTTTAGACAGCACAACAGCTTTCTTGAGTCAGTGCGGTGCAGTTTTGAATCCAGCCTAGGAGGATTGATTTTTATTTAGTGGTGGACCCACAGAATTAATCTTGATCTTACTACACTGTTTAGAATAGCTTGTCAACATGTTGGATAGCCCATCCCTCCTACAATAGCATGAATATATAAAGGTGTTAAACCCCATTAAACAACAACAAATCTAAAATAAAAATATCAATTAGAAATTTAAAAAAAAAATCACTGATCAACTTTTATAATTAGAGGCATACAACTGGAATGAACAGTAATCTGCAGTTTCAAAGCACAAATTGAAAAAAATCAGGGCATGCAATGGTTTTTGTTGATAGTTAATGAGAATTAACTCTTGAGTCCAGATAATTCATAGTAGAACTGATCTTAACAGTCTTAAATCAGTAGGCAACCTCTTTTGTTTAGGCAAGGTTGACAATCTTTATGTTATGAATAATATGCTACCAAAAAATATCTTATTTAAATTAATTTCAAACTTTTAGTACAGAGTCCATAGAAAATTTAATTAAAGTTTCCTTATATAGTTCTTAACATTTATTATTTAAATTATTACTGAGCATTATCAGCACTTTTCAAGTAAGAAAAAACAAAAAGAAAAAAAGAAGTGTAGGCTTAGTTGGAAATCTAATATTCAATTAATTATATAATATCTTGAGCAAGCAATTAATATTTGTAAAAAAATATAAGTTAAATGAGATTATTAGCTCATTAACACAACATGCATAGTCAGAGCTTAAGAAGGATAGTATTATATTGATCAAAAATAATCAATGAAAAACAAACCAAATAATATTGTAACACTAATATTAATACTGTCAGTCAAAGTGCAGTTTTAAAACAGACTAGCGCAAAATGCCAGCTGAACACTAATTTAATTTAAGCCTTGGTCAATAAATATTATTACAAGCTTGGTAGCAAAATAATTACTCCCGAAAACTGTTCTCTTATTTCTGCAAATCAGGGATAAATAATTAAAATAGACGAATAAGTGTATTTTTGTTCTAAATACAAAAACTCTGATTTTATTAGTGCTACTGGTATTGGTGAGGGAAGTAGTCCAGCAGGTAGTTAGGCCTTACGGTCTTTTTTGCCAACCTCTGATTGGCTGCCTTTAGGTCATTGCCCCATACGAACCAGAGTGGGAATGTCAAGATTCATTTCTTAGGACTGCATTGTAATAAATATTAACTGAACAAGGTTGGAATCAAATCTACACTGTGACCCTCGCATCACGGCCTCCTAATTTTACTGGAGAGAAAATGTTAAGAATTATACATTTTTTATGATATATATACACCATTATGCTGAGTGATTCTTTGCAAAGAATTTATAAAGGAGTCCAAGTTCCTGGACAAAGGATGAGATAAATACCAATGATTCTCATCATCATGATTCTCATCACTCTATGAACAAGGGGAAAGGATTAATCTGGAATGGCTTGAGATGCTAAGACTAAAATGATCTGCAAGAGATCTGTTTTGAACAGAACTGGTTGGAAGAAGGACTCCTCCAGTTGGTAGGAGGGCAGAACTTGAAACTGGGTAGTAATTTGATATTAAACTGGAGAATTATATAGCTCTCATAATCAAAATAAAAACGATATAATGCAGGTATATAACTGGGAAATGGTATATAACCTGGGAAAACAAAAGAATTTTATTCAGTTACTAGAGTTTCGAGCCTTGTCTACAGTTAAAAAGTAGTTGTAAAAGGCTGCAAGTAGTGATATAGTTTGCAGAAATGATGGAAGTAAGACGGGGACAAAGAAAGGACTATCATAAGGCCTTAACAGTCTGCATAACAAAACCAAAATGATAAATTTATAGATAAACTTAGAATCAGAATGAGTCAACAAAAGAGTTTGTTAAAACGATTAGGTTTAAAATTTTCAATAGGTGTAGCTTCTATTTTAGCTACAATTTTTATAATGGTTAGTGTTACCAGGTATTTCAGTATGGAATGTATTTTTTCTTACCACAGTTGACAAACATTTCCACAACTACGTATTTGATCCATGTTTATTCATTTGGTCGAAAAACAGAAAATGCCAATGTATTTTTTTATTTTATGTTATATGTATTTTGTTTCCAGAAACACCAAAGACATATAAACTACTTGGAGATTTTATTTAGACTATCTAAAAACTATCATGAAAAATATATAAATATGAAGGTATGTATTGGGCAAAATTAATATTTTACCGAAAAGAATTAAATTGGATATGTTCTGGAAAATTATTTCATATTAATTAATTTTGTAAAAAATAAAGCAATCCAGTTGGTGGCAACACTGGTTCAGACAGAACGCAAGATAGGGAGGGTTCCTTTGTCTTGGATCTGTTCAATTATGTCATCCATTCGAGTAACATTACCTCACATTTGTTTTTGTTTTAATATCCACTGATCGACAACAGGATAAAATAAAACAAACCATTGAGTTTTAGTGTTTAACAAGAGTAGATTTGGTAGTAGTAGTCATGGTTTACAAACTATTTGGAGCAAGTTCATCTTCCATATTAAGTGTTTTTATATGTGAACCTGTAAATAGCATACATCTTTGTACATAAAATTCAAGAAAATAGTTTCCTGTTAATTATAGGTTTAACTACTGGGAAGTCTAATTGTTTTTTATATGGCAGTGATCCCTTTACATGGCTGGTACCACTTTAGTAATAGTAATATAAGCTAAAAATAACCCAATGCAAAATAAGTAAGGCACAGCAAATTGAGCAGTTAAAAAAAAATTCTTCTGTTAACATAATATAACATTACTAATCAATTTAAGTAATGAATAACGCCTAATTAAATAAAAAAATAAAAGAACTTACAGGCCATTTCTGTCCTCTCATCTGTAGCTTGGTTCTTTGTCAATTCATCTCGAATATGATCATAAAAAACTCCAAACAAACAAGCTCCAAGAAGTAATTGGAAGGCTGTTCCTAGCTGTAAAAACAAAAATGTTAGTCTAATAGGCACAATATAAATAAAATATAGAGAATTCAAAAATATTTTTATACTTACTACGCCCAGCCATGCTATTATCAAGGAGCTCGTTTCAAGAGTACAACCACAAAATGATTGTCTTAGTCTTGGAATACTCACCATTGTAAATTTTGTATAAAATATCTGAAAACAAATATCTTAGCAGTTCTTTTTAATATAATCCAATTGTTTAGGTATAACACAGTATAACAATAAAGTTAATTATGTATAATAAATAACAAAAATCTATCTTCTAAGCAAATAAAAATTGTATTACAGGAGATAATTATTCATAAGTTATAGATTAGAGTTCATAGAAACTAAATAAAAACTATTGATAAAGGTTTAACACATTTCGAGACCTATTAAAATAGCAATACTAGCGACATTGAGGTTTTAGACAACGTAAAATCTGTAATTCTAGATTTCCATCCAATTAACAAAAGAACAAGCAAATCACATGATTGCACAATACATATTAAGGACCATTTCAGAAATAATAGTCCGATATGTGTACATACCCCCATAGAAGAGAACGTGAAAAGGAGAAAAATATCTTTTATGAATAACTTCCTTATAATAATAGTCTCCCTTATGACCAAAAATGAATTCAACAAATTCAACAAAATGATAAACAACCTTAAGAGTGGACCAACCAAGTGGAGAAACTTTATCAATGGTGGCCATGGTAAAATGTTCATGCTGGAGGATGAAGTAAAAGAAAGGTGGCAACAATATTCGGAGAATTTACTGAACCCTGGAGAATATGAGGACTGCCAGGAAGATCAACGACAGTTAACATTAGATAGTGATGACTTAAAAACCATTCTGTCTAATCGAGAGGAGATAATAGGGTGAAACTAATAAACAACTAACTATGTAATGATGGATGCCCCACAAAACGCAGGAGGTTTAAAGCAGGACAGCATGAAGTTGCAAGGGGATGGCAGGAACTGATAGCTCAAATATCGGAGCCTGTACCTAAAGAATTTACTGAGGCCCTAATCGTGCCAGAATACAAGAAGAATGGAGAATCTACAAAACACAGCAATCATTGAGCAATTATTTTGCTAAAAATTTTTTTTTGTTGCAAAGTTTACGGAACGAATACCCGGAAGTTTTCTTTAGGGAAGGGGAGCCACTGGGTGCGACAGGAAGAACGGTGTACGAAATTCCGCTAATACAAGATCGGGTTACTTATGTTAAGCAGACGCGGTATCCTCAGGCATTGCGTCAACACATTCGAGAAGAACTGAGACACCTTCATCAATAAGGAATTATAGTTGATAGTACCTCACCATACAATAGCCCTCTGTGGGCGGTGAAAAAGAAGACAGCGAAAGGAGAAAGTGAGGAGAAATATAGGATTGTGGTGGACTTCAAAAACTTAATAAAAACACCCTGGATGAGAAGTACCCCAGCCGTCCGACACGAGCTCCGACCACCGGGTCATCGCCTTCAGTGTGGTGCAGGAGGAAGGTGGGAATGCCCTTGAGATAGAAAAGGGCTTCGTGACCCGAACGACGGATTGGAGGGCCTTCTCCAGCGAGTTGGAGAGAGTACTCGCTGGCAGAGAGTGGGAAGAGATAGCGCCGAGGGAGGTGGAGTCAGGAATTGACCACAGGGTGGCAATGCTGACGGGCGCCATCACAGAAGCGGCGAGTGCATCCCTCCGCCGTCGGAAGGCGAGAGTACGTCCGGTCCCATGGTGGACGCCGGCCCTAACCCAACTGAAGAGGGAGTACTATAGGGCGTAGCGTAGGTAGAGACGACGAGTCGAGACCTGCACTCCGTGAAGAGACCAAGCGTAGGTATAGGGTGTACCGAAACGGAGTGCGTCACCAGAAGAAAAGGTCCTGGGACGAATTCATCGTTGAAGAGACGGAGAAGAATCCCTGGGGAATACCGTATAGGGTGGCACTGGGCAAGGTGAAGCCACTCACGATGATGGCTTCCCTCAGAGTGGGAGTAGCCCAGGCAACCATCCTTGAGGAAGCTGCGTCAATGTACGTAGACTTCACATACCCCAGGGACGACCCGTCCCAGGACAGCGAGGCAGACGCCATGGTGAGACGCACCACGGTATACCCACCAGGTACCGACCTTATGCCCACCATGGGACATATGGGACCATCGTCTGGCCGTGGAAAAGCAGAGGATCGGGAGAGCTCCAGGACTTCCGGATATTCAACGAGTGCTTGGATAAGGGGTACTTTCGGAGCAAGTGGAGGACCGCAGATTTGAGATTGTTCTACAAGGGAGGGAAGGACAAGGAATCGCCTAAGGCGTATAGGCCGATATGCCTCCTCCCTGTCATCAGTAAAGTCCTGAAGCACCTGATGGTCGCGCGACTTCGCCCGATCCTCAGTGCTGCTAGCCATAGCAGGAGAGGGCGGAGAAGTACGTTATGTGACTCCGTAACAGAATTATCAGCGAGATCCGTAACAGCGAGACCCCCAACCAATGGAAGAAGATCTTAAGGGAGGATACCATCGAGGAATGGAACAGACGGTGGGTAGGTAGCCAGAAGGGAGCTACCTTGAGGAAGTTCTTCCCCACCGTCCAAGCAAGATTGACGCTCCCCGACTATTGGGTCTCGCAGATGCTGACAGGGCATGGAGGTTTCCGGGAGAAACTGCACGACCATGGAAAAGACATAGACCCCCGGTGCCCCACCTGTGGAGTCCCCGAAACAGCAGAGCACGTTATCGTATCCTGCACCACAGTAGAAGGACACCGTGCCAGGTTGTCGAGAAAGACTGGGATCTTCGCCCTCGCCGAGTCGGACTTCCCCCGTCTGATGGAGGAAGAAGTGTACCCCTTCTTCAAGGAGTTCATATACGGGGGGAAGGAAGTGGTGGGCCCCGAGCACTTAACACTGGGAAGGGCCAGACCACCCGACGTCGGCGAGCCTGAGGATGGCTGACGGGACCCGGACGGAGGCAGTGGACCGGGAAGGCTGGACCGGCTTCCGGACGGATACAGCCAGTGAGAGGATCCGGACGGATGCGGTGGACCAGGAGGGCTGGACCAGTATCCGGACGGATGAAGTTGAAGAAAGGATCCGGACGGATGCGGCTGACCAGGAGGGCTGGACGGCGTCGGACGGATGGAGAGGATAAGGTGCAGTTGCATTTTAATTGTTCTACATGTACCGTCCTACGTTTCCGAGGTTCCACCCCTTTTTTACATGATACACTCGCAGGTGGTCCCCCAGCGTGCTGTGTAGATGCTCAATACAGCCTCTACTTTTAGGGTGTCCCGGAATATTGTCGTGCCATCTTATGTTCAGTGTCTCCGTTTCTTTCCTGATGTTGTTGTTGTCGAATTCTCGTCCGCCATCCGATGCTATCCTGCAAGGCATCCCATAATATTGGAACCATGCTTTTAACGCCTCTATCACCGCTACGGATGTCCGGTCCTGAACTGCGTATGCCATCGCGGCCTTACTAAAGATGTCGATTACCGTAACCCATTTGTGTCCTTTCCAAGTAAACGTATCGATTTGTAAGTCCGTTAAGGGAGTGATTGGTGACGGGGTCTCCTCCTGTTTTGCTTTTGGTGGGTGGCGATCATATTTAGTGGCCTAGCAGATCTCACAACTCCCGACTACGTCTTCTATAGTCTTCTTCATCCCCCACCAGAAGTATTTTCTCTTCAGGCCTTGTGACGTTTCCCCCACTCCCCTGTGATTGGTCTTACCTTGGTGATACGCGACAGTTACGTCATGTTGTTGCTCCGGGTCACGCACCGTTTCTACCATTAATTTGCACCTTATAAACATTTGATCGGCCCCGATCTTTTCCGAGCGCCACAGGTGCATTATCTTCTCCCATATTGACGCATTCCCCACGTATATATAATGTGTTTTTCTCGGTCTGGACGCGTCTTTGAGTGCTTTACAAATTTGCTCCTCTTGCACTCCCGGTTGAGAGCAGATTGTGTGAATTCGGCCTTTAGCGTATTTTCCGTATTCAATCTTCATGAGGCCCGAAGTTCTGGTTTTCCATATAATCTGCCTGTATTTATCATTAATGATGTCCTCTCTTTCTTCCATTTCTCTAGACCTTTCTTCTTCCGAACTGTCGCTCTCTCGTGATTCGGTATCTTCTTCCTCGCCCGGTACTCCCTGTTCACCTTCCCCCTCCGGTGTCCACTCGTTAATGAATTGTCTTAGATCCTTTGAATGTTCCCCCCGTTCCTCCTCCATCGCATTTATTACATTAACTTGCAATGCCCTCGATAGCCAGTCTGCCACGAGATTTTCTCTTCTGGGCTTGTAACTTATCTCGAAGTTATATTGGCTTAGAAGTTCTTTCCATCGGGTTATCCTTGACGATGACTCTTTCAGCTTGCCCACCCACATTAACGGCCGATGGTCTGTCTGGATCTTAAATTTTCGCCCAAACACGTAAGGTCTGAAGTAATTTACCGCCCATATAATGCCCAGAAGTTCGCGCTCCAACTCACTGTATCGTGATTCCGTTTCGGTGAGCCACCTTCTTGCATATACTATCGGACGTTCCCCGTTGCTCCCTTCCTGTGACAGCACTGCCCTATGGCATACTTGCTTGTATCCGTAGTAATTGTAAATATTTTGTTGAAGTCAGGAAATGCTAGTATTGGTTCCTTCTGTAAGTACACCAAGCATTGCCTGATATTGTCCTGTATTTCGGGGGTTATTATTACTCTCTGACATTTTTTACTTTCCCTTACCTACATACGAAGTATATAGTAAGGGGAAGTATTGCGATCGTGAAAATTTTCGAATTCGAGTTTTCAACGGAATTACATGTTTTAAGGTCCCTTGAGTCCAAGTCTCGCAAAATGGTCTGTGTGTCTGTGTGTGTGATTAGTCTAGCTCAAAAACGGAAAGCTGTACGATACTGAAATTACATATTTAAGGTTAGCACATGCATGTGATGTTACAGTAACATTTTCATGAAAATCGATTAACCGGAAGTGCCACTTTATATAATCGATTTTACACATTTTTACAATTTTCTCGAAAACGACTCTAACGATTTTGATGAAACTTGCCTAAATTATTCTTCATAAAGGTCTTTAACTTTTCATTTATGAAGTAAATCACCGAGGAATTGCAGGGAAAAGAGTTATGATGAAAAGAATATTTTATTTGCGCATAGCTTAAAAAGTATGCATTTTACGGTAAAATATGTATAGAATTGTATGGAAGGTAATTGAATTATCTAAAAAAGAATAAAAGAATGATCAAAATCGGACCAGTATTAGCAAAGATACAACGCATCGGAATAACCGGAATTACCTAGTATATCATGGATTTTACATTTTTCTCAAAAACGGCTCTAACGATTTTGATTAAACTTGCCTAAATTATTCTTCATAAAGACCTTTAACTTTTCATATATATGGTACATCACCGAGGAATTGCAGGGAAAAAAGTTATGATGAAAAGAATATTTTATTTGCGCATAGCTTAAAAAGTATGCATTTTACGGTAATTTATTTATAGACTTGTATGAAAGATAATTAAATTATCTAAAAAACAATAAAAGAATCATCAAAATCGGACCAATAATAGCAAATATACAGCGCATCGGACTAACCGGAATTAGCTATTATATCATTAATTTTACACTTTTTTACATTTTTCTCAAAAACGGCTCTAATGATTTTGATGAAACTTGCCAAAATTATTCTTCATAAAGGCCTTTAACTTTTCATGTATGTAGTAAATCACCGAGAAAATGCAGGAAAAAAGTTATGAAGAAAGAATATTTTATTTTCGCATGGCTTAAAAAATATGCAATTTATAGTAAATTATGTACAGAATTATATGAAAGGTTATTAAATTATCTAAAAAACAATAAAAGAATCATCAAAATCGGACCAGTATTAGCAAAGATACAACGCATCGGAATAACCGGAATTACCTAGTATTTCATGGATTTTACATTTTTCTCAAAAACGGCTCTAACGATTTTGATTAAACTTGCCTAAATTATTCTTCATAAAGACCTTTAACTTTTCATATATATGGTACATCACCGAGGAATTGCAGGAAAAAAATTAATGAAGAAAAGAATATTTTATTTTCGCATGGCTTAAAAAATATGCAATTTATAGTAAATTATGTACAGAATTATATGAAAGGTTATTAAAGTATCTAAAAAAAAATCATCAAAATCGGGCAAGTATTAGCAAAGATACAGTGTATTTTATGAAGAGCATAAAATAGATGGATAACCAAGAAATGAAATAGAAGCGACCGAAACTCCTCCCACCAATCCGCCAATCTGTTGTAAACAATACGCTCTGTAATAAAGTAATTTATGAATACAAAAGCGAAAATTAATTTAATAATTTCTACTTTCACATTATTTAATGGAAAGAAAATGTTGCCATAGAAACTAAACCAGCAACTTTTAAAATATATTTGCAACTTGACAAAGTTAAAATATATAGGTAGTGTACAGAATTGTTGTACTAAAATTGTTTTAAAAACTATTTCATTATACTTAAGTGGGAGAAGAATTGAATGCTGCTGAGTTGATTTCAAGTATTGTTTATGCGAACTCTTTAGAATTACGAGTATATTAAAAAGATAGTTATAATAGGGCGGTAAGGGAAAGTTGTGTGATTCGCGCACCGCACCAGATTTTTAATAAATATTTTAGCGGAACCAAATATCCTGCCATCTCTGGTACGAACCGCCGGTAATAGTTCAGGGTTCCTAATAGGCTCCTAATGCTTTTGACATCGTTCGGCATCGCCATCTTGGTTATGGCTTCCACCTTTCGGGCGTCCGGCTTCACTCCTTCCCTTGATATCGTGTGCCCTAAGAAGTTGATTTCATCCCTGCCCAGGGTCGATTTTTCCTCCGATAGTTTCAGCCCAAATTGTTGCAGCCTATCGAAGACTCTCCGTAAATGTTTTCTGTGTTGTGATTGATTTTTGCTGAATATTAACAGGTCGCCCATGCAAATCTGGCAAAATGCCTCGTCTAACCTTTTTTTTTTTTTTTCCCCTCTACTTGACCTTTCGGTCATACGGGGTCGTGGTGGCAGTGGGGTATTACGCTGGGGTAGCGTATGCCACTGCCACCAATAATCAACTCATTTATTAACAAAAAAAATTCTTATTATACATGACCAGTAAGGGTATTATATTTCTGGGTACAATTTTTTCTGCTACTGTGGTGCAGCCCGGTGTGCAGTTGCGCATTTTACATTGAGTTATATATATATATATATATATATATATATATATATATATATATATATATATATATAATATATGTGTACATATATACGTACACTACGTATATACGTACACTATAAAATAATTGGAAGATTTCAAAATGCAAAGCCTAAAGTCTCTAAAATACCAGCAAACAATTAACCAGTCAACCAATTCAGGCATACACCTGAACATACACCTAAGATCACATCTTTAAAGATCAAATACAGGACATCTCACATTAAACGTCCAGAAAGATGCATCAACCAGTGGCAGCATATCACTCCAAGACCTCCAATCACATCCTAAAGGCAAAGGGAGGTAACATAAAACAGCTGAGAAGGTTATATTGAAACAGCTGATCAGCAGAAACTAAGAAAAATACAAAATCTATGTTTCTTTTCTGCTTTCTATGACTTTTTTTTTTTAGGTTAGCCGTTACCAACGAAAAACAGGCTGTCATTTTGTTTAACAGTATGATAATAGGAGATGTAGATAATATATATATATATATATATGTAGATAAGATAACAGATAATAGCTGGTGTAGCTCGATGAGAGTAACTTTCATATCAGTAAATTATAGTTTAAATAACTTCCGAGACATTAATATAATGGTTTAGATAAGTGTTTAAATACATATGTGTGATGAAACACTCAGTTTTCAAGAAATGTTTTTTTCACCCAGATAATTCTCTATATGAATTTCAACGGGGGTCATGTACTTTTTCTTACTAAGTTGGATGGTGAAATATGATAGGAGGATATATTTATTTATCTATTATTTTTTTAATTTCTATCCTAATCTAGCCTTATCCTAAACTAGTCTAATTGTAAAAAGAACACCACTAATAAACTAAAAAGAAAACCCCTTATTTTTTTGTATCTTTTTTTTTTTTTAGTATTTTGAAACACCTAAGCCCATAATGTGAATCTCGTAAAAGAACATTAACATCTCAGTTTATTTTCAAATTATCTATTTCAAAAGTCCTTCATCCTAGATAAATCAAGTAAAAACGATATTCTTAAATAAAATTAAATCCAAACTTAATATTTTTTAATTATATTAAACGCACTATCAACCACACTAATACATATAGATAAATAAAATAAATAAATAAATTATAGAAATGTGTATTACAAAAAACTATTATCTCATTAAACTTCTTAGCTGACCTATCAAGTTTGAATTTTATAAGTCAGTATTCTTTGTCTAAAAATAAAATGATTTACTTTTGAAAGTTTCAAAACGCATTTATTATGTAATCAAATGTTACAGATTTTATAACATTTTGAAGTGAAACGCAACAATTTGAATTATTGCTAATTTTACGGTCACCGATATCATGTAGAGTTCGGCAATGGAAAATCTCAATATAGGATTTTCAAATGTAGGATACTGCAGTATCAGATGGTTTAAATTGGAGTTTTTACTTATCGACTAATGTCCAGAAGAATACGTTCGTTCGATCCACTATCCGTCGGGGTCATTCAGACCTCTGGGGCTGGGAATTCCTGAAAGACATGCTGGTTCCTCTCCCTGATAATGGGAATCAATTTGGCGTTGAATATTTCCTCTTATATCTTATAAATATATTCGAGAAAATTACAACCATATAAATCTAACTAAAGCATGATACATATTAACATCTCGGAAATTTATTTAAGCTCTCGTAAACTTTGTTATAAAGCACTGATATTTAAAATTAGTGAGAATCTTAATAAATTGAGAATATATTTAAAATTAAGCAATTTGAAGCAATACTTAACGCCTAGAACTTAGGATTCGATGAAAATGGTTCTCACAGATTTTATCCATAAACTCCAAATATGATTAGCCTCTTATGACAATTATATTAGAAAAATTCAAGGGGATACTATGAATTTCTCTGTTTCCCTACATTTAGATAAAAATAAATATTGCTGAATCTGTAACATAATACACTTAATCTTGAACATGTAATGATAAAACGTTATCAAAAGTTGTTATTTGAAGGAATATTCCTTAACCATACCTATACATCATGTAATTTTTATTTATTCATAAATACACTCTATTAGCTACTCTTTTACCATTCGTCTTCTCAACACGCCCTTAAAATTTTACCCTCTGAATTTTTAGATGTGAGGAGATGCTGGGTTTATCGTACAGCTGTCCTCTTCTAGATGCCTCTGTTTATTATAATATACATGCACCAGAATTTTCATTAAAATTATTCTTTCAACCCTATCTAGTGAGTGAATGGGTTTCTTGTTGACTTCTATTGGTCTTAAACAATGAGAACTTAATGGAATCACTGAAGGCTGTTTTTAATTAATATCGAATTAAGGAAAAATAGACTGATGAGGAATTGCACAACGCCAAATTGATTTCTATGATTGGAGGGGAATACCAGCGAATCTTCCAGGAATTCCCAGCTCTGAATGATTATTAAGAACGGAGAAAATTGAATGGCCTGGTATTGTCTTATTCTTATTTGAGCTGATTTGTGAACTTAAAGCAAATATATTGAAATTGCTGAGCATTGAGAAGTTCTTTTCCATAATTTTGATTTGTTCTAATCACTGCATTTGGTTTTACACAAGTACTCTTACTGCTGGAAAAACTTTGTTTCGAAAGTACTATTACTTGAAAAATATAAAGGAAGATATAGACAAATAAAGTATCGACATGATAAATAGAAATAAAAAGTATGACAAAATGAAATTCATACCCTAGTCCCCTAGCCATGACAAACGACTCCTTTCAGAAAGCACCTATATCCAGGTAGAATCTCTTCCCGTCCATCTATCCATTTATTTTAAAATTTTATTTTTTGTTTATTTTCGTTTTTTACAACTCCTTATTTAAGATTTCATTCAACCTCTCCACCTCTTACCTTCTTTGTCTCTTTAACCAGAATCAATCCAGAATCAATCAACCCATCAAATATATAAATAAAAAGGTTAAACTAATCCTTCATATCAATAGTTTTTTGTATAACTTAATCACTACTATATATTATTACGGTAGTATAGATCCCTTTTCCGGCTCTCAGGAGCGATGGATTTTGATAAGTGAGGTATAAAAAGAAAAGCAATTTCACGGAGAAGTGACGAATCCTAATTTCAATTCTTAAATTCTTACTAGGGCTTAAATAAAAGTGATGAAAAACTGGTAGGTTTTTGAGTTTTGGGAGGAGGTTTCAAAGACGTCTGAGAGTCGGCGGATCGAGACGGGATAAGTTGGGTTTTAACAATTTTGACGCGGGCATCAAGATCATATATGATCCATTGGATCATATTGGTCCAGCCTTTTGAAGCCTTAAAACCTACCGTTTTCGAGATAACGCACGATATAGGTCCACACAGGCCTTATGCCATCTTGGGTACGTTGTCATGGCAACTTTATGCCTGTAAATAAATGCCAGTTGAGACTGTTAACAAAACTTATTAATAACTGTGAAAACGTTTTGTAAATAAAATATTGTTTTTATGTTTCCATGAATGACAGAGAATACTACAAACAGAAAGTGGTATAGCTGAGTCTTATTGCTTAGCTGTTAAACTGAGGGGGTACTTTCCAGTAGGGCAAGCTAATTACTTATTAAGTATTAACTATTACTTGAACATGGTCATTATAAACTATTATAAAGCTTCACCAAATGTGTGTGTTAAATAAACTTTGTTGATAATATTATATTGTTTATACGAATAAATATGTTTCCCTAATATCACTTATACTTCGAATTCATTAAGATATCTAATGCGAGAGTTCTCGCTCGGGTATACTACTATAACTTATTACTATACGATGTTTATAACTTAAATATTGTTCTAGGATTATTCTATGACTAACTTTCACAGATCTCATCAATCTTGAATTTCGTCAATCCAAGTGCGAGTCATCAATCACTAAGGCAAATAAAATAAGAAATCCAACATCCTCGGTTCAACTAAAACCTCCATATGCAAGGAAAAGAAATTTTTATTTTATCTAATCCATGGTTGTCGCAAAGTTATAGGACAAATGGAACCTTTACGATGTTCGCCTTCAGCTCGACTTAAAAGAGAATACAATAAGACGCAAGAAATTGGAGATAGAAAAAATAAAATTCGGAATTAGTTTTGAAAGCACGAAAACAAAACAAAATTTAAGCTTTATTCACATTTCGTTTTATGTAGCAGACTATTTTACTTTTCAGGTGTTGATAATTATCATTATGATTATAATCGATCGTATCGCTGATAAACAGCTGTCCAGTGTATTGTATATCTTTAGTCCTAAAGATTAATTAAAGCAGTCCGTCGATGCCATCGAACGAGTAAGGATTTTTCTGACAAATTTAGGTACTTCCTGACCAAAGAAATTTCCATATTGCATTTATTGCAAACTGGAGAACAAATCTCGATGATTAGGTTCTAATATTTCAATAAAACTTAACAATACTTGATATATGGTCCTCAAGCTGGTCGAAATAATTTGCACAATGGTCCAGAAATCACCAGATCATTTCACGGACATAGTTCTGCAAACGAGGCCGATATGAGAAAAGCAAGAATTGGATTTTTACTGATATTGATGCATTCCTTTCATGCCTGGTCGAATGATGCATGAGCCATGTTCGTACGATTAATTAGTGTTTACAACAATGCATTTATTCGGTGAATCGTCTCTATCACATTTCCGCAATTAGATGTTACCGTGGGTCTCCTTGGTAATTCATACAGGCTGAGGAGATTAGAAAGAAATATTGCAGAGATTCTTGCAGTTGAGGAAAGACAGGCTTGAAGTGGTCTGCGCTAAGCACGTCATGTGAGGGGCCTACCTGATGAAAATGTCGTCCTATCATTCCTGGATAGTTACAGAGAGGAGGGTGATGGCCAATCGATTAAGCAAGAAATAGGAAATTATTCTGAAGAAAGACAATGCTGAAGGTATAGAGGAGAATAATATAGAAACTGATCAGCCTACTTCAGGAAATCAACATAACTTGAGAAATTGTTCATCTTCATACCATTTATTTTTCTATGTTTTCTTCGTATCATAATAATATTTCATTTGTTCTTTTAAAATAGTCATCTTTATTAATAAATTATAAATGCAGTTAGTGAAATGTGATAGATATTAGGTATTTTTATTGCACCAGTGCAGTATAAAAAATATGTTTACATGTTTTTAACACTAAATAACATTCATTAAAAATGAATCATGCCTTAAGAAAATTTCACTATCTAAGTAACTTTTAGACGCATAAACGTCTATTAGCGTTCAAACTGATGCAAGTTAAATGCACTTAAATATATTGTTTATAATGGCCTTCAGCATGAGAACAGTAGTTTCCATAATAACTGCCAAAATCAAGCAGTGGCATGAATAACTAACAAAGATGCCAACATAAATAAATATACGGACGCAATCAAATAGAATGCTTACAATATTTTCACTGACAATAACTAACTGAAACTGAAGCAGAAAGAGTCCAATTGACTATTTAAACCAAAAACATGTAACGTTATAAGATTTAGTATTGTTGTTAGAAGAAAAGCATTCGTCTAGAGGATAGGTACAAATTTGTATATATATATATATATATATATATATATATATATATATATATATATATATATATATATATATAAAATTTACTGTACTGATAAAACCAACTTGGTTTCATTCAAATTTACTCTACTGATAACACCAACTTGAGAGTTCAATTGTGTCCTGAAAAAATTAATGAAAATAACCATTTTTTGTTTGTATTTTATTGTCTTCGACAATCGAAAGGGGTAAATAAATTTTTTAAAGAAAAAAATCTAAGAAATTTTGAATTTCGTCCGCAATTCCACAAGCCGTAGAATTGAATTCGTCTGCAATTAATTGAACCACTGTGCGTCACTCGTATTTTAGATCCATTGAGATATCTTGAAATCATCAAATCGTATTTATAGGGATTTTTTTTATAATGAATAGTCAATTGGTAAAAAAAAATTTCCCAGCAGTTGCCAAAAATTTCTCTTGTAAAAGTGCCTGCACCTTTTAAATCAGTTAGCCTTTTGCTAGCGAAGTTTCCGGATGCTTATGAAACAAGATACGGGCTCATAATCTAATAGTATGTAATTCAGCCTGATGGGAAGCAGCTCTAGATGCATTTCTTTTCTTTTTTTAATTTTAAAGCCATCATACATAGCCACAATGAAGGTTGTTTCCATTTCAAGATTAGAATTATGGGCCGTCATACTATGTCCAATGCTGGAAATCGTTTACTGGTATTGTGTTTTGCCTGTTGAATGGTCTTAAGACATTGATAAATCTCCTAAATTGGTTCAAAGTACATCGTTTATGAAATCCTAATAAACGATTACCCCCAAAAATGCGAATGTGTGAGTTGATACTTTATTTTTACATAGTTTTATGTTATTAAAACACACTTAGGAAAGATAATCTCCTCATTCTACCTCAAAAACATAATTAATAGCAGAAATTGATAGATGCTAAGGAATCCATCACCATCAAGGAACAATGAGGGAGCCTTTGTTAAGGTATGGAGGGAAGGTCAGGAGCACTCTCAATAAATATAACATTAGAACTACAAAAAGCATTATGGATTAGCAGGGAGTCACAGTAAAAGAGGCCGTGGAGGTCAAGAGAG
Organism: Rhaphigaster nebulosa; assembly: GCA_948150685.1. NCBI lineage: Eukaryota > Metazoa > Arthropoda > Insecta > Hemiptera > Pentatomidae > Rhaphigaster > Rhaphigaster nebulosa. The sequence continues at coordinate 136,740,145 of OX411306.1, read as the reverse complement.
TTAAGGTCCCTTTTACACGGGGAGCCGCGCGGCGGCTCTCGCTCGGGAGCGGGAGGAAGGTCCGGAAGACTGAAATGCGTAGAGTACAACAGAGCTTTCATATGAGGAGTGCGGGTCTTTAGGTCGTGCGAGTAACGGGCCGTAGGGCTCGTTCATATCGAGCCGGACCCTAGAAGGAGAGTCGCGTCTCTTTCTCAAAATGCAAAGGGAGGAGGCTTTCGCTCATCAGTCTGTCTTGTAGCATTTAAACATAGTAATTTGAATATTTCTTCGAAATTCGCTCATTTGGTCATGCTGCATGTCGTTCTGTTTAGACAATGCAATTTTACATACCTTAATGTTGCTGCCAGCCTCAGTTCAGGCTGAATGCAGTTATTCGTGTTAGTGTCTTCGAGCTGAATACTGTCGTTAAGCTTCCCGAGGGGCTCATCAAATGAAGCCAATGGCATACGAAAGTAATTGAAGAATCTGCTACCATCTCGTCGAAATTCTTCAACAACGGTAGCAAAAACACATGCTTCGCCGCGCCTAATTAGTTGATAGGGTGGGCCCAATATCTTCTGGAACGTTGGCGTTTTTGTCGTCGAAGATGGAGTCGACGGATAAGGTAAACGGCCATAGCACGCAAAACAACCATTGCGACTGACTCAGTGATACGCGCACCCGAGCCAAAAGAAACTCCATGTGAAAGAATGGGATGTAGGAGCGGAAAAAGCTTCCACTCGCGAGCGAGAGCCGCGCGGCTCCCCGTGTGAAAGGGGCCTAAGGCGTCACCTTAGCAATCTCGAGTATGCTGCGGCGCCGGTTCGAATACGGCGAACTTCCCACTTTGGTGAGAATAGGTTGGTTGCCTGTAGGACCCGATCTGTTTGTCTTAAATGGAGTAGAAAAGGAGAGAAAGCACAACAAAAAAAAAGTTGGAGAAACAGTCTGACTTGTTTTTATAGCAAGCCGACGTTTCAGCATAAACTTAAGGGTCGACCTCAGGGCTAAATAGATGAGAGATACATACACAAATTAGAGAGATGTAATAAAAAGATAGAAACAAGGAAAAATGAACAAAAAATAAAAATATGAGAAACAAGAAATATATTATATATATATATATATATATATATATATATATATATATATATATATATATATATATATATATATATATATATATATATATTTAATAATATATATAATATTTATAATTTAATAAATATTATATATTTACTTTAAAGAAAGTAAAGTAAATATATAATATTTGAGCGATAACTGAAAAAGTTTTCACACTCTCTCCCTTTAATATATTCCCCCATTGATTTGCATCAAATTCCTACGAAATATTTTGTGTAACACACTGCCTAATGAGAACTCTTTTCTTAGTAATTCATCTTTTAATTTAGTATTATTATCATTTTATTTTATCTATATCTTGATATATTTGTTTCATCATTTTTATAATTTCCTGTATTCTTCTCCTTCTTTAACTTCCTCCTTCTTGTCTCTCAGCGCGGAGGTGGCTCAGTCCAAGCCAGCCAGGCATCATGATCCTTTGGGCATCATACCCAATGAGCCAGGCATCATACCGAATTTGGTATGAAGATACCTTAGGGTATACAAATAAATGTTACAGTCTAGGAGCTCACGCGAATTTGCAAAAAAAAAACGAGAAAAAAAATTGTATTCAATAAAAAATCTAAAATATTCTCACAGTTTTCCTTCCATACTTGAAAATTAGCATATAAGCGAAAAATAGTATGAGAACATTTATTAAAGGAAATTAAATAAGCTAATATATGAGCCCTAATAGAGCTCTCTACGTTTACTATTTCCCGAGTTAAAGATATTTAAAAAAAGATATTTACCCGAAAAAACGAGAAATCACTATTTTTTAAATTTATTCAACTTATTATTACTAACTACTTTACTCTGCATTTAACTAGTCCCAACTTGAGCGATAATAGAAATCTATACCATACATCTAATAGTTTTCTAGATAAATTTATTCAAAAAAACAAATTTTTTTTCTGAAAACCGAGAAATCACCATTTTGTGAATTTATTCAGTTTATCATTATAAACTACTTTAATGTGTATTCAACTAGCTCCAATTTGAGTGCTAACAGACATTTGTATATCTAATAGTTTTCTAGATAATTGTATTAAAAAAAACAATTTTTTTTTTCTGAAAACAAAGAAATCCCTATTTTCTAAAATTGTTTTGGCAAATATCATGAAAACTGTTCATCATCCGAAGATAATCAGTATAAACTACTTTATTTTGCATTTAACAAGCTCCAATTTGAGTGGTAATGAACAATTATTTGTGCCTCCAATATTTCATGAGATAATGTATAAACAAAAAAAAACAATTTTTTTTTTTTTTTTACGAAAACCGAGAATCACCATTTTCTGAAATTATTTTGACAAATATCACAAAAACTGTTTTTACAACGAAGATAATAATGATAAACTACTTTATGGTATATGTAACTATCTCAAATTTGAGTGGTTAGACATCTGTCTAATAGCTCCTCCTGATAATGTTTTTCAAAAAACTACTTTTATCCCTCAAAGAATGAGAAATAATCACTTTGTGAATATAGTTTGGTGGCAAATATGATGAAAGACGCTCTTCCTTCGAAGATAATTATTATAAACTAGTTTATGGTACATACATCTAATTTGAATGGTAATAATGAGTTCATGATGATAAGCATCGTAGGAAGTGTATTTTCCATGATATTTGCCAAAACAAATTAACAAAACGGTGGTTTCGGGAAAAAAAAATTGTTTTTTTTTTTGTTATGCATTATCTCATGAAATATTGGAGGCACAAATAATTGTTCATTACCACTCAAATTGGAGCTTGTTAAATGCAAAATAAAGTAGTTTATACTGATTATCTTCGGATGATGAACAGTTTTCATGATATTTGCCAAAACAATTTTAGAAAATAGGGATTTCTTTGTTTTCAGAAAAAAAAATTGTTTTTTTTAATACAATTATCTAGAAAACTATTAGATATACAAATGTCTGTTAGCACTCAAATTGGAGCTAGTTAAATCCATGATAAAGTAGTATTTAGTAATATATCTTCACAGAAAGGGCGGTTTTCATCATATTTGCCAAAATAAATTCACAAAATGGTATTTCTTGTCTTTGAGAGGAAAAACAATGTTTTTTTTTAAATACATTATCTCGGGAATTGATATAAGAGCTCAAATTTTAGAAAATTTAATTTCCTTTAAAAAAGGTTAGCATGCTGTTTTTCGTGTGGTCGGTAATTTCCATAACATTGATCTCGGAATGGAAATGAGCGAAAAGTTATGTTTTTTATTGAATTACTTTTGTTTTTGGAAATTTCAGAGGGCTCCTAGACTAATATTTATCAGTACACTCTAAGGAATCTTCCTACCAAATTTAGTCCTTTTATCTGCTGCATAACTGTAATCATAAAATACAGACCTAAGCCACCTCATTCCAAGCCCGCTTTTCAGAATGAATTTCAGACTTATTTTCCTATAATAATTTTTATACTTATGCTATTCATTGTTATATTATTATTATTTCTGTTTGAATATTTCTTCAAGTCTCCTTCTTAAATATTATATATTTACTTTTTCATTTTACTTCATTTTTCTTGTTATTTTACTTCATTTTTCTTGTTATTTTAATTCTTGTTTCTTGTATTTATATTTCATACTTTTGTATTGTCAGTTTTTTTATTGTATCTTTCTTTTACATATTTCTGTACTATTTTGGCCTTGAGAATAGCCCAAATGTCGGTTAGTAATAAAAACGTAGCTCAGTGCTTTGTTTTATATCACTTTGACTTTGAAAATCAGTAATCCTGATATATTATATAGAAATGCATCATCTCTCATTTAGAATTTAAAAACATTATAGCTAATCGGTCATACGATAAATGTGTGATTTTTTTTTTAATTGTTTAAAACATTTCGACGAAATTTGAATTACAAAATAAAACTTTCTCACTACTATAAGGGAATCGAATAAAGGTTGACATACTTTCCTGATTGCCTTTATAACAATAGGGTTATCCAGGCAGATATTGAAAGATTTCCTAAAATTAACCAGAATTATGCATCTATTTATCTAAAAGTATTTAATTAAAAAAAAAACATCGGATGAGAATAGATACAAACTAGGGCATCGAATAGGGCAAGCCGGAATTAGAACGAGGACTGTTACCACACAGTGTACAAAATAAAAGGGCAACTAAAGCATTAGGACCAGATGAAAAGACAAGACCCGAATATAAAAATATAATAATTAACACATCAATTTTTTGAAACTATTAACTTTTAATAATCGAGAAGACTTATTTTTATTTATTTTTTTACTGCAGACTAATACAACTTTAACTAAATCAATTTCATCATAAGGATTAAAAAGTTATTGGGTTGAGAAAAATACCAAAGAGCAAGGCATGAAGAAGGTTAAATCGTTCTTCGCAACAAAATATCAGTAAGAGATAAAAATATCACTCCGATAGCAACAGGATAACGTGCACCCACGCAGGCAGTTCACTATTGCACTGGCACCCATGTTTTAAACAAAAGACACAATCAGGTTACTCCTACCATTGTCAAGTTAATTCGTCAATATGTTCCCGAGGGGAGGGTTAAACCTATACCAGACCCTAGACACATGCAGGCTTTCAACTCTGATAAAAACCAACACATGATGTTACCACAGGTAATACGGTCATCATTTTAGAATAGGCTTGGTCTTTCAGCAGTCGAGCTCTTTATATTATATCTACAAGCTGAGAAATTTGTGGATGTGACATTCCACAATTTCAATAAACTAATGGTCAAGCTTCTAAAGAAAAGAAAAAGGAAAAATAATGCCTTTTATGAAGTCAAATTATTTATTTTCCCATAATTGTACTTTGATTACTCACCAATACATCAAATTTGAAGGTTTATAGGTCAACAAAAATGAAAACAATAGCATACAAAAAAAAAAAGTTGTGAGCAGGAAAGAATGGCTGTCGAAATAATCGAAATCATTATAGTTAATCGACTCCATTCCTACAGGAAACTGCAAGGTCGAGAGGCGTTCTTCGCTGAAAAAATATCTCAAACGACTAAAATTCCTAGGATGTAGATAGGAGATCTTTTATGTAAATATAAATACATACTCAGTTATATTGAAATATAAACTAATGAGAAATAAACAGTTAAGGAGATAAAGGGGTGGGGAGAGAGAGGAAGGGGGTAATGAAATATACTGTTTAATGTTTAATGCCAGTATTTAGGCAGATACCGTTTAATGTAGGTATACTTTAAACAGTGATAAAGTGGTCCAGATATAACCACTTTTCCAGATATACCATATATATTCCATCCAGATATACCACTAAAGATAGTGGTCCAGTAATAAAATACACATTACTGTGTATATTATTTGTGGCCACATTATTAATAACTTAATTACTGAATATTAGAAATTATACTAAATTTGACCACGCACACTTTCGATAAAAATGAGTATAGGCTGTTAGACATTAGTTTGGTAAAGTAAAGCCATAAACTGGTATTAGTCGAATGTTGAAAGATACGTCAGTATGTCTATCTTTAAAAGAGAATCGAGCGTGTCTGCTTGCCTTCTCCACTCATATCTCCACACACTACTGTTTTATATCCTACCGTTTCATATAATTCACTATAATAATAAATTTTAATTTATATTCCTGATACATTCGTTTTTTTTAAATGCATACTTATAATGTTATTTTTATTATTAAAGTTATGAAAAATTCTAAACATAATGTGTTCACCCATGTAAAATTCTGAGCAGATGCAATTCATAAGGATATGGAAAAGGTCCAATATTAAAATAAACTCTCCTTTCAGAATGTTGGTACGGTGGGATAAGACAAAAAATGTAACAAAAATCTTTTTTTTTTTCTTTCATTTATTATTCTCTTAAGGAATACAGAGTTAGAAAAAAATCATATCTAAAAATATGGTTATTTCAAATCCCGCACGCAAGATTCTAAAAATAAAAGTCAAACATCGATGTTACAGATATATCGGTCTTAAAACATCGATGGTTTAAATGGAAATATCGATGTTTCAAAAACGTCGATGTTTATTTGTGTATTTTTACTTCCATGTATGAAGTAAAGTAAGTACTGTAATCGCGAAAATTTTCAGTTTTCAGATTTCGACGGTCATATCCATTTTGACCATCCCTGAATCCATTTTGACTAGTTTCGTCGTGATGTCCGTGCGTTCGTATCTCGCGTAACTCAAAACGGTTAGCTGTAGAAAGTTGTAATTTTGTATTTGGGATTGTTGTAAAATCTAGTTGTGAACCTCCCTTTTTGGTCACTGCTTGATTACCGGAAGTGGTAGTTTACTTGAAGGTCATAATTGATTTCCATCAAAAATTATATCAAAATACTATACAAAACTTCTCAAATTTAGTATTTATAATTTATATATTGATTTAAATAAAATATTAGATTTTAATATTACCGGAAACGGTACTTTACTTGAAGGTCATATTAGACTTTCATCAAAAATTATATTAAAATATAATGTAACACATCTCAAATTTGGTAAATAGTACTTTTATATCGATATGAATGTATTTACAAAATTTTGGTTAAAATTGGTGAGCCGAAAAGGGTACTTTACTTGAAGGTCGTAATAAGCTTACATCAAAAATTATATTTTAATTAAATAAATAAATCATATGTTTCGGTAATTTATTACCGGTTACAAACGCAATTTGGTTTCCAATCCATTTAAACATTTTTATTACTTGTTTTAAATGTTAGAATTGAGTGTAAAATACTGGTTTTCCTCCCCATTTGTGTGTGTGTCAATAGATGGATGTCGGGATGCCGAGTTTCCTTTTTGAGATACTGTAATCTTCGGAAACTAGTAACCAAATTCAGGATTACTTTTTGAACCACCGATTTATAGTTTTATAGGCGTACAAGGAAGTCATGTGTTGTCCACATCAGATATTTTTTATAGTTGAGGAGCATTCCATCAAAAGCTAATATATCTACTTTTCATAAACAAATAATTCTTGACAGATTCTACATCTTGACAAATAAAAGTTAATCAACGTTTTAAAAATAAATATAATAACTTATCAATATGAGATGCCCCATAATAATTTTCGCGGCTTTTAGAAATAATTTTCCGTCAGTGGATATATTGACTTTTAACTGAAATACCTCAATTTCAGTTGAGAGAATCAAAATGACCTAACGCTGAATTCAGAATCACATGTTCATTGATTTTTGTAATCATTAATCATACAGAATAGATATATATCATCTTTCAAGAACGAGCAGAGTACTTGATAACAATAAAAAATTGTGTAATAAGGATAGGAAAAATAATCTGTTTCGTTATTTTATTTATTAAAAAAATAGTAAAATAAAATAAAAATATCCTATTGAAAATAACTAGTTGAGTTTGAAATAATATATTTTGTAAAACATAAGCGATTCGACCTGCAAAAACTAATATCTATCTCTCTTCCGGTAATCATTTGCCATTTACTGGTAAACAATTACGTAAAAACTAAATAAGCTAATGGTCGTTATTCTAAAAAAAAAAAAATCAGAAATATTACTTTATTATGACTATTTGTTTAAAAAATAACCGAAAAACTAACATAACCGGTATACTATCACTTCGTGCACTGTATGCTGGGCAGAAGCAGAGATACGGATCTGCTTGAGGCAGTGGAATAATCGTCTATGCTGTGACCTTGGTCAGTGGAGGGGGTTGAGAATGAAATTCACAGAACTATGCTAGTCGGATGTATCATGTTCTTCTGGCTTTTCTGGGAACATAACACTATTCTCATTTCTTTGTATTCAAATAAGGAAAATTTGATATCTTTCACATTTGATTTTGATATCTGTTCAAGGAATAAAACATAAACATGATTATTTACAAACAGCTCCTTCAATTTAGATTAAATCATGAAAATCTTTTCTCGTGCCTAATTATTGACAAAGTTATAATAATTCAAGCTTAACAAAATACAATTACGTGCGAATTGCCTCTATGCAATAAAAGTCCTGATTAGAAACAGGAAAACAAAAACTACTGAGTATAAACTTAAAAAATCCTCTGCCAAGTTGGTCAGAATAGCTTCTTCACCATTTATATTGGTTTGTATATATTTCAACGCTAATGATTTGTCATTCTTGAAATATGGGCGTGTCATGGAAAATAGCTTTGCCATGCCTATTCGAAAGTAGTGGATGGAATATGACAAAATTGACGATGAACCATTTTTACACAATTCCTAAACTTTCCTCCAGCTTTGGGCCAAATCGGCAGAGCCGTTGTCGAAATATAGGTGTCAAGGAAAATAGGTTTTTTAAATGCGTAAGCGAAGATACCAAACCGCACAATCCGTGGAAATTGCATAGATATTGGATTAACAGACGGATGGACAGACACGAGTCTGAATTGGTTCTTGAGGTCATTAACCATATAAACCAGTAGAACTCATAGGCTTGCGCAGCATCCTTTGTTAGAGGATGCACGAACCGTAGTACGAGGGGTTTTTTCCATGTTCCCCAGTCGGTCGGTGAGGGAGAGGGACCCGGGGAATTTTTTACTCTCCTGGAAAATTTTTCAAAGAAAATATATGCTGTCTAAAACGTAGTTTAAAGTAATTTTTGTGTTAAAATTAAACCAAAAATTTAACTCTTGGACTACAAAAGTTTTAGTTGAAGTATTTGCAAAATCACTCTTTTTAGATCCGAATCATTTACTTGTTAGGATCAACTAACTCTTTACCTGATTTCATTGCTCATTGAAAAAGCACTGACGAAGGATTGGGGGAATAGAATTTTTGGTAGCTCAGAAGAACGAACTAGTTCTTATTAGTGATTTAACGCTAATCAAAAAAGTGATTCCAGGACAAAGATTTTTTGTGACTCGGATCTTCCAGTGAAATAGGGATTCAGTGACCTCCCCTCCTACGACTGAAAACTACTATCAATTTAGAAGAGAAGGAAAAGTAACCCACGGGTGAAAATCATACAGGAAATTACGACTAGCTGACGTCATCAGCGTTTTACATAAGCGTAAGTTCAGAAGCAAGGCTGTAGGATTGAAAAATGGATTCTTTGCTGAAAAATTCTTTGCTGAAGCAGAAGCTTTTAAGGTAATTAGGTAAAATAAAATAAAGGTTGCATGCGGCGGAGGGGTGTTTCATTTTCGTCATAAAATAGCTATATAATTAAGCGAAGAGCATCGGCGTCAGTTACATTGAAAACACCTCTGGCATTCTCTAATTTATTGATTTCCATCCTACTCTGCCTATTGAGCAAACTGTGTGCAGGAATGTTATGCATGTAAACTTAACTTCTCACCGCTGAAAGCAAAATAATTTACACAGAATACATATTTTCAATTTTCGGTTTGGCCTCCGTCCGCTTCAACGCCTCCGCTGTCCGGTGCCCTTCCGTACCTTCGGGATTCATACGTTCTAGGTTATAAGGATTAGAATGGATAATTAATGAATTTCGAGATATCCTAAAACCAACAAAATGCGAATGTACAAAATCCTGGATTTTGCCATGAATTTCTTCTAGCAACCAGCTAGCTCCATTAACTACGTCATTTCCACGAACTAGACTGCAAACAATTAACTTTAATTAATAAGCTGATAATTAGTACTCAATGAAAATTTCTCTATTCTGTTCTTGGTTGTCGTATACGCTCTTAGAATATAGTTTTCATACTTAACAAAGCTTATAAGTATCTAATTATTGTTTTGTACGTCAATATTTGTGTTTTACGCAAGAATTATCACTTTTTATTTGATTAAATCGTAATTCTCTTCATTATTGTACCATTGGTTTATAATAATAATGGTTTATAATATGAATCTTAAAAAAAATATCTGGTGTATCTGCTCACAGGGATCTTCCTTATTGCTTTGGGTTAAAGTCCAATACAAAAATTGTTTACTGCATGCATCTTCGCATTAAGATTATTATTTTTTTATATTTAACTTTGTAGGCAATTAAATTATCTTTCAAATGCTCATCTGGAATGTTCCGGGAAATGTAAAGCTATCAAGTTATCAAAAAACTAAACAAAGGTGAACCAGTTAACAAATAATATGAGGAACGTATTACATATAATATGTAGAAACGTAAACAGAATGCTTAATAAAACATGTGTACTAAGTTCAATTCGCCACACCTCTGCTAATATAGGTCCGATTTCAATGTGTTTTCTTTTGTCTTGTAGAAAATTTAATAATCTTTCTAATGACCATTGGACAAATTGACATAAAATGTATACTTTTTTTAGTTATTTCGTGTTATTTGAATTACAATTGTAGGGAACTTAATAATCTTTCTAATATTTATATGTATGAACATATATATATATATACACTCCCCACACACACCCGCACGCGCACGCGCACACGCATACACACACAATAAATATAAATAATTACTTCCTTCATAACTTTTGTCTCTAATTCTTCTCAGAGATGAACAGTTAAAGTGCGTTGAAGAGAAGACTTTAAGACAAGTTGTACCAAAATACTTAGAGTTGGGTCGCCCAAAATGCCGAAAAGTCCGAAAACTTTCGGCGGCCCACAAGTTGGAGGTGCCCGACACATTCCCTTTCCCGTTTATGTCAAATCTAAAATCGGGCATGGATCTATAAGTAATGCAAGCTCATGTTTCAATTAATAGCTCGTATTTCTTTTTTACTTTTCTACCGTTTCTAAGTGAAGAGCCTTTGCAATGGAATCAAAATTGTGATGTGCAGTTTTCAACAAATCTAGGCGTTTGGTCGGTACGTGTGTGTGTGTCAGTGTCACGATTATCTTTTAAGCGGATAATCGGAATTTTTTTATTTCTTATAATTTTGTATGGTTTAGGCACGTGATGCATCTATACTAAATCTAGCAGTGTCGAACAATGTAGACAACCAAACAGCTAAATGATTTAGAATCGAATGTGGAACGGACATAACTTAAATCGTTTAGCATTTTATGGTAAAACAAAACACTAGAAAGTTAAAAATCAACCATACGTAGTACTTTAAACATTTAAAATAATGAAAACTCAGAGCCTACTAAAAGTACAAATGTTTAAATTTCGCTCTCAACTCGAAATGCAGGCATGATTTTTTAAATCATTATTGCGAAAATCACATTTTTAATAAGCATTATACCAAACAGCTCATTCGTTAGTAAATGAAGAAATTCAAATGACCTTTTGACCTCTCCCACCTTCCAGGTATCCAGAACATGATACTGCTGAAGTCCGTAACATCTTTCAAAATAAATCTTAACATTATTCGGGCCTCCGTATTAATAAATTTTCTGTAATACATGATTAGATCATCGGAGAGGCTGCTTAAGGCGGTAAACATCTAAAAGAACAGTAGCGCAGTAGAATCTTATCTCGTTACTCCTTCACAAGTATAATTTATGCTGCATAAGCGCAAGCCCGTAATCTTTCAAAATATATGGCAATACGCCCGATCACTCAAACCTAATCACTTTCAACAAATTAACAACTTTCTTGAGTAAACTGTTTACTCCAAGTTGAGATTTATAATTAATAATAAATGAGAAATTCTTAAAATATATTCACTTCGCACCCCAGTTAAAAAAAAAACATACAGGGAAATTATGCAGACTGAAAACAACTATCAATTTAGAAGAGAAGGAAAAGTAACCCACGGGCGAAAATCATACAGGAAATTACGACTAGCTGACGTCATCAGCTTTTTACATAAGCGTAAGTTCAGAAGCAAGGCTGTAGGATTGAAAAATGGACTAACAATAAATACAATTGAGACAAATTAGCTTAGTTATATTGGGTAACGGTAAGAGGAGTAATTCAAAAATTATGTACATAAAAACTAGAAAAAATCAAATCTATGGAACTGCTATCGAGATCTGTTCGGTCGAGTCTTTCTTGAGTTCCAAGATAAGTATGTAATTTGTGACGAAATTCATCATGACAAGCGGACATCAAACCTTCAGGAGGCTGCATGATGAGATAGTTAAATTTTCGATAGACCGCACATTTCCTTAATGAATTCCTTTTCAAGAAGAAAACAAAACGGACAATATTGTCTTACAATTGAAATATCGAATTTAAAAAATAAAAAATTGGTACAAATACAATTTTGCACCTTCGACCTAATTAAAAAAGTTTAAAGTGCATCCACAGAACTTTATATACTTATGTTCGTTTTTATACATTATCGCTTATACATTAATTTGTGTTTGTTTTGTCTTGGCTCGCATGTATATTTAACAAATGAAGGCTTCGTATTTTAAGCTTTAAAGAAAAAAAAATTAACCCTCTCTTAAAAAAAATGCATGGTTTTCATGATGTATGAGATAACACGAGAAAAAAAAAATTAATTTTTGTAGACTTTATGGATTTTTTTTACGTTTTTAAATATTTTTGAGAAACAATTGAGGTAACAAAGTTGAAATTCATAATCAGCACCACACAAAACAAAAGAGCAAATTTTCAGCACTTAGCCAAAACCTTCCAGGTTAAAGTACCATAGGCATGGTAACCTACCTCGTTTGCATTCGGCTAATGTCACTGCTGCTCCTAGAACTGTCTTATTTCCTCCCTTCCTTACTTATGGGGCAGCATCAGTGAGTGTTTACATTCTGCCTATACTGCTCATACTTCACAGTTCCATTTCGACCTCGTGGGATGGAGAACCTTGAAACAGCACGTGCCTCCTCAGTTTACTGTACGTCTACAGAAAACAGACGTGTAGAAAAACATCTTTTTCTTTAGTAAAGGCCTAAAAGTGGCCATGATTGACTTTTTCTTTCGTTTCAATTTTACTATGAGTTTTCAAGTTTTTATTACTAATAAGTAATAAGTTTTTAATCCGTACCCACTGTTCAATAAATAATCAAGGGTTGTGCCACTCATAAAGAAACTAGTGGTATCATTTAAACATCGATGTTCAAAGTGGAAATAAAAAATAATAATATGAAACGGTGGCCTTGTTGTATATCATTAAAAATCTATAAGGTAACAACTGTTAAGTATTCTGTCAGTGTTTAGACAGTCTGAAGCACAACAGTACATCCATACTAATAATGAATGAATACATACATCTCCAAATAGTCAGATCTTCTTCCCCCTCTCTCTCTTTACTTAATACACACATATACTTAAATATACATATGTATATATTAAAAGTATATTATTTTGATTGAGAGGCAATACCAAAGAAGTTAGTAAATCAATTAAGAATTTAAACAAACATTTTAATAAAGGGACATGGGCAAGGAAAAGTTTAAGATCTATTCAGGTTTAAAACGGGGAGATCCTTTTTCCAATTTTTTTTTCGTACTGAGAGAGGTTTAACCTAGAGGAAGATGCAATAACTATTAAATTAATTTCAACGTTGATGAAAGAATGCAAATAATTAGGTCTCCAAATAGATATGGATAATTCAGATTATAAGGTTCGTAGCCGAAATGATTTCAGAAATATAGGTAGGTATAACTAACGTGACCAGACGTCCCACTTTTAGGCAATGTGTCCCCGAGGCTAACTGCTGAGATAAACTAGCTCAACTGATAAATGTCTACGAAACATAAAAATGTATATTATATCTAAATATCAATAGAGTTTTTAATTTTACAAAATTAATACAAAAAGATAACCGACTAAATGCATTTTTTCCTCATCTATCCCTAAAAACAGGTAGAAATATGTAGAATAGAAAATATGTAGAATAGAAAATATGTAGTCACATTAGTAATAACGAAAAGAAATACAATTTTAAAAAATAAATACAAGTACGGTTAAAGGCGGGAAATGCTTGTTTCACCGCCACAAAAATTATTCAGTTCGCATCTACTGTAAGTAAGAGTCCACAATATGTAAGTAAGAGTTCACAAAACTATTGTAATTTCTACTGTTCTTTACGGATGTATATATCTTCGAAATGTGGACGCTTACGTTAAGGGAAGGAAAATACCAACTGGTTTTTGAAAATGAATTAATGCATAGAATATATTTCGACTGAAGAAAGGATGAGGGGCTAGATATAAAGTATAGGCGCTCCTAGGATCAAGAGTTTTTGCAACCTCTGTTCATAGCAAGGCAGAGGGAAGAAGGGACGGTCTGTTCGGGATTTTTCATAAATAAAATAATCTTTATGATATCAATTTTAAATTTATCGCATAATAGTATCAGGGAGAACAATATAAGTCTTGTTTTGTTTTTTACAGACTTTGTACATCTTTGGCTGCCTGAACCAGCCTTCCCCACCTCTGCCTATCTTGGACTAGTGCTTTCTTATTTGCTACAAGAAACTCTACCGCTTCTTAGTTGGTCCTATATATCTTCCCATGTGGTTTCTTGCCAACTATTGTGGCAGTCATTGTTGTGAAGAGGCATCCTAATGGATTGCTTCGAGCTACATGTCCCACCCACCTTAACCTTCCTGCCTTGATATCTAGAGATATTGACAGACTAATTTCTGTAAGAATTCTCCACATTTCATCAGCGTCTTACTCATTATCGAATTCTCTTAGCACAATCTCTATTTAGTTCCAAAACCATCCCTATAATCCTCCTCGAAGGTTGAAACGGCAGTGGCCCCGAGACCTCTTGCAAATATTCTTTTGTAGCCCTGGCAATAGCCAGCTCCTCCACTAATGTCCTGAGCGTCTCTGATTCGAGTGCCTCACTCAGTATCCACTGGCTTTCAATTCCAGTGACGCGGCTGGATGAGAAGCGCTGGGATCTCGTGGAGCACTGCTTTGCCATCCACGTTTGGGGACAAAGCTTGGTTCGGAAATCTCTGGGCAGATTGTAAATATTGTACATGTGTATGAATGTGTTTATGATGATCTATTTTATTTTTACTCAATAAATATTCTTATCTTGGTTGTTATTCTGTAATTATTTAATTGTCCATATATTTATTTCCATTGTAAAGTACTCTTTTTGCCAATTACTGTAATTTATTTTTATGTCATTTTGTTTATTTTAATTATTTTATTTATTCCATTTTTTTCCCTCTTTCCTTTGTATATAAGGTATGAATGGTTTCTTACAGTCCTAATTGATAGCTTGTATTGTTCCTCAATGAAGATAAAAAATTTTAAATAAAATATTTTTTTTTAAATTTCTGCATTAAAATTCCGCGTCCTTTTCCATGATGTATGAGTTTGATCCCACATCGCTCCAATAAACGAACGGAGGACTTACCTTTCAAATCCCTCAATTCTGCTTTCTAGGGTGCCGGTTAGAGCCCAGACCTCGCAGCCGTATTCCAGAACTGGCTTTACCACGGCATTGAACACTCTTAATTTGAGATTCTTCGGGTTTTCAGTGCTCTTGAAAGGGAGAAGAATGTTCCGTTTGCGCTTGTTATACGCTGGTCTATCTCTTTTAGATGGCCATTTAATGAGGTTAAAGCGGAGCTGAGGTATTTGAAACTGTCTATTTTCGGGAATGATCTGCCATCCTCGCAGATACTATTGTTGCGATGAGTTTTCAGCCATCATATATTTCGTTTTATCTTCATTTATTTGTAAGCCGATTTGCTCTGCTTCTCTTATCAGAGTCTCTCAAATTTCTCTCCATTGCATGCAAGGACTGCTATGTAATCCAAGACTTTTTTCGTAACTCATCATAAACATTTTCTTTATTAATAAAACAAATATTTGTTTTAGCATGCGCCCTCTGGTATGGAGGTAAATTCGGCCCTAAGGATGAATCAATAGGAGAATCAAGACGGCAGCACACATGCAACAACGAATTTACCTGCACCATATACCAGATGCATCACATAAAATCATTATATTATGATATAATAGCGCGGTAGTGATAGCATCGCGGCGAATGAAATTGGCGGGTAAAGTTATCAAGATAGACAACTGAAGAACTATTAAAAGGGTGATCAGCATAAATGCCCGACGAGTAAGCTTCATAGGGGTCGACTGTATAGGGGTTATCGGTATCCAATCTCCGGATTTGCCGACCCAGAGGTTGGATACCGATAACAGCAACAGTCCTTGCTACATACCACTATCACCCCGTCTATTTTTCAGTAGTATATTTATATAGACACAGACACACACTTCCCAAAGGTTCAGAGCTCAGCTTCTTCAGATATATTAAAATACAAATATTTTTTATCATAATATAATTTTATTTATATTCGACAAGATTTTCTTCACTAGAATTTTTAATTTAAGAACATAACTGAATAGTTGTCGCTTACGATAAGGTAATAACAAAAATCTTTCAAAAAAAAAGGATTAAAGAACTTTTTTTTATTTAACCCTCCCCAAATTCGACAAAATCTGCGTACTCAATCATATTTCGACTTTCATTTATAAGATTACCATATTAGGATGAATGTGGTACCATATGTTGATGAAGCAAGAATTGAAGAGATGGAAATGAAACTGCTAAGTCAGATCTGAGTCAGCAAAGGAAAAAAAAATTCCATCTGTTGCATTCCTATATTCCAGCAGAGCAAAGCAAATATTGCTGTGTATACTATACGAACCGTGTTCTCTAAACATATAATATTTATAGCAATAAATTACCAAACATAAGATGAGAACAGGAAATATCATGGAGTAGTTAATGGGCAGGTCAATTTAAGTATTAACAAAAGGAAAACTCTAATCATTATTGTTCAAGTTCATGGAAAAGTAGTAACCTTTTATAACCTGGCAGAAAAGAACAAGTTACTTGTTTTTCGGAAACAAATTTTTAAAAATATTATTATTACTCGAGCAAACACTAGAATAAATTCATTTTTAACAATTTAGGACTACGCTCAACAGTATTTTACCACATAAAACAATTTTTCTTAAACCACAAAAAAGCATCTATTCGATTAATTACTACATTTACTTAACGAGATAGATTATAATCAGTAAAATGATAATGAAAAAGACTCAATTAATTTGGCATTGGATGAAAAATTTACTTTATAATTTCTCGCAGTAAAAATCTTCTAATTGCCTTTTCTTAATTAACACTAATCAATTACGACGTTCTTAGAAATAGGCAATCTTTAATTACAATTGCATAATGGGATAAGGCAAAATCCGTCAAATAGTGATATACAATATAATTTAGGTTATAATAAAATGGCGAAGGAAGATAAATTTGATTAATACTTTGCTATTATAAAAAAAATTCTGGCTGTGGAGTGATTGCCCTGATATAATAACAGGATATTTTTTTTACTAAAACAGTTTTGTTAATTTAATAAATTTTCATTACTAATTCATTATTTATTTATATATTGTATACATGTATCA
Organism: Rhaphigaster nebulosa; assembly: GCA_948150685.1. Lineage (NCBI taxonomy): Eukaryota > Metazoa > Arthropoda > Insecta > Hemiptera > Pentatomidae > Rhaphigaster > Rhaphigaster nebulosa. The sequence goes on along the minus strand of OX411306.1, from coordinate 136,722,821 downwards.
ACCCATAGAGGATTATAAGCATACTATATAGATAATTTAATTAATTCTTCAAAGAAGGAAACCGCTAATTATATTCAGATAATGAAATAGATATCATCAAATAATAACAATACATAAGTCAATAATATTTTGTTTTTTATGTTCTTAAAATCAGGAAATCTTAAACTGAAAATTAAGAAAAAAAAGGTTGCTAATTGGTTAGCAATAGGTACTGAACGACTTAAATTTCAAGGTCTGGAGATAATGCATGGTCAAATTTGAAATTAATAATCAATAATAGTGTAAAAGAATTGAACCATGTTACCGCTAAACAATTAAATATCAGCATGAATAAAAGTATAACTGCTTAAATAATTAACTCTCCAGTTCCTTTATAACATCTACGAATGAAACTTCGTTTTCAACTACATTTTTTATAAATTAGGTATCCAAAAAAAAAAAAAAAAAGAAAAAGTTTATTCAAAATTATACCTAATTTTAGCTACGTTATAGCACTGCACTGCACTCAAAGAGGTGCGTTAGGTAAGCTAGAACTTAACACTTTAAGGTTGACTTTATTTTTTATTTTATTAGAATTTTTTATATAAAAAGCTAAGTACAAAAACATAAAAATAAAATAATACTATTTTGATATAAAAATATTTAAAAAAAACAAACATTCATTGTAAGTGCATTTATATAACAGCAATGAACGTCGGCCCACTTCACAATTCTTATACATAATACTAATTTTCGTTAAATTTATCTACACCAAGCATATATCGATTATACATCGCGAAGACGTAAGGGCAATCAGCAGTAATTTTTTTCTTATTTTTATTCACAATGCCCATGCATCCACCTTCATGGATTGGGCTAGTTCCTAGGCAATTCTAAACAACAGCCATTCAACCGCATAATACCAAGATCTGTAGTGGTTCTGATAGAAATTGACCAGCCAAAGAAGAGGGCATTTTTCAGTTCAGAAGAAGCCTACTCAAGACACTCACAACCGAAGTACCCAAGCCATACTTTGTAGCGGTGTGTATTGTAGCGAATTCTGAACCTCGGTAGGGCTCGAAATATAACTTATGTTATATAAAACTGATATATAACATATAAGATATAAGAAATCAGTTAGAATGATAATAATAGTTATAATTCCAATGTTAGTAACAAAAAACGTTACTATTTATTCGCCAAGAAGGTACAAAGTTTGACATAGGTTCTAGGTTAAGTAAGGTTGCATTTCGGTATAGTTTGTATTTGAGACAAATGTTTTATGGTTTTCTCACTTATCTTAACACAGATAGACTCACGATCAGTAACTATTCCAGAGATAAGAGAACACAAAAAAAAAATAGCGAATACCTCCTACGTCTTTTTCTACATGGCGCTCAGATATCAATAAGCTCCTCAGATGTCACTCAAAAATATGGAGATAACTAACTATCCATCTTCCGTTAGTCTTAAACACTCCGTTTTATAGAAAATAGTTTAAGGCCTTAAAAAGTGGTAATAAGTTGATGATTGATCAAGTGGGTACTGAAAAAACTTCAATTTCTAAAACTTTAAGACCTTTGCATAGTCAATCTTTCGATGGATTATCAAAAGAATCTCTCTATGCTCACACTTCGAAATTAAATAGCTGCTCTAATCACTAAATTACTATTAATAGATTCATATTGTGTTCATTCATAAAATAATCAATTGAAATTTTTCATCAATAAAACTTCCATCGAGTTCTCCGATAAATCGTGAAGATATAAATGTATCTACGCGAAATTGTTTAAACAAAGGTGACATTCAATTGATCAAAAAATAATCACGGAAGCGGCACATTCCAAAAAAAATATTACTAGCCCAAGTGTTATTGAGTACAATTGTAACCCGTATCGTGAGAGAACATTGCATCCGTATAAAGTTACAATGTAGATTAATATCTGGCTGTCGCTTTATCCTGTAGAAGAGTCAGTATTCTTGCATATTAGTTACATGTATTTAATATTTATTATGCTTATTACGCATTTAATGAATATTATTTAAACGACAGCATACTAGTTCCACGCACTACAGCATAATGTAAACATAAAAAATATTCAATAACATTTTGAATCAAGAAATCAAAATTTTAAAACAGTATACAGTTACTAACAATGATTGAAAGAAAACCATTTAAATACAGCCTAAATATTTATACCAAACAGTTTGCTGTAGTACCTACATTTCATGGTGCAATGTAAAAACAATCAGATAGAAAATATGATCATATTCTTTTCTCATTGATTGAACTGACTGTAGTTATGTATAAATTTACTATTCTACTTGCTTAAAAATATTATCTATTCGTTTCTATTCTTGTTAAGTTTTGTTTTTGTGTACATTTGTATTTATACTTTTTGAATAAACACCTCTTGTACAGGAATTCCACTGATATCGAGCAAACTGAATAATGTTGGATTTGGAAGAAAAAAAAAATAAGGGGTTCTTGGAAACAATAACTGTAAATTACTTTTCAAAAATTAACCTAGTTTTTTTTTAGTTGTTAATTACTTTGGAAAAAATCTGATGTGGACAACAAATTACTTCCTTGTACGCCTATGAAACTATAAATCGGTGGCTCAAAAAGTGATCCTCAATTTGGTTACTAGTTTCCGAAGATTGCAGTATCTCAAAAACGACATTCGGCATCGCGACATCCATCTATTGACACACACACCCAAGCTCTTGTTTCTGTAGGTCCTATTCCGTTATTATACGTCGTTTTCTCTTAGTAGGTAACTAGTTTCCAAAAGATTTCTTCGTGTTCCGTGAAAACATTAGAACTGTAAATATCAGTAGATAAAGCATTGGAAATCGACAGTTTCGATATTTAAACCGAGAAAACCCACATAGCTTATATCTTATTCTTCTGCTGCAGTCTTGTTCATCTCACAAATGGGGAGGAAAACCAGTATTTCACACTCAATTTTAACACCTAAAACAAGTAATAAAAATATTTAATTGGATTGGAAACAAAATCGCGTTTGTAACCTTATTATTTATTTTACCTTATTATTTATTATAACCTTATTACCGAACCATACGATTTCTGCATTTAATTTTAATATCATTTTTGAGGTAAGTTTATTACGACCTTCAATCAAGTAAGGTACCCTTTTCGGCTCAACAATTTTAACCTAAATCTAGTTAATACATTCATGTCCTATTTACCAAATTTGAAATGTTTTACATTATATTTTAGTATAATTTTTTATGAAAGTCTAATATGACCTTTATGTAAAGTACCACTTCCGGTCTGCCAATGTTAACCAAAATTTATCATATTATTTATATTTATATGTAAGTCTTTATACCTAATTTGAGAAGTTTTGTATTATATTTTAATATAATTTTTTATAAAAATCAATAATGACCTTCAAGTAAAGTACCACTTCCGGCAATTATTTAGTGACCAAAAAGGGATGTTCACAACTAGATTTTTCAACAATCCTAAATACAAAATTTTAACTTTCTACGGCGAGATACGCAATGACGTACTAACGTAGGTACAGACGTCACGACGAAACTAATCAAAATGGATTAAAGGATGGTCAAAATGGATATTTCCAAAACGGATATCCGTTGAAATCTGAAAACCGATTACAATACTTCCTTTACTTCGTACAAGGAAGTAAAAAGGGCATATTGATCGTTAAAAGATTCTAGTTTTAAAAATGTCATTTAATTTAATTTTTCATTGAAATGTTTTATAGAAAGATACTATCCAAGTCAAATTCCACTTTAGGATGGAAAAAATTAAGGGCCAGCTGAATTTCACTTATTTTAGAAGTTATTAATGCATACATCTCCAAAAAGTTCCCAAGAATCCAAGCAGCGGAACATATTCAAAATGGCGACTAAGGAAGCGTCGGAGAATAATTAATAAAAACGTTATAACTTTGTTGTTATTAGTCACAGAGACGTAAAATTATCTATTTTTGAAGCATGATTAAACTATCTACAAACTTTATTTGAACCATTTTTATGTCCAACAGCTCACGTAGGTAAAAAGTAAAAAAATCATAATTATAAATTTTGAGTGAAAAGAAACTAGTTTAACCAATGACGGCACTGAAACCGAAGTTAATAACTACCGCTATTTAATCTAGCAAACATTATCCGACCAACAAAAAAAAATTAAAATATCGACTCTCCAGGTTCCCCTTCCATGTGAGGTATGTAAGTGTGTGTAAATACATCTTGATGATTGATGTTTTATACAGCATGCCTAATGATATTTTATATTTCAATTCTGAAAAACCTATAAGATTAAATATATTTATATTTATTTATTTAAATTACTTATAAAATCCTACTATTTACCAGGCTCCTTGAAACCGCGAGCCACAGTATCTTGGGTCCATAGCAACGCTTCCTCTATGACCAGTCGCACATGTGACTTAACCCGAACACACCAGGCTCACATAGATTAACGGTAAGATTTAAAAAAAAAAAATAATATAAATAAAAGTTCGTACATTGTAGTTGTGGACAGGAACCCTGGAATAGATAGTTATAGGTTTACACGACTCTATACATATCTTATTGTACTTTCAAAAGAGGCATTGCTAAAAAATTGCTTCAAAACTGTTTACATTATTAACGCAATTTCGCAAAGGAATAATTCGCCATTAATTACGTTTTTTAGTAAACATTGAATGAGTTGAGATCAAAACAATCGAAAAGCAGAAACAAATATTTTTTACTTAACCTAACAATAAAAGTTCGCTCGAAATTTGTCGAACTGTAGATTCTATAACTCGGAGTAAGTACTCTATTTGCCCCTCTTCCTAGTTTCCGTTCCTGTAAATGAATATTTACTAAACCTTTTAAATTATTTCGAAACGGTTATACATCCATATGATAATTCAAGAAAGATTCGGACATTATTTTTTCGAACTGTTCCATTATACATAGAGCAGGCAGCTGGTGCAATATAGTAGATACTGTTCACGAAATTATACTCCATGGAACTACGTGATTTCAGCTGCTATTTAGTCAAAAGAAATACTAACCAAAGGGCAGCGCAGATCCTAAAATTCAGTGATAACAATTTAGTCTCTGTCGAAAGAAAATAAATCCGATTGATTCTACGTGTGCATGTGTCCATATGTGCTGGATATTAACCATATTTACCAAAATATGGAAGGACTGCTACCTCAATGGATGGATATAAGTACAAAAATAGATAAATCGATGTCCAAGTACTATTATGCACACTGAGGCATCAAAGAATGATAAAGCTGCTGGTTGTTGAGCGTTAGTAACGGTGAAGCAGTTGTTTGTTTACATGGAGTAGTGTTCTGCGTCATTTTTACTATCGAAATCACAGTCACCAGTGATGCACTAAAATATACCCGGTTTAAAATCATTCTCAATGACAAGCTCCCAAATATGAAAAAAATGTTTGAATAAAGCCTGTCGAAGTTGATTTTTATTTCTTAGCGGAATCACGTAATGAATATCAACCTTCAAACTCTCCAGAATTATCCCGTTCAAATGCTCTCTCCCCTGAGTCGCATTGGCTAACAATAGTTTCCATAGAAATTAATTAATACATAAATACAATCAAAGAGCCACTTTTATGTTAAAACTAATTATCGCATATATTATTTCTGTTGGAGAGATCCCTTTTTCATGCAAATTACTGGAACCAATAAACAAAAGGAAGGTACTTGTTGAAAGAGCGTGCACATGCATCTTAAATTGTTTTAGATATTACCAGTATTTTCAAATTAATTAAAAACTAGAATTTTTATTAACTTTTGAAAATGTATTTATTTATACACAAAATATCGACTGTGTTGCGCAAGAAGGGCTAATCTGCTTTTTTATTCAGGAGCCAACATGTTTTTTTTACGTCCTAAAGAGAAGCTAAAAGGGTCAACCTGCAAACTAAATTGTTAAAATGATACAAAAACATGCAAAAGTAAACAAACATCAAATTATGCGGAAAACTAAGCCATAATAACCTAAGAAGAATATTAGAAGAATCTCAGAAAGACGTGTGAAATGCAGATTGGCCCTTCTTGCGCAACGTTGTGACAGTGCATGAATTTGCCACCTACAATTAAAAATTCCCATGGGTCCTAATAATTTCTTAAGAAATGCCATTCAAATTCAAACAAACAAAGCACAAGAGCAACGCTACAAGTGTGGAGACTAATTTCAAAAGTCAATGCTTCCCACACGGTATGTATGCGTAGCCTACTCACCTGTCGAAAAACCTCATTTCTTCGTGTGCGTAACAGACGGAAAAACAAAAATATTATCGCATTAAATTGAACACTTTGAATGAGAAGTCGCGGGCAACAGTTAGTAACCAACCAACATAAATTATTTTTGTAGATTCATCAAGAATAAAAAGAAAATTCACGAAAAAAAAATGAAAGCATTAAAAAAAAAATACTTTGTTTAAAATTATATTTTTTGAAACACGATAATTACAAATTTTGAATTAACTGGCATTCTGATCAGATTCACAACAATGAACTAATAAAATCTCATTTTCAGTGAAATGAACATGGTGTTGGATTTGTACGCCACTTAGGAGGAAATGGTATTAGTTTTAAATAATTCACTAGGATATGGAGAACAAGATATATAGAACAAGAATCGTTTTACTAAATTTAATCAATGTGTAAAAAACAACTTTTTCCTAAGTGTTGTCTTAAATTTAATTAATTGTTTTTAAATAAATAAAAAAATATTATGTTTTTTAGAAATACAATCTCAACTATCAGAAATAAACTGCATGAATGTGGAAAATTCAGACAATTAAATTTATAACAAGTACTGCCTTCAGTAGTATGCTTAACAATATTTTATATTTTGACGTAGGTGACACAAAGTATTGAGTTTGAAAATGGCCAATAATTTAGTTTTTTAAAAGGGCCGATGTTACACAAAATAAAATAATGACTATGTAAAAAGTTTTTATTAATAAAAAAAATTTGGGATTAAAGTGTTTCAATCATATCTTGATCTACACTGATTAATTATATAAAATAAATAAGAATCCCATTTAATATGAACAGCCATGACAAAGAGAAGAATATAAAATGCTTCAGAGACAATCGTCAACAACTTTTTTTCCCTCAGCTAATCATGCCTTATAGGCGTTAACACATAAGGACAGAAGAAACTGAATGACACACCACGAGGCCGAGCCGAACGTTTGGAAATCGGAATGTTTGTATTGGGCGCATGTTAACTCCCTCTCCCCTATTCAATTCGGGTCACAGCAGTGTCTAAACGCTAGCTATCCTTTTAGTTCCACCTCCAATGTTTATCATCGGTATGAGCATGTTGGTCAATAAATTTAATTAGCGCTATTTAAAAACTTACCTAAAGCTTTGTAGAATTTGTCCCACAAGAATATGAAGAATCCTGACAGCGATATTCTTGATTTCTATAAGAAGAAATGAAAAAATAATGTAACGCCACTAATAAGCATTAATTTGATTGTAGTTTTATTATTTAGAACTTGAAACAATCCCCGTCAAAACATGGTAATGAAATAATTAAAAAATATAATAAAAGAATGAAATGGATTGTAAAACAGCCATTGTTAATTTCATTAACAAGCATTAGAAGTCATTTGTTTTTACTACGACAGTTGTTCATTTACCTATTTCGTTATCATATTATTTCATTCATTCGTGTTCAATCTAATATTACCATTACATTTGTTCATTGGTTTTATAACCACTTATCATGTTTGATGCTGATTAATTTTTAATTAGAATGCTGCGAGAGACTGAGAAATGTTGATTAGATGGAGTAGGCCAATGGAATAAAACCATCCACCCAATTCTTATAACTCACTTATCAAAATCTTTCTCGATTTCGCTTATGAGATAAGAAAAGCACTAGAGCTCAAATTATTTTTTTTTAATCAAACAAGCCTCTAATTTTTCGACAGGCCAAAGAGTATTAAGTTAATAGCCAATACGATCAAAAGCACATAATCACGTCAGACTTTCTACAAATTTTAAAATCTACTTGAATCAAAATGACAACTATATAAAATTGTCTAATGATATGATGGCGGGTCTCGCCTATTCAAGTACTAACCATTGTCGGATCTACAGGAGGCACTTATAGGGCGGCAATTTCGAACGAAATTTTACTTTTAGGTTAAAAACAGAAATATTTGCTCTCCTTTTTGATTGTTTTGACATTAATTCAGTCAATAAAATAAGATGATGATATTTATTTAGAAATATATCACCTAAAATAGTTTTATTGAGGAGGAAGGATGAAAGAAGGGGCGGCAAAATTAAGACGCCCCTCTGAAAAAATCCTATTTCTGGCCCTGATACTAGCTCACAAGGTATTGAAGAAATAGAGAAACAAGTTGAAAAATAAAACATCCAGCAACTAAAAATTTTAGATTGGTAGGTAGATATCCTAAATATACTAAATCATATATGTAGGATATTATATAGTTATAATCCACTCAAAGAGGACCAACAGAGGGCAGCCTGATACACTCATAAAAATTATACAAATTCCATTTTTCTTCAACAGTCATTTTTAACTCAGAATATATCCCTTAAAATAATTTATTTTTCAAACAGAGTTTCATTATGGGTTGTAAATTTAAACATGCGATCTAAATTATAGACGCTACTAGAGCCTGCAAAAGATATATCGATTTAAAAGAATTAATTGCATGAGATCTCAGATAAAATCATTAAGGGTATAGTGATTTTAGTTAATTTACAGGATTATTATCGTTTTACGAGTTATGAAATCAATCGGTTGTTTCTTTTGGAAACAAATTCCTGTTACAAATTTTAGTGCTATTTCCTGTAAGACGCTTTGACTGGGAAATACTAAATTTCATTAACTAAATTAACTTTTTTTAATCAAGAAAAATAGAGGAATAACAAAAATATCTCAATCACTTCCATTATCTCTTCTTTTGTTTCAGCTGCCAGTAGGTTACAAAATGTATCATGTATAACGATGGTAATGTGCACACATGTGGTAATTACGATTTTTAATTGAGATTCAAATGCAGTTCAGATGATGTTGAGCACAAATGTTGTTAAAACACTTGCCACGTTTTGCACTTGGCACATGTGTGCATAATACCATCTATATGTAAAATACTAAGAATTATTTCAATGCACTATAAATAGATAAACAGATACAATCATTACAGAATAACTCATATTGTTGAAAATTACGAAACGTATGTGTGGGCAGTTATAAAAACTGATGAATCTAAGAAGTTAATTGCTCATTTATAAAATTCGGATGCAAACATAAACAATAACACCAGATTAGTATCAAACATCACTCAAGAGCAGTTAATTAATTGAACAAATCAGAATTTTTCGTTTTGAGTATCATAAAAAATCGCATTTGAAAAGAAAATTACAACAAAGAACGTGCATATACTTGATGTGGTCTCACCAAAATAAAAATAAGAAGATATAAGTGATAAACACTGACTTACAGATAACCTCTGAACAGCAGGTCTGTTACTGAACACTGAACTGGTCTGCAACTGTTACTGCAGCCAGTTATTTTTTTTTTCAAGAAACAGGCTTCTCTGCTGCCATCTGGTCACTAGTATTAGAACCGATTTTAAGGGACAGTAGCATTAGAATGAAACTCTATTATTAATAAAAAATGAATTACTACATTTTATTTTCATCTTTAATTCTGACTTGATAAACAGTATAAAGCCTTTTCTTAGTATAAAAAGTGTTCTCGAACTCATAGTTTTTTTATCGTAACTAATGTTAAAAATAAATTTTATTAATGATATTTGATATTCCCCCTCTTTGATTAAACAAATAATTTTTTAAAGAACTTGAATGGACGATAATACTGAACTTTCATATAAATAGTTAATATCCATATTTGCTATAATCTAGAAGAGGAAGAAATGATTATGATTAAGGATAAAGTAGAGAAATATCATCTGTGAATCACATTATAGCAATTACACACCAATTATTTAATTGTGAATAACTAACTGTTTAATCTTAAAAGACATTACTTCCTTACAATTTAGCCTTCTTAAATCTGCTAACTGAGTTACAATAGATATAAAGTATGATAGCAGCAGAAACAAGAAGAAAACTTATTTAACTAATTTCCAGGAGAGTTGGGAAGTAATTGATTACTATTTCAATTTTGGGTAAAAAGTATATGTGTAACGAGTACAAAGTATAATCAAGTATTACCTTATGTGTACATACAATTATGAGTACTTTTGTAATTAATTATATCAAAATCTAAAATAATTGAGTACTCTGGTTATTGATTACATCAAACTCAAAAATTGTGATTAAACTTGTAATCAATTAGCCCTTGTACTAGAATAGTAATAATTTAAATTGAAAATGTTGAGTGGTTTTGTAATCAATTAATTTAATATTCAAATATAATTTACTTAAACAAATTGAGTAATGTTTTAATTATTATTGGAATTGGATATCCTGAGAAATGTTCTGTAAGCTTGTAGATAATGAGCCTTTCCCCTATTCCATTAAAAAAAAAAAAAGTGGAGATAAGGTAAATCAAATAAAAACATACTCAAAAGTAAAGTGATCTGTACTCATGAAAAACTTTAAGTATGAGCACAGGGAATCCATTCTCAAACCAGTTCGTAGGCAAATATTTGTAATTAATACTCAACAAAATCTTGAGTAAAAGTAAAGTAATCGTACTCATAATTTAGTTCTTTGTGTACATTTTATTATTTTGAATACAATCTATTATTTTTTTTAATTTAGTTATTTTTTGTTAAAGAAAATTATTTAAAATATTATCAACTCTATTAAATTTGTAAAAAGGGATGGAAACATTTTGAGTATAAGTAAAAAATTCATAGTCAGCTACTCAGTAATCTTGTACAACTTGCCCAACTTTGCCTTCCAATTGTGCAAACAGAAGGCTCTACCAAAGGTTTTAAAGTAATATATTATTAAATGTGTTGTGTAGATTTTCAAGGAAAAGCAAAGAACACGTATTATGAAATCTGAATTTAAAAAAAAAAAATTGAAAATCAAACAATTATTTTTACAATTTTGTTAATAGCAAACAGAATTAGAATCAGCCCCTATTAATAGAATTTCAAATTGATTTATTCCATGTTTAAACTACTTAAAATTAATGGTAATATCCTTTAAAAATTAATACATATACAACAGTTTTATTAATTTCCAATGCTATTTATTCCCTTTTCTGTTTTAAATCTAAAACTTTTGGTTTTTGATTAAAAAATTGGCTTATTTTAATTTTAAATAGTCTTTGCTCGATTCCGATGATGATAAATGTGTTAAAATTTTTTACAGCATCCATTCTTAGATGAGCTCTGTTTGATTCTAGCTCAAAATTTTTCGAATCATTTCTACACATACCTCTTGTTGACTTCGATATTTTTCTTGTCATGGAATCTGTTATTTTACCTTTATTGAATTCTCTTCATATAATGTGTTATTTATTAAATGACTGATGTGTTTATTTGTCACTTCCACTGAAAATGTTTAGTTGAAGAACTAAAGATAGGTACTTCCCAGTCCTACCAATTTAGAAATTATTGATTTAACATATCACAATCCCGCAGCAATTAGCTTAATTTTTTTTAAATAAATGCAGGCATTAATAGAAACCAACTTTACTTAACCAACTTACTTTAACTACTTAGCGTTATTAGTTATAAAAAAATAGTTGCTTCACCCAATCCAAGAATGTACACAAAACAGAAGAGCAATATAGAAATTAATAATGAATTTTACGCTTTATCCTATCTGTTAGGTAACCAAAACTGAAGTTACCCCAACAGTGAATGAATCTAATAAACCTCCTCCAATGCATTTGAAAGGAATTGAAAATATCACCTCTCAGATATCATTCGTAGAAAAACAAATTGGGACAAATAACAGGTTAAAATATACAATATGTTTATCGGAGTACACCAGATTCATATACATTAGTGGTTGGGCAGTGAAAAACAATTAATACTGATTTCCATACATTTCAGCTGTCAGGACAGAAACCCTTGAGCAGTTACAATAGGTCTACACTACTCCACATCTATTTCTATTATAAGTGAGAATTAGCAAACAAATCGTTATAAAGCTATTAATAAATAGTTATAAATTTCTCAAAAAAATAATAAATATCCATTAAATATATTTTTTTATTAATGTATCAAACGAAACATACAATAAAAATATATTTGATATAAACATTATTTACTGCAACAAAGTTTCTGTTAAGGATCCTAGATAAAAGAAAGAAATTCCTCAGTTTACTGTCACTAATACAAAATTTACTAGGCTTACAGTTACACAAAATCTAATTGCAACCATCAGCCTCGTTGCATATGCTGAGGAATGTCATATGAGAGCTCCACTTGCAAAAAAATCTTAAAATACCCCTGCGAGCTGTACCAACTGCAAAGTAGCTAACCCGGCCAACTACAGAGGATGCCAGACCTTTGGGTGCAATAAAAAAGAAGAAATAAACCTCCAACAACAGCTGTCAAACCTCCAGCGATTGTTGGTGGAACAATTCTCAGCTTTGCCAAGCCTCCCTTACAAATACCATCATGTACACCCAGAAACTTCAACAATGGGCCAAGAACAACCACACTCCAGAGTAAGACTTTAGTTTCAGCTGCTCCTCGTTGAAAGTCAAAACTCCAGCACCATTCATATTCACTCATGAGGTTAGTACACTATTAGAAGGTATCTTCAGATTGAATTCAACTGTATCAGGTTGATACAATAAACAACCTCTTTTCAGCTTCCTTAACTAGCTGTCGCACATATCTCAGGCTTTATGCACATATGGCCATTGAGGAGTTGAATGAGAGTTCTACTAAGCCAATGAATTTTACTAATTCTATTCCAGACAAGCAGGTTGAGTTTGAAAATGAAAATTTAATTTTTAAAAGATTTTTTATTATTATTTTCAAATAATAACAATTGAGGCAATCATAAAAATATAGTTTGAAGAGAATATAAAAATTATACAATAAATTTTATTGATAAATCTCTTATAATAATAACAACATATATGCATATATCGCCACATCATGTTTAACTAATGAATGTGAAAAATCGCATTTTTGAAATCCTTAGTTTCATTAATTTATCAGAAGCATTATTTATAAAATAAAATCTTATAAACACAAATATAATTAAATAAATCTTACAAACACGACTCAGAGAAGCAAAAATATCCAGAAAGAAAAAATATATTCGCAATGGAGAAGTTAAAAGTTCTTTTTGGGTCTCTTGAAAAGTAGCTATATTCACATTCACTAGTTAAAAGTGGTGGGGTTGGTATATAATATATTCTTTTTGTCTTCCTTTTATGGTGTTCATATACAATAGATAGAGTCATTTCTTACTTCTTTTTTTTTTTCTTTTTTTTAATAACATTTTTCATGTCTTGATTATATACTAGCAGTATGATACTGCATACAAATGTTTCATACATTGGCTATAAGTCGACAACTATTTCAAATAAACAATTTTATTTTAAATAAATAAAAAAACATACAAGCTCTCAAACAAAAGTATTAATAAATAAAATATTAAATGATATAATATAAATATTATAACGAAAAACAAACAAAAATAAATTAAAAAATAAACTAAATATATAATTTAAAAAAAAAAAAATTATTCTGTTAGTCATCAAGACTTAACAGGAAATGAGAAACTGACCAAGTAAGGTAGAGGAGAGTTCAAAATATCTGTATTGGATTCAGAAAAAAAACAAACTTTTTTTGTAATATGTCTTAGACCCTCACTTTAATATAATGCTTTATGTCAGTTCTAGACTCTCTCTGATAAGTATAAATAGTATATGACTGGTTGTGTGAGATTCTAAACATCTTCATTATAGGAAGCATATGCTTAAGGATAAATCATTTCAGATAGAGTTTTGTGTTTCTTAGAATAACAGTAAGTAGTTGTGTTTGTACTTTTTCTAAATGTATATCTTTTTTTTTTTAAAGGGAGAAGTTGGTCGGGGGGTGCAGTCAAAGAAATAGACTACTATAATGTGAACTTATATAATTGTGCCTACGTTTCGGCCTAAGTTTTAGGCCATCTTCAGGGCAGCGAGGCGTGTGGTCAAGCGCCAACTGAATATTATATATTCACCAATATTATATATATTAAATATTATATATATATTATATATATAATATTATATATTATATTATATATTCGCCAATATTCAGTTGGCGCTTGACCACACGCCTTGCTGCCCTGAAGATGGCCTAAAACTTAGGCCGAAACGTAGGCACAATTATATAAGTTCACATTATAGTAGTCTATTTCTTTGACCGCACCCCCCGACCAACTTCTCCCTTTAAATATAAATATACGGTCAACAATAACTCCCTCCATTACGTATATCTTTTTTCTTTTGTGTACTATCATGGGTGTAATGTATTTGTGTAAACTATAATTTATAGATGCCATCCATAACAGCTTCTTGTTGTATTCTATTGTATCTATCTATTTTTATAGATAGGCATGAGTTTGTATATTGTTATTTTGATGTCTAAATAGTATTTCTAGAAATGCCATCTATAACCTACCTTCAATCAGCAATTTTCGTTATAAAAAAAAAAAAAATAAATAATAACTTTCCTTAAAAGGTAACCAGAGTTGTATTAACTATATGGCTTTTTAATTAAACAAAAACAAATTCTAACCTTATAAGTATCTTAAAATTTTACATCAATAATTGTTAATCTGTAACATTCAAAATAGCTGCCAATGCTTATCATTGTTTTTCAATACAATGGTCTGAAGTGGTCATTATTCAACAAGCCTCGCTCATCTTGGATTTCACAGTAGAATGAATAAATGATGAGATAACAATAGATTCCAAAAACTGTAACAAATTTTAAAGTATTTCATAGTTTTTTTATTATATATATTACAAATAAAGAAAAGAAATAGAGATGGAGTAAAAGAATATGCATGGTTTTAGAAAAGTAATTTCAAATGCTTCAAGATATCCTATGGCAATGTAATCAAATTCAATTTCAACGAATAGTTCCATGTAAATCCTGAGCCTATAAATTAAGATGATAATACAATATTGAAGCTGATCTAAAGTGATGGATGTATTCACCCTATTGGGACTAAATACAACTCTGAGTTGTATCAATTTTATAGGGTCATGATGAAATTAAATCTGGCGGAGAAAAAAAATATTTTTTATGCAGTATATATTATATTTGGGATGCTAAATATAAATTTGAATTCTGAGTACTTGCATTATGTTTCAGTATTTTAAATATTTGCACCCTTTCTGAGAATAAGATATTCTAATTTCATAGTAACTAAAATATAAAAAGAATTACAGTACTTCTGTAACTAAATATTTATTTCCAAAAAAAGGAGCCAAAATTGGCACAGGGTCTAAAATGCAAATACAAGTATACAATTAGGACTACAAGATAGAACCAGAAAGAAAAAACTGATTTAACATGATTTTTTTAAAAGTTGATTCAAATTTTAACAAAATTAAAGTCGTTTTTACTTTTCCACACAATATAATAAGCTTTTTATAATAAAGGAAAGTGTTGTGAACGAGTAATTCTAAACATAATAACACTTGCTCATTTCTACAGATTGATACCAGGATGAATTGGCTTCTGGTCTACTGATTAATTCTAATTTGGCAGATACTTTTTATCTTCCCATACGAGGGTTGGAATAAAAACAAGCAGATACTGATTAACCTGGACATTTGCTAGACAAAGTAAACATAAAACTAAAGTATTTGGTCAACTTACAATTCCAACTTTTTTCATGCTAGATTTCATGCTTCCAACTATTTTCATGCTAGAGCAACTTTTTTCATGATTTTTGGCGCATTGGAGTGAGGATCTTAGAGAACCAATTTCTAACCATTAGTGTAGGTTCGATTCCCACCTGGGAAGTGCTGGTCCTGGAGAGTAAATCATGAAATTCCCAATCTCGAAAGAAAAGGATGGAAGCCTCTCGATAGCTTTCTAAGCTTGTTAAAAAGGACCAACAGGCCTTTTTACTTTCACTTGTCCATAAATATAGAATACTTCAAGTAGTGTTTATGTTATTTTTTTAAATATGGATTAATATTATAGGATGGTAAATGAAAGTTGTGCGATGCGAGCACTGCACCAGATTTTTGATGATGGTTTCAGTGCATGAAACAAATTTAAAAAAATAATTGTAACTATTTTATAAAATTATTTAAAAGCATTCTTCTGGCATCATAACCAAAGAGATTAAATTTTGTTCTAATATTTCGCTCTTGCAATAGAGGATGAAATATTAGAAAAACTTACCCTCCTCTCTCCCCTTTGGTGAAGAAAACTTATAATGAAAATCCATGATTAAGAACTTTGAAGAAGTATAATTAAGCAATTGAAAAGAAAACATTATGAATTTTAAAAAGTGTAAGTTATGGACTTTCATAAATTTCTTAACATTTGGAATCTGTAGAGATCTCATCACCTTAGTTACACTATCTTTTTCCTCCTTAGATATCTTTTCTATTTCTTGTAGTCAAGAGGTGATAGTTTTGCATTCTACTTTTGAAAGAAGTTTATTTGATATTGATTAATGTAGCTTATGAGGTACACCAGTATAAAAATTCTCTATTACACTATGTAGTCTTAGCAATCTCTTGTCCTCTGAGCTATGATTTAGTCAGCCTTAGTCCTGCCATCCTTACCTGAGAACTCACCTCCTTTATTGAACAAGGTGATAGACAAGCAGAACAAGGGATAAAATCAGCAGGATAAAATCATAACAGTGATATACCTCATACACTAGTGCTACTTCCTTGGATTCTTCTTATGTTGTGTGAATGATTTGTATTCTTTGTTCCCCTTTTGAAATTAGTGGTACTTATTAATTTCATTTTTCTCTATAAACTTCATGTATAAAACACCTTTCAAAACCTCTTTCTTGATAAAGAAGTTTATAATAGACTATACTAGGTGCCTCTTGTATATTATATTTTATAGGATTTTAGAGTATTCAAGAGGAAACAAGATTCTTCATCAATATCCATTTAATCTATCCCTTAATCTGTCATCATAAAGAATTAAATTACAAGTATTTATAGTAAGAGTGAAGCAAACAATAATAATTGATAAGCCAGAATAAAATAAGTAGAAGCTTTCAATGATATGGTAGAACATCTGGGTAAGGTAGCTATGGAGCCTTACATATATTCTGTTGCCAATCACCGTCTCCTTTATTAATTTTTTTTTCCTGCTAGTCCTATCTTACCTAATTCTATTCTATTTACTGCACCAATCAGTTCTATCTTTTCTTAACTGAAGTTTAATACTTTCCACGTTGGGAAATGTATAATCTGTTTTCTGTATCAGGTCCAATTCCTCTATAACTGTCCCATTACAATATTACTTTTGACAACATTAGGTTCAGAAAATACATATGAGTCTAACTATCTTAAATTATTTTGGAACACAGTCTCACCCTTTTACATGAGGGTTCGAATAAATAGTATAAATATTCAAAAAGAAATATATGTGAATGGTTGATGAGGAGTGGTATAAAGAGGAAGTCAATGGACTGTTGCCTCTTTAGTAACTTTTTACACGTACCAGTGAACTCTGTTATCAGATTATAATATGGATAAAGAAAACATGAGAACAGATTTAATCATTAGGGTCATTTGTTTCAGACTGAATTATTTGTATTAATAAAGAATTTTGTGTCATTTTAAGATACCTAAAGTACATAGGTTTATCACATAATGTAATAGATAATATAATATGATGTACTGATAAATATCAAATGATGTTTCCTAATGTATCTTCAGATAATAAATATTTTTAAACAAAAAAAATTTCTTTAAGTTATGAAGACCACTGTTTCTGTGATTGCATATAAATACAGGACAGCATTGCATATTACTAACCAAGGAGACACAAGACTGATTTCTTGGATCCCAGAGAAATATTTTTATAGATTTAGTGTGTGGAATGAGGTACCTAAGACAACAGAGTGGCAATTTGAATTAATAAGAAGCTTAAAACGAAAAGAAAAGAAAATTAAAATTGTGAAAAATGACAAATTCCTGACCACCATAACCTGATAATACCAACCACACCATCTTGACAGCGACCGATTTGGTAGGCATTGATTTTGGCAAATATACCAACTGACAGACTGACAGCATCAAAATGAATCTCAAGATGAATCTTGAAATGAATACATTTCTAAAACCGTTGAAGCTATTTTTGTTGTTATAATTTAGAACACATCATCAAGAATTATGAAGTTTAATCTAATAAATAATAATTCTAAGGCAGATCTTGAATCCAAGAGATCTCTCATAGTAAGGAATAAAAAATAGATTATACAATTGGGTTATTTTAAAGCTCCTATGAAAGATGTAGGCACTACTCATAGATTAGTATTTAAGATGATTTTAGCTCTAACCTGTTAACATGTTGCTGACAATTGAAAAGAGGAACCATTCCAAATAAGCCATAGATGAAATGAGAGAAAGAGCTCCCAAAATCAAACTAATAAAAATTCCGATTCCTGACATAATAAGCCAAGGCAGAATGAGGCGGTGATTTCTCTGTAAAAATAACAGTCAAAAATATTAGAAACTAAAAGAAAAATTATTTACAGTTTTGAATCTGAAAATAAATACAATGAGCAAAATATCTGATAAGATTAGAAGTATTATGATAATTTTAAAGCATAAAGTATTACTCTAAAGCAATAGTTTCCAATTTATATCGCATTATATTTTATATAAGAATAGCTATTCATAATAATCATATAAAAAATTCTTCCAAATGCTCATGATCCAGTAACAGCGGAAAGATCATTGGCTTGTTTAAAGGAAGCTTTTGAGGGACTAAAGGAAGAAGTATTCAAGATAGCGCTACAGTTAAATGAAAATATGCCAAGCAGTTAGGAACAATAATTACTAGTATGTCTAGCTTGCAATATTTGGCGGGTTGAATAAATGAAGAACACATAAGAGTAAGGATTGCATCAGCTAACAAGGCACATTTTCTACTCTCCAAGCTCCTTCGTAAACTCCTCAATCCAAGCAACATTCTAATGCTTCATACAAAACATATCAAGCCTATAGCATGCATAACCTTGACCTTAACTAAATTTATAGAAGGAAAATTGGATCACGTCTAATGAAAAATAGTGAGGAAAATATTTGTTCCATAAAAGAAAACATTAGCAAATCAATGTTGTGTCTGAAGCCCTATCATTATTATCAAGCTTTGTTGAACAGCAATGAATATTGTAGCTGTGTTATCGATGCAGGATGGGCGAAGAGAGAACAATTAAGAAACTATATTATGACAAATTGTGTTAGACCTCATGGAACACCCACAGCCATATAGAATGATAATATATTTGACAACTTAAGAAAAAGAGGTATCTCGGTCACTTGAGCTGGTAATCTAAAAGAGGTTGAGTAGGCCAAGGTACGCTTTATACACTATTTGAATTAATAATAAGCCATTGATAAAAATGTTCATATGCAGCTCCCTTTTGTCGGTCTAACCAATTGGCATAAACTCACAACAATTTGGTTTTGATTGTAGAGGTCACATGTTATCCACTAATGCTGTCTATAGATTATATGTGTGTATATATATATATATATATATATATATATATATATATATTTATTTGGCAAAATATGTGGCTTAACATCACTTATAAGGGACAAGGCCTAAAAAATAGGTTTCCTCTAAGTCGGTGCTTAGAATAATGAGGCATATGGTGGTCATTCATAAGTAATTAAATTTGAATCTATTCAGCTATCCTAATGCATCTGAGTGAACCTCATTCCAGAAATAATTTCTTCAGAAAAAAATTATTAGAGACTATGGGAATCAATCCAATTTCTCCATCATTTAGAATCAGAGTCACTAATCACTTACCATGGAGGCATATGGTATACAACAAACATTACATATCAAAAGCATTGTAGAATAAAAGTACAAAGAAAAAAATTCGAATTTTGGGTTAGCAATATTATTCAGTTGAGGAAGTAGCCTGTTTTGTACTGAGCTCCTCCACCACCCAAGTATTACAAATGTTCAGTGTGTTTTAATGATGAGGTATTCAAAAAATATTGAACAAAACCTCAATATGATTTTCTAACAATTTCAATTTATGAGTTGTACCTTTATTCTACGACAGATGCAATATGTTGTATATAAGATTTATAATATCACAAATAAATCCTGCCTCTCCAACATTAAAATATTATATCTAAGAAATAAACGACTTTACCTTGTATATTCCAATTAACAGCATAGTAACAAAAAGGAGACCAATTGATAGAGCCCCAAATGCAAGTGAAAAGAGAATGTGCATCCACAACACTAAAAAAAGAAATAATTATTATTATTATTACAAGTCATCATTCCGAATTTCAAACATGAATAATATAATACACATTCAAATTATTACTAATGTAAAAGAATCCATATACTGAAATTAGATTTGCAATTACATTGGCAATTTCAAAATATCTTTTAAAACTTCTTGAGAGAGATTCACATAAGAGTAGCTGTTATGTTCTGTTCCTGGCAATATAATTTAATTTGTGGCATAATGGTAGTTTATGTGACAATAGGAATATAGACTACTATATATAGAGCAGTGAAAATCTGTATATGGGATGCTGCAGTCTTAAAACATCACTTATTAAAGGATAGCAATGTATAAAACATATTGTGAAAAACACAATAATTTCAAAAATAATTTGCCCTTACTACCAATCAAATCATTAGATCCATCTACTTTTAAAAAATATATATATATATATATATATATATATATATATATATATATATATATATATATATAAATCTTGAGTTTCCCAAATAGCAGTTAATAACTAGCCAGTTAATGTTTCTCCAATTCAGGCATTTTAAGAAATAAAGAACACAAAATCGCACGAATGCAGAACAGACATAACACATTCCGCTTCAACAGCATAACATAGACTAACCAAATAGAGATAGTAGATCACTCATATTTATATACTAGAGAATTTCATGATCAATCTGTTACTATAATATTGTACTGTATATAAGTACAGTAATATAAGTCCTACAATCTCTATTTAGTTAGTTACTACCAAATAGGCCATTGAAGTTAGCTGTGCTATCTCCGGTTGGTCCTGTTGTGATTATGTGGTTTTCATTCCTTATGATTTCTGAATTGAAGAAATGTTGACTGGTAAGTTATTAACTGCTTTTTGAAAGCCTTAAGGTATTGTTTGGAATCTTCCAATCATGCCTTGGTTATAGTTTTGTCTTTTTATTTTTTATTATTTAATTAGAAACAATTTATTTTTGAAAAGGACAAACCTGTATAACTTTACAATCATTGAAAAGACCATTGCATATCTAGATTTTTTAGAAAGGAAGACAACTTTTTGAAGGCATATTGAATATTATAGGTAAACAATTTAAGGAAGAATCTTTTGTTATTGAAATAACAATAAACTAACGGATTAGCGGAGAATATAAAAGAAATCAAAATGTAAAAAAATTCAAGATGGTAAATTTGACAAGGTAGCTGTCTGAAGTTATGCAGAGGGAGAAGGCCTAACATTCAGGCCTATGCTCTGCCCAGGAGGTCCTAAATTAAGTTGTTTGTTTATACTTTTTCTTGTATTAATCTTCGTTATACCTTCAAGTCTGGTTTAGGACGGTTTCTGTGGCAGGTATACAAGGAAATAATTAACCCTTCCAATAATGTGCCAGAGCTAAAAAGTGATTTAATGGAGACACAGAAGGAATCAGGAAAGAAGGACTAAGCAGTCCGGTTATTCCAATAAAAGCAGTGGCGGTTATTCCATTTTTTCACATGAGCTTTATAAAAGAAAAAACACAATTAATTTATAACAGGTGGTAAAAAGAAATGGGAAATATTTATTTAAGGTTATTAACTTAACAGAATCGAAACGTCTGACAGACACATCCCGCACAGCTAAAGTAGTGAATCACCAGAGCTGTGCCAAAAGGTGGAGAAGGGGCTGGGTGCGTGTTGGAGGAGAACTATTTACTTATGATAGCCTCGTGTGCACATACTTTCTGTGCACTGGCTCATGCAAGAACTTTTTACAGCAGTTTATTTAGCGTATAAATGCTAATTTCATTTCCAATCATATATTAGTTATTTTCACTGTATCAACAAAATTGTTAAAAAGAAATAAATTAGTCTTTATTTCCCCCATAAATAAATGACGTATAAATTTAGCCCAATTAACGCCTTCTAGTCATTTGGAAACTGCCTGATTTCCACCGAATTTGCCGGTGCAATATAACTGCAAATATAAAGCCGTCTCCTACGTGTGACACGTATTTAATGTCGTATATCTTACATATCTTGTATATCTTGTTAGTTTGTTTACTATAAAGATTGTATTGTGTGAAACCTCGCCAGTAACCATGACTAGAGTCTGGGGAAAGGAGATTCCCAAGGCGAAGATAGCCGATTCCACCCGAATCCTCCCTTCTTTTCTCTCGTTGCTTTTTCTGCGTGATGTGCGGTGTGCACCGCTCTTATGGATTTTAATTTTTTTCAACTGATCTTCATAATTTAAAGTTCATGATTAATGAAAACTATAATAATTAATGATCTAAACTTATTTTTAACAATTTAATTTTCTTTAAAAATAAGTTAAATAAATGCAATTATTATTATCCATCATGATTATCGTCATGATTAAAATTCACAAAATTATCCATTTACTATCGTATAAATTAAAATCTAAAAAAATTAAATCACAATCAGTATCGCAACTTCGAACTGATATTAGAATTCAGGTATATATATTAGAGTTCTGGTATTAGAGTTTGTTAATTTTTGGTATTTTATATTTGTTAAATTTATGCCATATACTAGTTTTCTTTTTTGAGAAATTAGGTTGTATTATTTCGTTAATAATTACATTATTTATACTTTTTTTACAAATGTCTTTGTTATTTCTCATCTGATTAATATTTTTCTTTAAGTGTATTTTATAAATCATAGCTGTTATTTTGTAATTAATATTCCTGATTATTAATTATAGAAATATAATATAAAACCTTACGACGACTCAGTATAAGAGCGGTAAAATCACACAAGAAAAGCAACGAGAACAAAGAAGGGAGGGTTCGGGTGGAATCGGCTATCTTCGCCTTGGGAATCTCCTTTCCCCAGACTCTAGTGTAACCATGAACCGCCGCTGCCTCAAAGTCTGCAGACAATCGTTCAAGCAAGGGGAGTTAAGCACATGAATTTCCAAAACATGCATCAATCAGAATATTTACTAAAATAAATTTAGTTTATAAGAAACAACTATAAATTTAATATCCAAAATCATTCAAATAATTAATTAGTCGTTTACAATAGTAATTATAGAAGTTTGAATAATAATAGCAAATAATTTCATATTGCAAAAATAAATCTGTTTGGATTACTAAGGAATTCCTTGTTATCAGGATATTCTTCATTTATTTTTTTCTCAATCTCTCCTTTGAAGGTGACATAAATGCAGGATTCAGCAACAAGTTGGAGTGAAATTCCAATCTGTAAGAATAAATAAAATAAAATAAGTGAGATTTGTGAAAAAATATGCTTAATGTATCTGGGGAAGCCAATAGGCAAATACAAAGTGGAAAAAAATATTATCCCTGAGAAAACTTTTCAGCCAAGTGTTAGTTCTACAAAAATTAAAATCACACTATTCCCAACAATGATCCTCATTTTTTGAAATCTAGAAATCAGTAGGTAATTTAATAAGTTGTTATCAATGAAGATGATGAACTTTAATAAATTAAACCACAATGTTTAGTACCTAAAAATATACGTTGGTGCATACATAAATATTCGTAATGCATTGGTAAATTGCAGCATTCTGATTCACAATAGTATCACAACATTTTAATTTACTAATTTAATATTGAAAAGTAAAATAAACGAGTTAAAAAAACATCACTACATATTTGTCTTAACTTATTGATTGAACTTAATCTCTCACTTTCGTCGTCTTGTTATTACAAGAAGACGGATGTGAGATATTAAGAAGGAAACGGCGCTAATAGATGTCAATAGAAATAACCGAATAATGGGTAAAGACTGGTTTTTAGACATTTGGAATAAACAGAGTAGAATTGGCAAGATTTATTAAAACTTCCCAGCAGTGGCTTAAATAATTCCAATGCAACCATTGAGGCGCAATGTATAAATGGATATTCTAGAAAACAAATAATTTAGTTTTTTAAAGAAGTTATTTACTTATTGATAGTGAGAGTAATTATGTTTTGTTTAGTATATTTATAAGAAAATTTGAAAAATATTGCAAGGTAAAGTAGTGCCCAAGGGGTGTGAGGATAAAAGTTGGTTGCTTTTTCTGGAGGAAAAGGGACGCACAGGATTTCCAGTTTTTCACTTTTTTTAGCTTAGATATGCTTCAAAGTGTTAAAACCTAAAATTTCAGACGTACAAAATTTCTATGAGAACACGACAATTGCTGCACGACTTCAACATTGCTATGCATTGGTCCCGTATACCAATAACAAGTAATAATTTTCGGAAAACAAAGGCGATTGAAATTTATCAAAGAAAATTAAACAACTAATAAGACTAATTAGAAATTATTTGATATAAAACATAAAATAATTAGCCGTATACCTCACCTAGAGCATATCGTCGCCACCACTTACTACAAGTAACGAATGTGAATATAGCAGCCTGTCCTTATCAGGCTGTGACTTAGCAGGCTGTCCAAAAAAGAACTTTACGTTGTACTTTTAACTTTCCAATTGCGGATAATATTTTTATCTCTGGGCCTTTGAACTTCTTTGGGTCCTAGATATCTAAGACTTTTAAGTGTTTATAAGTTTTTATTTTACAAATATGCCTAAGTGAATTAATAAAACTAATTAATTCGAAAATGCAATTTTTCACATTAGTTACTTGAACGCGGTGGCTACGTTATGTGAAATTTATAAAATCTTATCAAACAGAATATTTGCACTTTTTGTGAATTTATAAATATTGTCATTTTTGATAAATAAGATTAGGGATTTTTGTTTGAAAACAAAACTTATTATTAACAAAACTTGGTATTATCAAGGAGATTAAAAAAATAATTTGATTACTTACTAAACTCCACCAAGCGATAATCAATGAGCCTGCCTGAAGCGAACACCCACAAAAGGCCTTTCTAAACCTTGGAAGCAAGCTCATGGTTGAAGAATGTCACAAATCAAGAAACTAGAAAAAAAAAAGAAGTAAAATGTTATTGATAATTGCTATGAGTGCCATTTTCATATAAAATGGCTTTTTGATGTCCAGATTCCTTGAATGGTTATCAAAGAAAAATATTTTTTGTTTATTAACCTCTATTGGTTGTACATTGTAGAGCATATCAAATTGAGTTAATATGGGTCATTAATTTTTAATTTAAATTGTTCCATACTATTAAAAAATAAATAATTAAAATAACCTTCTAAAGCTATATTGTGAATTTTGAACTCACACAGAAATATTGAAAATGAAAATACGAAAAGTTTGATGCCCAGTAATAATAATAATAATAATAATAATAAAAAATTGTTTGGATTGAATACTGCATACTGCATGATGACGCCATAACACTTGATATTTTTCCTCTATCTTCAAAAATGGCTCAAATATGGGCATATGAAATCTTTAATCGCCGTAAATAATTTAAGCCAACAAAATGGCGAATGATAATGTCGAGTTCCAAGGATCATTTTGGGTGGCCAGTGACTATGGTGCCAAGTCTAGAAAAAATCGGTCTAGTAGTCTTGAAGAAAAGCCGCACGGAGCATGGCGGACGGACGGAATTTTTTATATTCGATTTTTGGATTTTCAGTATTTTGAAACGTAAAAGCTCAAATTTTGAAGGGAGAGGAGGTTTAAATTCATTTTTTTCTAGATCGATAATAATGGTCCATTATTGAAAATAATAAATCAAAACAGGGAAAGCAAGTATCACCCTCTAAAACCTGCAGTATATCGATTGCAACTATTAAAACAGAATCAGCACCAATTGCACCTTATACCTCAACCAGCAATACACCCACTTCACACATCATGAAAGTTACTCCGATTCGAAATCATCACTAATCTTCGTTAAAAATATTTAAAATTTCATATCGTTCACTCACGAAATAGCTGACTTCATTTGGTTAAATGTTTTGCTGCCAGTTAGAGGGAAGGGAGGGACGTTCCGTCTCAATGATGGTTGTAATCACTGGGAAAAAATACAAAACATGATATTTATAAGCCTAAATTTATTATTTATTTAGTCGTATTTATTTATGCCAATATCTATTTATGCTCCCCGTAATAATATTTTCTACAGTCTCTATATTTACTATCGGATGTTCATAAATTACCGATTTAAATGAAACTTTTTTTTGGCGATACTAGGCCGAAAAATATTAGACATGTGTCCGAGGATTCTTGCCAATGCGCTCTTGGAGCCGAGAAAACAATTATTTTAGATAATTTCAACGATTTTTTATATTATTATTTTCCGCCTGAGTTTCAAGGTTCTCATATATCAATTGATTTTTTTTTTAATAGAATAAGAAAACAATATTACCGATTGTATTAAATGAGCATACATGTACAAACAATTACAAAATCCTAAAGACGCTTCAAGTAAAGCAGGAAAAAAAAAATTAGGAAAAGGTAAGTCAGATTCGCTTTTAGCGTCCTTTAAAACTCATAAGTACGAATTTTCATTTTCATTTTACCATTATTATAAATGGCTAGATTCATTAATAAAAACAATAAAATTATTATTTAACTGTATAAAAATAAGTTAATACAATTATTATTATCCATTATTATTATAATTGATTAAATTCATAATTAAAATCCAGAAAATAATCTATTTACCATCGTAAATAGGTGAAAACAAATCTAACGAAATTAAATAAAAATTGGTGCCGTAATTTGTCACGGTAGACAATATATAAAACATATGGGAGAAAAATGGAGAGGTTACAGTGAAAAAGTTTGGAAAAAAAAAGGGTTAACAAATGGTGTGAATACGTTGGCTTAACTGTTGGCCTAGTTTTGTGCATCCTTATTCTGTACATTGAACCCATTGGGGTGGGATATTAAAGAACTGAAAACTGATCAAGACTATTAATTCCAGCTGAACAGTGAAAGATGACTATTTCGAAAACGAGTGAGTTTAGTTATCGTTATTTGTTATAGCTTATTTTGAAGAAATTTTCTCACACATTGACTTATTTGCAGATTGTGTAAATTTTACAGCATTGAAATTCTGTATTTATTAAATTGTATAAAGTTAGACTAAATGTTTTTTATAATTGGTGAATTATTACTAAATAAAATTTTAAGAATATTTTACGTTTATTTAGACAAGTCTGGTTGAACCCGCTCCCCCTCCACTGGGCTAGCACAACAAATCAGATATTTAACCAAAAAGTAGTACGTTACAAATTTCTAATAAGAAGCACGGTAGGATGTTTCACACCATGATGGGAGAATTCAGACCACAGTGCAAAGTATAACAAGCTGGGGTAAAATATTCTTTTAGAGAGAAACAAAGTTGATATTCGTTTTTTGCACCTCAAGCAACCCATAAACTAAGGCTTTAAAATGGATGCTACAAAGTTATTAAAGGATGAGTTGGCTTATGAGCTTCGTATTCGAGGAGTGTCCGATTTAGGCGATGCCGCTGATTTACGAAAGAAGCTCTCAAAAGCTTTCACTAAGAATGTTCAACCGCTCCCAGAAATATTAAATTCGTTAAGTATAGAAGAAAAACTAGCTAATTGTATGGCGAAATATGCAGCATTGGCTGAACGGATAGGTGAGCTCTCAGTAAATGACTTGGTGGAGTTTAGGCGTTTGGACGCACGGCTTTGGCATTTTCATGGTCATTTAGAACGGTTGATCGTCCCATCAGAATTAGAAGAGCGTTGGAAACGGCAGAGGGATCGGGTTACGTTTTTGTTTGCGGAACTGTGGGAGAAAAAACCGACGATCACACTACCAACCGTTAACACAGTCGATTCTGCTGTTATGCCTCGGACCGAAGATCCCAAGTCTACAGTAAGAGATATAAAAGCTTATAAATGGGGTTTGCGATTTTCAGGCGACTCAATGCGGTATCAAAGAAAGACGCATATCCCTTACCCTATTTGTCCACGATATTAGATCGCCTGAGAAATGCGAAGTATCTAAGTACTCTAGATTTGAAATCAGCGTATTGGCAGATTGGTCCGTCGGAAGAGAGCAAAGAAAAGACAGCGTTCACTGTACCTGGTCGGGGACTGTTCCAATTCAACAGGATGCCCTTTGGCCTGCACAACGCACCCGCAACTTGACAAAGACTGATAGATCAGGTGCTTGGGCCTGAGCTGGAACCATATGTTTTTGTTTATTTGGACGATGTTGTCGTGGTGACACCAGACTTTTCTTTACACATCGAGACCCTTAAAAAGGTCTTGGAACGTATCAACAACGCTGGTCTAACTTTGAATCGAGAAAAATGTAAGTTCGCTCGAGAGGAGCTAAGGTATCTTGGGTACCTGGTAGATAGAAATGGATTAAGAGTTGACCAGGAAAAAGTAGCCAGTATCCTTAACTACTCCCGCCCGAAGACAATACATCAAATTCGGGCGTTCACAGGATTAGCTTCTTGGTACAGAAGATTTATTCCAGATTTTGCCTCTATGATGGCGCCACTAACACATCTTCTGCGTAAGGGTCAGAAGTTGAGCTGGGGTCAGGAACAAGAGGACGCTTTAAATTAAAACTTTTAATTAAAACGAAATTGGTGGAAGCACCTGTATTGGCATGCCCAGATTTTACGAGGACGTTTATAGTTCAGACAGATGCCTCCTCCGTTGGATTAGGAGCAATTTTGTCTCAAGATCTTGATGAAGGAGAGAAGGTTGTCGCGTATGCTAGCAGAGAACTAACGCAGGCCGAACAAAAACTCTCCGCAACAGAGTTGGAATGTTTAGCAGTGATTTGATCGAAGGCACTAAATTTACGGTGATCACGGATCATCACTCTCTGATGTGGCTTCATCGTCTGAAAGATCCTTCTGGTCGATTAGCTCGATGGGCGCTGCGGCTTCAGAATTATGATTACCGGATACAGCACAGACCAGGGAAAGAACACATGGCAGCTGATGCTTTATCACGTGCAATAGATCAGGTTCCTCTAGACACCAACCCTGCCCTAGCAGCAGTGGTCATTAATGGTGAGGAAGCGGATTCCTGGTACCAGAATATTAAGCGCAGAATCACGGATAAGCCGGAAGAGTTTCCGACTTGGCGGATTGCTGAAGGTCGTCTCATCAAGCATGTGTTTGAGATGAACCCCTTGAAAGTTGGCGACAATCAATGGAAACTTGTGGTACCGAAGAATCAAAGAGAAGCAGTTCTCAAACAATTCCACGAGGACCCGACTGCAGGACAT
The DNA here is from genome assembly GCA_948150685.1 of Rhaphigaster nebulosa. Lineage (NCBI taxonomy): Eukaryota > Metazoa > Arthropoda > Insecta > Hemiptera > Pentatomidae > Rhaphigaster > Rhaphigaster nebulosa. The sequence continues at coordinate 136,693,290 of OX411306.1, read as the reverse complement.
ATGGGGGTGAACAAGACGAAGAGAGGATTGCTCTTTATTATTTCTGGCCGAGCCTGATCCGAGATGTCGCCAGGTTTGTGAAAAATTGTCATACGTGCCAAATTATGAAGCCGGAACAAAAAGCTCCCGCAGGCTTGATGGGAATGACTCCTGTGCCTTCAAAACCCTGGCAGGTAATTTCCACAGACCTCATGGGACCATTTCCACTTTCTTCGAAGCAGAATCGGTATTTACTAGTGGTAACTGATTACCTAACCAAATTTACCCTGCTTTTCCCTTTAAGACACAACAACAAAACACGTAGAGAACGACGTGTTCTTAATGTTTGGGGTACCTGAAGTAGTATTCTGTGACAATGGCACTCAGTACACTAGCGAAAAATTCAAGAATATGTTGAGCAAATATGGCACTACTTGTCGGTATAACCCAACATATCACCCCCAGGCTAACCCTACTGAGAGGGTAAATAGGGTGATCAAGACAATGATTTCGTCTTATGTTAGAGATAAGCATCGATCCTGGGATGAACATATCGCCGCCCTTCTAAACTTTGGCCGCGAGCTAGTCAGCCACGGCTCCCAATATGTTGTTTGTGATGGACCAGAGACCATAACTAGGATCGATGAGAAGCTCAAAATGATCATGGAAGATGCTCAAAGTCGATTGCGTCAGGCCCAAGAAAACAATGCCCGACATTATAATCTTTGACGGAGACCAGCCCGGTTGATTGAAGGCCAGAAAGTATTGGTGAAGACGCATCCTATATCGGACTTAAGTAAGTACTATACTGCCAAACTTGCACCAAAGTACGAAAAGGATGTTATCAGAAAGGTTTTGTCGGCTCTAGTGTATGAGGTGATCGATGAGGAAGGAAGGCCATTAGGAAATAGGCATATACAGGAGTTGAAAGTAGATTGTTCGGATAGCCTAAACATGGTAGCAGAATACCCTCCCACAACCCCAGGAAGAGAGGAGAATGTCAAGGTAGACAATATATAAAACATATGGGAGAAAAATGGAGAGGTTACAGTGAAAAAGTTTGGAAAAAAAAGGGTTAACAAATGGTGTGAATACGTTGGCTTAACTGTTGGCCTAGTTTTGTGCATCCTTATTCTGTACATTGAACCCATTGGGGTGGGATATTAAAGAATTGAAAACTGATCAAGACTATTAATTCCAGCTGAACAGTGAAAGATGACTATTTCGAAAACGAGTGAGTTTAGTTATCGTTATTTGTTATAGCTTATTTTGAAGAAATTTTCTCACACATTGACTTATTTGCAGATTGTGTAAATTTTACAGCATTGAAATTCTGTATTTATTAAATTGTACAAAGTTAGACTAAATGTTTTTTATAATTGGTGAATTATTACTAAATAAAATTTTAAGAATATTTTACGTTTATTTAGACAAGTCTGGTTGAACCCGCTCCCCCTCCACTGGGCTAGCACAACAAATCAGATATTTAACCAAAAAGTAGTACGTTACAAATTTCTAATAAGAAGCACGGTAGGATGTTTCACACCATGACGGGAGAATTCAGACCACAGTGCAAAGTATAACAAGCTGGGGTAAAATATTCTTTTAGAGAGAAACAAAGTTGATATTCGTTTTTTGCACCTCAAGCAACCCATAAATACGCATTTCCATAGTAATTGAAAAATAAAAAAAATATACTTTACTTTTTTCTCTAAAATCACAAATATTCAACATGACTCCACCTATCCATACGAAACTCGGGAATGGTTTAGGGCTCCATAAATTACAAGAAATGAAACCAATCCGACATCCGTAAACCGTAGCGGAGATATAAAATAAAACGTTTGAAGATTTTTTTATTTAGTTCAAACTAATTTTTCTCTCTTATAGAGGTATAATATCTAAAAGTTATTAGTATAGGTTAAATATCAGAAATTCAGCTTTTCAACGGTTGTAGTAACGCTGAATTTGAATAAGATTCTGAGATTTCTAATATACTGATCTAAGATCATATCTGGGATATGAATGCTTAAGTGAACATCGCAAGAAAAAAAAATCTGCAAGATAAAAACCTGTACCACTACAACCCGTGGAGGGTCTTGGGCTCAGTACTTGGGGTAAGGACCGTACTGTTTCTAAGCCAACGGTTGTGTAAGGAGGTGATTTGGCCGAGATCACGCTCAACCGCCAGGTCTGCAAGATAAATCAAGTCATCAATCATCATCATCATAATCATAAGTCATAAGTCATAATCATAATCATAATCATAATCATAATCATAGTCATAATCATAAGTCATAAGTCATAAGTCATCAGTCATCATAAATCAGATCTGCAAGATAAATCAAGTCAAAAATTTCTATTATTTGATTTCTATAAAAATTCTTATTTATGAGTTTTAAAGAACGCTAAAAGCGAATCTGACTTGCTTTTTTCTAAAATATTTTTTTCTGGTTTATTTTACAAGAAACGTCTTTTGGATTTTCTAATTTTTGGTACATTTAAAAGCTCATTTGATTGTAATCCACAATATTTTTTTCTGATTTTACACAAAAAAACAACAAATCGATTGGTATATGAGAACCTTAAAATTCATGCAGAGCAAAGGCGGAAAAGAATAATATAAAAAATCGTAGAAATTCTCTAAAATAATTGTTTTCTCGACTCCTAGGGCCCATTGGCAAGAACCCTTGGGCACATGTCTAATATTTTTCGAGCTAGTATCACCAAAAAATGTTTCATTGAAATCGGTGCAGCCTTCCTTTGTTAGCAAAAGGCACGGGACAGGCTTTACAGTACACACCCTGCTGAACGGTTGAGTTTGGCGGGTCTAACGCATCTAAAGGTGGCACTACACAATATACCAGTGGTTACCAACAAAAAAATTTCATGGACCCTCTCATCTCTATAATGAATAATAGTCCCTCTAAATCCTGAAAAATAGTATAAAAAAAAAAAAAAAGAAATTCTCTCTTAAATAGAGAGATATCTATATTTGCTTGCATAAGCATGAAAATGTATAGACAGTGCGTTTCTGAACTCTCTGGAACTATTCAGTAATAATTGTTCCTTGGTTCAAAACAAGTATATTCCATAAGTTCTTATTTGTTTACTAAAAACATTTTAAAATAAAAACTAAATAAATAGAAACTCTGTGTGTTCAAAAAAATACATAAGATATCATTAGAGTTTATAGATTCGTTTAATATGACGGTTGAAAAACCCAAAATTTGGTGGAATTTTGATTTTTAATCTCACTAATCTGAAAACGGATAAGTTTACAAAAAATTACAAAAAAAAAAAAAACAACAAACAAACAATAAAAGCTTTGAAATTTAATTTGCCATTGCTTGACACCTTTTATTCAAAAATCGGTTGAAAAACAACTCAGATTTGGGAACTTTGAAGTTGCAAAAACACGGCTTTTAGTTTTTGAGCCGTGTTTTTACATCTCCAACATCACAAATCTGAATAAAATTTGAATAACTTCTACCGTTTTATGGGAACTGGTCACAGGTAAAAATGTAAGAAGTAAAAACAATTGTTAAACTATTAAATAGATGTTCTCAATGCAGATATAAAACATGATTGTAAAAATTGTTTTTGTTAAAATAAATATAAACTTTATAATAATAAACTTACTTTATATTCTTACACAAATCACCTATACTTCCTGATTTAATGCGATAAGTTGATTGCTGACGATAAGTCTGTCCTTTGAGCGCATTATTTCTGAAATGTTAGATATGTGAAACTTTTACTCTAAAATCAGACCGCATATCAAGCCGATTTCTTTGTTGTTTTTTCATGAAATACATCGTCGAGAATGCTTGTTCACACCGGTCTGTAGTTGATTGGTAGTAATACAATTTTCATCGCCTTATCGCCAAGTCCTCAATAGTCTTACGTGCCGTTACCAATAGTCGGAAATTTTTTTATCATTAAAAACATTTTTCATTACACCACTGCTTGACAAGTCTACTAGTTAAACTTTTTCTTCTTCTGAGAGGCTCCGAATCTTGTCTATTTCGATACAGCTGAACGGATTTCGAATCCGTCATCAGGATCGGATTCGGAAAAGTTTCATCTAAACATGATTCTTAAACTGCAAAGATGCTCAGTCACATTTTGCTTTACCTGGAGAGGCAAACTCTCATCAGAAAGACCTCCAAACTGCTTTAAAGTGCAGAAGTTTGTATAGGATCCATTTTCGATCCTTGCGGCCTAGATCTGACACATTTTGACTATACCACTAACCTTGTCTTCAAATAAGAACATGTCTACGTAGTTAATGTGTAAACGTAAATCGAAAACATTGAAATGTTCAAGCATATCAGCTAAGTAGGCAGTTATGCAAAACCAAGAAAAGTCAGTTAGAAAATTAGCGTACTTGGTGTCAAGTAGGAAGATTCGGGCCTCATCTGTAAGCTCAAAAAACCTTGTCAAGATCCTACCTAGAGAAAGCCATCGCACTTCGGTATTAATAAGAAGCTACTCATGTTCACTTCTCATCTCTTTACACAACAAAAAAAATCAATCTGGTTTGTGGAAGACGGGCTTTGTGGTAATTAATGATTTGAACTGTTTCATTAAATGTCTTCTGAAACATTTCGGGCAATGCTTGGCTATTAAGGCCTCTCGTTGAATATAATGATATAATGAACATTATATTTCAAACGTTAGAGGCTACAGTTTGAAAACGAGCTCGAAGATCTGTTTTGTACCAGCCATGGATTTTACACCATCCGTAGACAAACTCACTCATTTTCTCCTGGTAATGCAATGTCTATTAAAAAAATCATTTAATGAGGTGAAAATTTCATCTGCTGTTGTGTGAAGCAGGCCACAAGAAAATAGAACAATTTTTTTTTAAATAATATATATAGATAACTTGCCTTTTGAGAGTATTGATGGAGAGCAGGACAGTATTTCTACCACTGTACTGCCGTCTACGGCCACTGTTCCTTTCATAACGACCGCTCATGCTGAGATGAAACCTGACAGATTGAACTGCGATGAAGGAAATGAAAGTGGCCGACCGTCGACCGAAATGGCTATGGTTGTGTAGTGGCTAAACTTGTCAATTACCGTGCATAGGTCATGAAATCAAATGAAAATGTTGACTGCGTCTGTATAAAGTGATTCTTATTACAAGCTACGGCTTTACAAATAATTTTCATTTAATTTATTATGATATTTTCAAAATGTCATTCCTAATGGCATCTCGCGAACCCCATTGTCACCCATAGGGTCCGCGGAACATCTGTTGGGAACCACTGCCCTAAACGATCGGTTTTTCTGGCATACCAAGAGACCTGTCGAGGACAGAAAAAAAAAAAAACGCCGTGTTGGAACGATGGTCTTCATAACTTGTCGTTAAGGCCTACATCGTTCTGGCACGCCGGTTTTCCTTCTTTGGTGTTTCGGTGATTCAATTTTGATAAACTTATATCAAATGTGAAACGATAGTGCTCTAAATAAACCAAATTCATAAAGTATCAATTAATAAGTTTCAGATACAAGCTTAATTTTTTTTATTTTTTTTTTTAGAAATCCTCTTTTCAATAGGTGAAACTTGTGTTTAATAAATCACAATTTTTCTGCATGGAGTCCCGGACTAACGAGAGGAAAAAGTGAAAGTCCTGAATTCACAAGTGTTATTTGTAAATTTATTATACTAATATTAATAAAAAATGGTAGATACCTAATTAATTTTATCATCTTGAATTTCTGTTTCATATTTCACAGTTTTAGATAGTTTTTATAGGAAATTGTTTAATGAAAGTTTGTATTATGCTCACAAAATTTAAATTCGTATTTACTCCCATTCTGAAAGAAATTTAAGTAAAATTAAGATAGTAGTTATATGACATCTCATGTAATATATTTTTTATTCACATTATCCTCAGTAATGTCTCTACATTGATTTACATGTTTATATGAAATAAATAGATTGTAAAAATGTAAAAAAAATCTCCTTTTTTTCTCTAAAACTACCAACTGCAACTAAAAAACTGTAAGTGCTATTGTATTATCAGTATTGCTATGTTATAGTAATTAATTAATTAGTAAAAATTAAAAGTCCTTCAGTGCCCCGTATTGCATTTTTAGAATTCTATTCCTGACTTATCAATGTAGATGTTTCCTCCAAAAAGATGATTTTGAGAACCATTTTCAAGAAATATAATAAAATAGTGTAATCAGGAAACGAAATGATAACGCTGGAATGGGGCTATAAAGATTTAAAAAAAAAAAGGAAAATAAAATAACAAATTGGAACTCATGAACTCACTTCAAAAAAAACATATATAACAAAGACAAGCTACAACAAAACAGCCTACACTTTCATTTTATCTATTTATATAATTTTCATCTTTGTTGAATTTAGTCGTTTTAACCCTGAAGAAGGCCTTAAAAGTGGGTTGAGACGCAGTCAATGAACAAATAGTGTGTTAGTATTTTTCGTTTAATTTTTGACCGCCACACTGACAATCTTCTAATAGATAAATTCAATTGTATTGATAGAACAAAATGATATATTAATAAATAGTGGCGCTTATAGGAATATTTATAAGTACATTAGCACAATCACACCAATATGATTAAAAAATTTTAATTAAAAAAAAATCTAGTTATGGTATCTTGACTTTGTCCCTCCCAACCTATTGTTTGTTCCCCTGGATTATGGATATTGGAATTCGCGATAGTAAGATCACAAACATAAAATATCTGATGTGGGCAACACATGACTTCCTTGTACGCCTATTAAATTATGAATCCGTGGCTCAAAAAGTGATACTGAATTGGTTATTAGTTTCCAAAGATTACAGTAAAACCGACACTCGATAAATGAACTAAAGCATTAGAAATGGACAGTTTCGACATTTTAAGCGGAAAAATCCACTTAACTAATATCTTATTCTCATGATGTAGACTTGTTTATCTCACAAATGGAGTGGAAAACTAGTATTTTAAACTCAATTTTAAAACTTAAAACAAGTAATAAAAATGTTAAATTGGATTGGCAACCAAATTGCGTTTGTAACCTTTATTACCGAAACATATGATTTCTCTTTTAATTTAAATATAATTTTTGATGTAAGCTTATTATGACTTTCAAGTAAAGTACCCTTTTCCGCTCACGAATCTTAACCAAAATCTAGTAAATACATTTATATCGATATAAAAGTCCTATTTACCAAATTTGAGAGATTTTACATTATATTTTAATATATTTTTTGACGAAAGTCTAATATGACCTTCAAGTAAAGTACCACTTCCGGTTTTCCAATTTAGACTAAAATCTAGTATGTTATTTAGATCAATATATAAGTCAAAAATACTAAATTTGAGAAGTTTTGCATAGTATTTTAATATAATTTTTGATAAAAATCAATTATGACCTTCAAGTAAAGTACCACTTCTGATGATCAAACAGTAACTAAAAAGGGAGGTTCACAACTAGATTTTACAACAATCCTAAATACAAAATTTCAACTTTCTACGGCTAACCGTTTTTGAGTTATGCGAAATACGAACGTACGTACGTACGTACAGACGTCACGACGAAACTAGTCAAAATGGATTCAGGGATGGTCAAAATGGATATTTCCGTTGAAATCTGGAAATCGAAAATTTTCGCGAATACAATACTTCCTTTACTTCGTACAAGGAAGTAATTAAATATTTTTATATTGCCCTTGATTATTTAACCAAATGGAGGATGTCCATATATTCGAGAAGGGCTGGTTAAGCACTATAATGTGACGCAATACGCGCAACATAAAATTATGTGTAGTAAAAATAGATTCCGAATTTATGTTTCGCTCTCTCCTACTCTTCGTCATAAATACACATTTTATTTTTTTAAATTTTGTTTAAAGCACTTTTTTTTAAATCTTTTTATAATCCCTTAATCATTTGAGGAGCTTGGGGTAAGATTGTGACAAGCCACAATTTAGATAATAATGAATATTTTATGCAAAGTGCAACTTTCTTTTTCTATAAATCTCTTGATTGTGTTAGTTTGGGTACATTGCATGACATAATAGGACTTGCTCATGGAAAGTACCCAAACTAACATAATACAGAGCTATAATAGAGAAACAAAGTAGCTTTTAGCACAACATACTCATTATCTTCTAAATTTTGGCTGATCACATTTTTCCCCCAAGCCATATTATTATCAAATTATTAATTGCAATCACATGTTTATAAAAATAAATTTGTAATTTTAATTTGATTTTTAAAAAGGAATGAACATTTAAAACATAATTTTGCTTTTTAATAGAAAACGCATAAAGAACTACAGTAAGAAAAATTAAAATAAAGTAAGAGAAATCAGTACCTCAAGTCGTTATCATATGATTAAGACATTATTTATTGCGATGTTATGAATTCCACTATATGTTACGAATATTATAACTTACAACAAACATAAACTTATTTGTCTTCATTAAGAAAATCAAAACAGTAACAATAAATAGAACGATATCAGCATTTAACAACGATAATTATGACGGTTAAACATTAACACATCATTAGAAAATTCAGTATTTATTTAAATTAAATAATTATTTGTAAATACTAACCTGTATATAATATCTGAGGTAAACTCAAAAATGAATAATAGCTCTAGAGTTCATCATTAATTCCCACCGATATAATTGAGTATTTACTTTTTAAAACTATTTTTTTTTAAACAACTGTGGCATAACTATGTTAATATGTAATGTCAAATACTGCAATAAACTCTAATGTAAATGCTAGAAATAACATGTTTGTATTGGCAACATTTCAAAAATCATATATCTATTTAAATCTACCAGTACTAAATATAAAATTTTATATATTAGAAGGAAAAAATTAAATTTTTTGTCAATTATTTAGGAAAGTAGTTAAAATCATATATTATTGAAATCAAAATTCTTCGGAGACATAATTCGTATCTCACCTTTATTTATTCAGGTTTTGTAACTTCCAAATCATAAGTACAGAGTACCACAATATTGAACGAACACCTAGCAACACAGTTACTAAGAGATATGCTATAGCTGTGGATAGAGGAAAATAAGTTTTCAATGGTGCCCACAGAGCGTTCTGGCATCAATCGGTTACGAGTAGTAAATCAATACATTTACAAGTGTTATTATTGTGAAATATTACAATCTAGGTTTACTGGCATTAAGCAATAAAGATATAATTTCTCGTTCATGACATATTGCCGTCGTTTTTTAAAAAGGCGTAAGTGCCATTTAGCAAACTTTACAGGAAATACGTGAAACGATTTTCTCCAAATAACGATTTTTTTTTTAAATTTTATTCTTTATTGTATACAATAGGAGTTTCTTAAGGTGGCAAAACTTTTATAATTAGAATATATTTTTAAGGCAAGAGTGACGACTGAGAGTCTTTAGTATTTTGTGCTTACGTCATCAATAGTAGATTTTTAGACCATTTCCAATTTTTTTGGAAGGGGAAAACGATAGAAGTGGTGTTTACGTCCCATAATAAGTTGAAATCTGAATTTCGAATTTTTGGCGCTTAAGCCTTTTTCAAAAAACGACGTCGATATTTACAAAAAAAAAAAAAAAAAGAAAATAAAAAATTTAAAAAACATCCTAAATACCACCATAAATATATACATTTACAATCAGTTTGGGCATCCCCGCTATTCACCAACGTCTAGCCTAGGATCACACTCAACCACCTAGTTTTCCTCCAGCCCATTACCAGGTATCATTTATAGAGGCTGGTATTTCAGAATGAATCCACGGCTGATAGAGTAAAAAAGAATAAATTTTCTGCTAATGCGGGGCTCAATCCTGGGTACGTAAGGAGTTAGTTCAGTAGCTACCTCATTCAATAAACAGTAACATAAACAATGCGTGAAACTTAAGGAAGTGATAGTAAACATCAAATGCAACAGAAAAAATTCATTTGGGATATGATCCAATTCTGAAAAAGGAAATATTAAATTTCAAGTTTGTGTTTTTTTTTTAAGGCTGTCACGTTTATTGTTGAGTAAGTAGTGATTATTAAAAACTGTTAAGTTTGGTAATTGCAGCATCGTAAACTAGACAGAATTTTCTAAAACTAGAATGGAAAAATATTAGTAGAAATAGAAATACTAGTAGAATTTGTCTTTATTAAAACCATTTGAAGGGAGCTTTCAAGGGACTAAATTATGTAATGTTCCGTTTTTTGTAAAATCATGGATTATTCGCGATTATTTTTATCAGCCTCGCGATGGACTACAGATTCCTCACTTTTAGAAAGCTTCCTTGTTTAATAAGCTTTGAGTCTCTGTTATTTAATTTGAGGCTTGTTACAGAATAGGCTGAAATTCCCCTCCAGTTTTGAAAAACAATTACGTAATGTTAAATTCTGTCTTCTCAAAGTATCAATGTTTTCAACAAATATAGTTACAATAAATTATTACAAAGGTATATCATTCATTTTCTTATTCTTGGTAAATCAAAAAAAAATATTACAAAGCTTTTATTTCTGTTTTTTTCTGTGAGCTGGGATTTATTGTCATAATTTTCCATAGCATCTTTTTACGCTTCTGATGACTTGTTATTAATTTATTATTTTTTTAATTTAAAAGCCCCATGGGATATGTTGTAGATTTCAGGGGTTGGTAGAGTAGTTTGGATCTCTTTTCCTGCAGATGACTATTATAAGAGGCGTCTTAGGAGAGGAATATGTGAGAATCGTGGGTATTCACATGGTTAAAGGTTCTAGTGATGGGGCGGGGCTCACAGTCCTCAGTCTTAAGTCTGTTTAAATGTTTTTATCACCTCTGTGGCCGATTGTTATTCTGGAAGAGAATAACAGAATTTGTGAGTCTGTCTTCTTGAGATTAACTGTAATAATTAGTCCTTCCAGTTTCTTTGTGATTTCTTACAAGTCTCCTCCGCTTGCCTAGAGCTCCCGTTGCGTTTATGGAGCTGCTGTAGATCGCTGTGTCATCGGCATATGTCGCTACATTAATTTCTTTATACCTCGCTCCAACAGTTTCAGCCGTGTACATTGAGAGCAGTATTGGAGATAACACAGACCCTTGGGGGTCACACCTGTGCAGCTGAGTGCAACGTCTCCGGATACCAGTTTCAGGCTCTGAACAAAGTGAAGAAGTAGTGAGAAAACATTTTGAGATTTTAAACTAATTACCTGGTCAGTATCGCTAAGCTGAAGAGATAGGGATAGTTTGTTTATCAAGCCTGATACCATCAGTCTCTCCGCAAAAACAATAGGTATAATATTATTTTTGTTCTACTGTTTTCCGCTTTTTAAAAGTTGTTTAATTTATTTCAAAATAAAATTGGTCAATTACAAAACTTTTAATAAGCTAAGACGACAACTACTCACGTAAAACTGCATAGGAAGGGCGATGGTTGTTGAGTACCAAGGAAATATTGTCTACTGTAGGAGGGAAAGAGCCACCCTAACTAAGCATAATGGTGGAACACGGGAACGTTTCGGGGTTCCATTAACACATCTTATGAAGCTGTTCATTATTCTTTTTAGTATGTCCCCGAGATCCACCGAGAGGCCACCGTAATCAAAGTGGGGAAAGATGAGAGAAGATACAAGGAGTCTACAGCTGGATTTGAGTAGGAGATGGCGGAAGCGATAAAATAATGTGAGCGTAGAAATTGACTATCGGGAGATATTGGCAATATGGTGGTTCCAGGAGAGATTTCGGTCAATGATAATGCATAAGTTTAGGGATAGTCATTTAGGTATAGGTTAGGAAAGATGGTATTGGATCTGAGAAGGGGTTTGGAACCAATGATAATGACCTGAGTTTTTGCAGCGCTTAACTTTAATCTTCTTGAATGTTGGCAAACGCTACGGATAATTCGGAAGAATAAATAGATGCACACATGAAACTTCACACCCCTTGAGATACTAAAAAAAAAATTGTACCCCGGAATAAGGAGGGAGCCTCGTACTGGCAAACAAAATTCGAAATCTATGCTAAGAATTATTAAAATTAATATTTATATAAGATAATAGCACATCGACAAAAAATTTGTAAAGATTTAAAAAAAATGTTTGTTTCCATTACATAAATAACTACATTTAAATTACGGTAAGGCTTCGACCTCACTGAAAAGGATCCGTTGGGGATTTGTTTATCTCTTGAGCGAGCGTAAGTCGACTGCTTTGATTTAATTAATACAATAATAATTTAAATTACTGTAAGGCCCCGACATCAAATGAAAAGGAGTTGAGGGTTCGTGAATCTCTTTAGTATCTGTTTTGGGCATTTACAGCTAATCGAGTATCATGACAGTCACAGCTGTATTATTAAAGCTTTAAAACTATAGACCTCTGCCATTTTGGGTAAGCGAAGCTGCAGTTTTACCGTAAATTTTAACTAACCTCATCTTTTAGCTGGTTGCCTTTCAGTCGCATTTTTCGAAACGGAAAGTATAGTATCATGTACACCTGGAAAAATCGCCTTCGAATAATGCATTGTTGGACGAAAAAAAAACTATTTACCGGATTTCGAATATTATCTTCCAGTACGACACCCCCTCCGTATTTCGGTGTACAAATTTTTTTTAACATATCAAGGGGTGTGTGCTTGAAACAAATCATCTTCAAAAGTGCACTGTTGGACGATAAAAGAGTGGAAAAAAGAACCATCTATACATCGATGCTCGCCAAAACATCTTTTTAAAAAAAGTGACGATCTGATAAGAAAAGAAGAACAAAGCTATGATTCGCCGCTTCAGTAGAAAAAATATCGGCAAGATTCATAAATTATAGTATTATTTATACACTTAACTTTGCTGTCTAACATCAAGCGGGTCGTTCGCGAACGAGCATACTCCTGTTAGTATCATTAAAAGATAGATTAAATTTGATCTAAATTGACAGCACTGATTCAGTAAATTTAATATATTAACTTTTTTATCCATTGATTTTGAATCGAAAGTGTGAAATAAAATGTCTAGACCTGGGACTAGATTGGACTCCAAAAAAGTGGTCGGTATCAACAAGTTTTTATTTCAACTGAATGGAATTTAATATTTTTTTTAAATGAATCGTTTGCTTTTAGAACTCGGAATTATTTACCTTAACATATGGGGCATTGGTCTCTCAACTAATGAAGGACTATGAAAACGTTGAGGATATAAATAAACAATTGGAGAGAATGGGTTACAATATTGGAATACGTCTGATTGAAGATTTTCTCGCCAAGACAGGTTCTGGTAGATGTTATGATTTTAGGGACACTGCAGAAAAGATACAGGTAATTATTTTTTAAATGTATATTTTCTTTTTTTATATTTCATAATGTAGCATTAGTATAACAAACTTTTAAAATACCTTTTTTAATTTAGTAATGTCCAGGAAGTTATGGTAATTTTCTTAGGGGATTTTTTAATGTAAATCTTCCAGTGTTGGAAAATGGGGCATTTGTCCGAAAGTGTTGTCTATGTTACTTAATTATGTAAATAAAATAAAATAATGCAATTGGAAGGTTTATTTTTGAAAATCCTCTAAGAGAATTTTAAAATACCTGTATGATGGCATAGTATCTCAGTAATGAACAGAAATTGCTGATAGCAATGTACTCATTGTCAAATTTTACTGATCCATTGTAACTTTTCTTGATGTTTCATTGTTTTCTTGATACAGCCTTTTCTTGTAACTGTTTCATGATGTCACATTTCAGAACAGCTCTGTCTTGGGTTGTCTAGCCCTCTGGCCTTTATCATTGTTCCCTAATTTTGATATAATAAATAGTTAGTTATATCATTACTTTCTTGCAAGTTGTACTCTGCCTAATCCCTGTTAATTAATAAGTTTAAATTATTGATACAGTAATTAAGGTTCTTCCCTAGATCAACATAATCAATTTATAGAATTTTCCATAGGGAATTTCAGAAAAAAATTCACATACTAGTGAACCTATGATGTGTCCTATTCTGGTGCAGCATCTTTTGGGCAATTTAATTTTTTTTTTTTTCTAAACCGAGTCATCTTTTAGCCATTAAGTGCTCAATTTGCCTTTGACAGCCATCTGGGATATCAAAATGTTTTCCTCTTAGTAAATTTTGAAATGTCCTGAAAAGGTTTTGGTAATAGTGTGGGTTTTATACGGTAATATTGGATGTTTTGTAATCCTTCACACTTTAGAAGTTCCCACTTTATTCAAAACGGAATGGGAATATAAAGATTCAATATTTTTTATTGTAAAAAAATAAATATTAACTGACCCAAATGAATGAACTTTTAATCTTGAGTTTATTACGGACTTTAAGTGCTGTGTAGGTGGAAATGAACACGCTTCTGATTGACTATTTAATACTAATTTTCAATTGTTTTCTCTAATCTTTCAAAACATTTACTATGATATTAGGTTATAATTATAGACCAATGATAAGGAATTCTAGAATCCTCAATCAGAAGCGAAGACGTTATGCCTAAAATGCTCTTTGTTTTTAGAAAGTTTAAATTTCCATTTCTGAACCATGCACCGATCTTACTATCTTATAGTAGGAGATCTACTACAAAGACCGCACTAGAAGATCTACTACAATTTTTCCTTCTTAGCACTATTTTTTTTTGTTCATGAAAATAATGTAAATATTATCAGCATAATGATGTAATAAACAATCTTTAAACGCGTAGTCTGGATTCAAACTAAAGTATATAAAAACTCTTTGGCCTCTTTTAGAATTCTTATAATAAGGGTGCAATAAAAAAATAAAATAAAATAAAAAAATGCTCAAAACAAACTGTCTAGGATAATTTAATTAAATAATTTATGTTTTATTATGACATTAAAAAAAATTCATAGAGGTAAAACCAACAGTTGACTGGCTGAAATATGTATCTCAGTTCTTAGAACGCCTTAGAAAATTATTTAAAAGCAGTTCTAAAAAGATATAATGACTAATTAATATTAATTAGGGATTGATAAATTATTTGCCACTTCTATCAATCCCTAATTAGATTGATCCTTCTATACCATCATGCGGATGTCAGCTAATTAATATTAACTTGTTATTTTTTATTATTAAACTGTTAAAAATAATTATTCAAGCACTAAACTGTTATTGTCCAACAATAACCTAATCTGTGTATTAAGAATGGGTCTGATGGTTCAAATGAGTACAATTGGGTTCTTTGATATTAATAATAACATAATTAGTAGCAGGCTTATAGAATACTAGGAGATACTTTATAGAATGAGACAAAGGAAATCCTACAGAAACAGTCAGAGCTTTCCCTTGCAAATATGGAAAGGCTGCTAAAAATAGAAACCCTTCTAATGGAGCAAAAATGTCTGGTTGAAAAGTTATCATTAGAAAATAATTCTTTAAAATCCAAAATTTCCAATCTAAAGGATCATCTAAATTTTGTTGAAGAAAATCAATTAAAAAATACCATTGAAATAAGATGTATTCCAGGCATGATACTTAGCGTTGGGCAGGTCTGTGTCAGGTCTGTAGCTGTGCCCGGACGATCTGAACCATGCTATACGACTTAAGTCGAAACTAGGATGAATCCCTGGCCATATGATCGCACGATTTGTGTAACAGAACCTAAGAGGTGAGCTGGTGTAGTAGAAAAAACTAACAAGGACTTCTCTGTAAGTCATTTGGGTTGGGAAGAAATCAAGTCGCACCGTGTATACGTCTGCGAAGTGATGATGCCTGGCAATAAGCACCTTTACTGACTAGCAAGACAGAAAAAGGTATCAGCAAAAATTAGATACGTATGAGTCAGTGAAGGTAGAGTCAAGTGTAGGCAATCCGATGGTCAGCCAGTGGTGATTATAGGTAAGCCTAGCGAATTGGACGTCTTCAGCTGAACTCCGTATTTAAGTCACCTCAATGATGTAAAAATTTCATTTTTTTATATTTAAGGTTTTTTTTTTTTTATATTGAAGATGTTTTGTTTCCTTATATTGAAGATTCTTCATTTTTTTATATGAACATATTTTTTTTTTTTTGTTGCCTATATTTTTATCATTTTGGAACAGATGAGATTCTATTTTTTTTACTCTAATTCTATTTACTTTACTAATTACTAATTTACTATCTCTCTTTTTCTATTTACTTTTCATTTTTTTAATCGATGTTATTTATATTTTTTCTGTTTTTACAATTTAATTTTTATTGAAAATTTATTTTTAAATTCATTTCAAAATATTAAAACTTCATGAATATTTTTGTTTCAATTCTTATTGTATTGTATATTTAAATTCTATCTTATCCACTTATTACTGAATACTGTATACAAAGTTGTTATATCCTATTCCTTAACCTCGTCCTTTTTCCTGCTGTTCCACTTCTTACTCCCGCAGTTATGAGTAATATCCTGAACTCCTCTCACGCAAATGCACACCTCCCTTATTGCCCATTATTATGAATTCCAGCAATATTTTCTTGATAATTTTTTTTGCATAATAGCTCTATAGAAAACCGGGCTAAAATCTTTTATTCTTCCTCCTCAGTATCTCTTCCTAATTACTCTTTCCTATGGCATGATTGATCTTATCACACGGGAAGTAATATCAGACCATATATCAATGACAGCCTAAAGCCTTCTACCTGACCTGGATTCTTTTCACTGGCACATCATATCTTCCTATAATGATATAGATCCCATGGTTTCCATCCTTACTTCAAAGCTACAATCCATACATTGATGCTCCTCTTAAAACCTGAAACATATGCTGTCCCACTGCCCCTTGGCTAACCTCCAAAATAAGGGAAATAATAAGAAGATGAGAAGCAGTAATAAATAATTTCTTAAAGGAAATAAACGAAATTCACCCCTCCATTAAGTTCACAGTAGAATTGGAAAAAACAAAACCATAAACTTTTTAGATTTAGAAATCTTTGTAAAATACAAACATCATTAATTTGGAATTTACCAGAAACCCACCCACATGGATGTCATAAACAATGAAGCTAGGAGACCGATAGCACATAAACTCATAGCCTTTACTAGCATGATTTACCGTTTTTTGAACGTTCCATTAAATGAGAACTATAATAAAGAAATTGAAATAATATATTCCATAGCAAAAAATAACGGATACAATAAAACCACTATCAATCACATTTTAAAAAAACAAATACAAAAAAAGACAATTAATGATATCTATTCAACAATCCTCGAAGATAGGCCTATCCCAAAACATTATGTTTTGATTCCATATTACAGCCTTATATCCACCAAAGGCAGAAATGAATTGAAAAAACTAGGATTAAATCCTGCATTTAAAATAGAAAAAACCCTATCCTCATATTTCTCTTCTCCTTAAGACAAAATAGACCCTTTCCAAAAAAGCGGAGTATACGAACTAAATTGGTAATGATTGTGCAGCGAAATACAAGAGAAAAACAGGAAGATCGCTAAATCAGAGATTAAAGGAACATATACGTGCATATAATAAGACAGAGAATTCCAACTTTGCAATTCATTTAAATGAAAAGAACCATAAATTCATCAAAGACTCAGGAGTTAAATTAATACATCACGTTGAAAACAGCCTCAAATTAAATATATATGAAGCACTTGAAATAATAAAATCCTTCAAATCCAATCCAGATTTTTGCTTAAATGACCAAATAAATATCTCCAATAGTCCAATCTTAAATTTATTCCCATCTATAACAGAAAAACCAATTACTCACCGGCATTACTGGAAAACCCCCAACCCTTAAACCGTTTACCTATAAACATCTCACCTTTCTTTCATTGTTAGTTTAGTGCGAGAAGAAACCAGTACAAACTTTTCTGTTTGATATAATCCATTTAAACCTTGGTGATTACCAACATGCATTTAATTTCTTGTCTTAATTAAATTCATAATTCATAAATATTTGATAATACTGATTGAAATTAATCTAATTTAATATGTATAATAATACTAAACTATATTTTGAATTGCTTATTTTTGAATTTTTGTGTTTTTAGAACTGAAGAATGTATGATATTCGAAATAGTTTTCAATAAAACAAAATTATAGAAGTGGCAAATAATTTATCAATCCCTAATTAGATTGATCCTTCTATAGCATCATGCGGATGTCAACTGATTTAAAGTCTTAATTTATTCAGCAATGTTATTTGCTGATTTCAATCCTTCCTCTCAGATTGGTCGTAGTATGTAATCCTTTTTACCTCCTTAATATTCTCCCATTCCCTCTACTGACTACTGTTTTGCAGTATATGGGAGCATCTCTGGAGATCTCGAGGCAAAAATAGAATGTTTAATGAAATGCTTTGTTTGGTTCATCTTCGGGATCCCGAGGGACGCCTCTGTCCTCTGATTTGTGGCTTTACCCTTCCTACTGTTGTAAGTATTTCCTGGCATACTTCCTCTACCAAGTTACCCAATCCCATCATTCATCATATCTTCGACCTCCTTCAATTCAAATACTTTGTCCATTCTCACCATACCCGTTCTTGTCCTTCAGATTTATATACAGCAGCACACCGATCAACTGCTTTCGACAGATCTTTTTTTATGCGATCCTCATCCTTATGGAATTCCATTCCTTCTTCTATCCATCGCTTTAATACTTTCTCCACCTTCAAATTACACTTATTCAATTACTACTTGCCCATCCAGTTCTTAAAGAATTGTAAATAGAATTTCTTTAATTTCAATAAAAATTTAAAATAAATATTTAATTTAAGTTTTTTAATTATTCTTACTTCTTATTTTTATTTTTTGTTTTAGTTAATTAATATCAGAATGTTTCAATTTTTTAAATTTTTATTGCCTTCTGGAAATGCTCTTTGGACAACTTTCTAAAGCAGGCACACATTTATTGTAGTTTTTGTGATACAGATTTTTTTTTAAAAGGCCTTATTCGAGGGCGTGACACATGCAATGAGATTACAAAATATGGAGCATGCATATGGTTTAAAAAAGAATGATGAGGAAGCAAAGATAAATTGTTTTCTAATTTTAATAGTTAATATTGAAAGAAAATTTACCATTTGTCCCTTTCTTGGTATCATGGTCACTTCCTATTCTCATAAGAATTTTCATTGAGGGAGTTTCAAATCAACCATTTTTCATCTATGTAAGCCTGAGAAGCTTCACAAGAAAACCAAGATAAACATGTATGTACAGAGGTTCTGTAGTACTACAAAACTATCCTGGAAATAACTAAAGAGCTATGTGAATGGAACAAAGGAGACCACCACATGTTTTCTGCTTCCTACCTATATTGCTTGATCACATCTCAACACAAAATTTCCCTTTGAGTGTATATTAGCATGCATTTCAAAAACGGTCTAGAGAGTGTCCAAAAACTGTATGACAGAGGCAAAAAATAGTATGGTGATTGGCATGTTCCATTTAAAATTCAAATTATCTTTTATATTGAATTTATTAATATATTTATTTATTTATATTGAAACAAATGTTAGGCCTTTTTTTAGACTTATTGCGAAAGAAACTGGTGCCGTCGACTTGTAAAGCCGCAGTCTCAGCTTTTTGACAGAGCTAGGGAGTGGACAAAACTATCTACTATTATATATTTCATAGATAGATACCCATTAATAATTGAAACCACTTGAGAAGGAAATGTTGGCCGCAAGGGGGATGATAACAGAAAAAAAGTCATCATTCAGGTGGTTGATCATTTTTATAAAGCTCTGTGATTGAAATAACACCGAAATAGGAGGAAGAATGATCCATATATTCTAACCACAGTTTATTATTATAAAACTTTATTTATTATGAAGCTCCAAAAAACATTTCAGCTTGTTACGATATGAGTCAACATTTTGCTTGCCAGCTCCTGGGATAGAACAAAGCATACATTTTTTGAATCTCTCTAATTTAAAAAATATTGTTAAAAATTCAAAATATTTAAAAATTAAACATATTCCTTGATTCATTATTAATACTATAAATTAGCATTTGAACTTATTGTTTTCTTTTTAATAATCAGGCTGGATTTCGATTATATCTTGGAATTACTCCTACTTTGGCTAACTGGAGTGCCTCAGGTGATGAATTCTCTCTTCAGTTTGAGGCGAATCCACTTACTGAATTTGTTGAACTACCCGATCACTGTTTGAATCTTAAATATTGTAATATACTCACAGGTGTTCTTAGGGGTGCACTGGAAATGGTAAGTTAATGATGAAAATAAAAATTATGTGAGGCAAGTATTTATAATTATCTTTTTTAATTAAAGTTGTTAATGTAATATAAGTAGTATTTTTTATTGATAACATTTTTAATTTATTATTTAACAAGGTTTATATTGATCCTGAAGTTTTCTGCTGTGGCATATTGTAATAAACCAACTTACAGATTAGATTTACCCATGCCCTATAACACTAATTATTAATATGTTTTTTATTTTCTTATTAGGAATTATTACAAAACATTAAAAAGCATCTTTTTCTTTGAGGATTAAATTTAGAATTATAATTGTAAAAAAAATTAAGAGCTAATATAGAGTTCTTTTAACAGTTGAGTAAACAATTATAGCGGAATTGATTTATATCGTTGGACTGATATTTACAAATTTATTACATAGCCTACAGAACATTCTATGTTATAAAAAAATTAATGTATCAGGGGTACAAATAAATTTCCGCCGTTTTTAATAAAAAATTATGTTGTTATTGTAAACAAACGGTACATTACATTTTATTTAAAATATTGTCCACCACTAGCTACTACTTTTCCCCATCTTTCTGGAAGCATTCGGAAACACGTCGAAAAAACTCTTCATTTTTTGAGGCTATCTATGGATCGATCCAATTTTTCCTATCTTCATACGATGTAAAGCGCTGCTCAGCCAGACCATGTGCCATCGACCGGAACAAGCAGTAATCACTAGGCGCAATGTCTGGGGAAGTCGGCGGGTGGGGTAGGACTTCCCAGTTCAATCACCAGTGACTATACGTTGCGAAAAAACTTTTATTTTATGCCCGGCAAGCAGCATTTCAGATGTGCACAATCGGCGTTCAATTTCTCTTGGCTTCATTTCCTTCATTTTGTATCATTCCCAACGATTTTAAACGATGTGAAATTGCTTGTTGACTCACTTCTAATGTAAGTGCAAGTTCTTCTTGCGTTTGGTACGTATCTTCCACCAATAATGCTTCCAATTCTATGTCCTCATACACTTTCGGCCGGCCGCTACGTTCTTTGTCTTCCACGTCAAACTCGCTATTTTTAAACTTTTGAAACCACTCACGATAACTTCTCTGGCTTAAAGCAGTATCGCCATATGCTCCTCCTACAAGCAATAGATTTAAGTTAAATAAATAAATCAAAACTTCCCTTAAATGACACTTATTCGGAACAAAACTTGGCATTTTCGCACGAAAAAAACTACGTACTGCTAACACAGTTACAAATATTTAATATTATGTTGTTGCCAGATATCCAAACCTGCCATGTGACGTTGTTCAACTGACAATTTCAACATAATCTTGTGGGTAGAGCCATCTCTCAACAACGGTGGAAACTTATTTGTACACCTAATATTTCTTTTCTTTCATCTAGTTAATTTTTTTAATGATTAAAAGAGCTATATTTTTTTTATTCTTTATTATAGGTACAAATGGACGTATCATCCACATTTGTTCAAGATCATTTAAAAGGTGACAGTTGTACAGAACTTAGGGTAAAATTTATTAAACGGCTTGAGGATGCGATCCCAGCAGGAGAAGATTAGTAATAAGTTATCATTCTTGATTTGTTTGTATTAATTACAAATATGTAAAATAATGTAAATATACTAAATGATAATATTACTTTATTATATTATAATGGTACATTCCTGTAAGCGAAAATAACAGTTTATTACGAAATATATACAAATACTTAACAAGAGTAATGTTACCTATTAATTATTATTATAAAGTTACCTTTATTTAGAAATGATTATTATGATCAGATAAACACAAAATATAGAAAAATGAAACCCTACTTCTCATTGATAAACCATTTTAACTTGCATTTATTCAGTTTTTCAATCTTTGGACTTTGACTTCACAACTAACATAAAGGCCCAAAGAGGTGGCAAACGTAACATAATAGTTTCTTAAATAAAAAATAATCTGATGAACAGAACTTTACTACTGCTAATGAACTTTACTTCACTAAAGCTTAGTGATTACATCTAATTGTATATTAGCCCCCTCACACATGCATAATATTATTGAATATGGTATATATATATCACCAATATCAATATTTTGTTAAAAAATACTCGAGCCCCAAGTTTCGGTAGCTAGCACTCAGGGCAGATAATATTTAGCTGCAACCGTCTCCCCTCGCCTGTTTTTTCTGTTCTCCCAAATATTATTAGTGGTTTTGACCGTTTTTAAACTAATAAATTTGTGTCATTAGGACATTTAATTAACTTCCTTAATACATGTTTTCGATTTCTAATAGCTACTGTGCAATCAATATCCCACCAAGGAATAGGGATCTTTTTATTTATGCCAATTTTAACTTTAGGGATGGATTTGTCGGCTGCTTCAATGAGGAGGTTATTAAAGTATCAATATTTAGGTTTTTTGGTGTAATATGTTGGGCTTTCGGTAAAAGAAGTTTTGAATTTATCCCGGTCTGCTTTCTTTGTTTGCCAAATATTTTCCGTGTAATGTGTGATTTCAATAGTATTATTAGTGGGAATCAGTGTTGCCAGATTGGGTTTTTTTCCCCTAGATTTAGTTTTTTTTTCACCCTCTAGGGTTTTTTTTTGGATTAGAAAATTTCTAGGGTTTTTTTTTAGGGTATTTGTTTCTGGGGTCCTTTATTTCAATTATCTGTTAAATGCCAACCATTTTTAGCTGATTAGAAACTATAAGTTAGAATGATTAGAAATGATTGGTTCAAATGTTAGGATTTTAGTAACAATTATTATAAGAAGTTAAAAACATTTGTTAACTTCTCTATTTCGCACAATTTAATAAATATACATTGAGTTTACGGATTTTGTAAATTATTTTTCTTTTATTTTGATAACTTTATTTAAAAATTATTTGTTGCATTATTAACTTTGTATTTACTGTTTTAAATGAAATGTTTTAAATTGAATTATTATTAAATTGAATTCCTAGCTCATACTATACTTCCTAATATCAAAAATATTTTTATTAGCGTAATGCTAAACCTGTAACGGGATAATTTTGACCAAAACTTTTGGATTTTGTTTTGTAGATTATATTCAATTTTAGTTTTCTTTTTAGTTTATTCGTAATTATTACTTTGACATATTCTTTAAAATAGTTTATTATAAAATTGATTCATATTAGATATATACTAAATATTCTGAGATTACAACATTCCATAAGTAATATGATGAAACATTAATGGTGACAATTTTGAACTAATAATTTTGGATCCTTTATTTTTTTTGCTATAATTAACGTTCATCTCTGTTGTATCTTGTTTTTTGTTTTTCAAGTTTGCTTGTAATCAGTAATTTGACCTATTAATAAAATAAAATAAATCTTAAATACTTTTTAATTATTTATTCTTATCTTATACTATGGGGTAATTTTGGTTAAACTAATAGAAAAATATGAAGGAATGAGATGGTCTGGGAGGTGGTCAAAAAGAATGGATCACAAATAGTAAAAACTATTTATTAGAAACCGACTTTTTGACCCATTTTGTAGGTCTTCATCAGAGCTAATGATATTTGATAGATAGATAGATAGATAAAAGAACTTTATTCTGGGACTAGGTCCCTTAAGAATAACATGAAGGAACCAATAAAACAGTAACATTATCTGGCCATAAGACTATAGAATACAGACCAATTAATTTTTATAATATCTTCTGTAAAATAAATAAGCAAATAAATAAGTTTTTTTATCGAAAAAATATAATTAATTTGAGCAAAACAAAAAAAGAGAAAAAAACACAGAGAAAATGAAAAATACAAAATTAATGAATTTATTAGCAAAGTTTGTACATTAAAAACCATTATTCACTTCTGATCCAGATGTTAATCCTAAACTGAAATTTCGCAATTAAAGAGCATCATTTTGGGGAGAAAGAAGGTGTTGGAAAAGAAGGGATTTGAATGAGGATAGAGAAGAAGCATGGCGGATATTAGAAGGAAAGGAATTCCAAAGGGTAGAGGAGCGGGCGAGGAAGGAGCGTTCGAATGTTTTGGTTCTGTGGGAGGGAGTATGGAGGTCAGAAAGGCGAGATCTTGTTTCCAGTGCATGGACCGAGGATTTGAATTGTAGGAGGCTGCAGATGTAGGAAGGATGGGGGGTGGTGATAGTTTGGTATAGAAAAGATCCTAGGAAATATTGTCTACTGTTGCAGGGGAAGAGCCACTCTAACTCGCCGTAAAGGTGGGACACATGGGCCCGTCTCGAGGTGCCGAAGACAAATCTTAAAAAGCAGTTCATGATCCGCTTCAATCTATCCTCGAGCACATTCGAGAGGCCCCCGTATACCACACATCCATAGTCAAAGTGGGGAAAGATAATAGAGGATACAAGGAGTTTGCGGGTAGATAGTGGGAAAAGATGTCGAGAACGATGGAATAATTTAAGGGTACTTATTGACCGTCGGAAAATTTGGGCAATGTGGGGTTTCCAGGAAAGGTTTTGGTCGATAGTAATACCCAAGTTTTTGATTGAGAAGCTGAGCGTGACGGGGTGATCATTTAGGATTAAATAGGAAGGAGGGCATTGGAACCTATGACAATGGCCTGAGTTTTCATAGCATTTAATCTTAATCTATTCAGGTTTGCCCAGGCACTGATTCTATCTAGGTCTTCCTGGATACTGGCAAACGCTACTAATAGCTCAGAAGGAGGAAAGGATAAATAGATTTGGAAGTCGTCGGCGTATAAGTGGTGGGAACAGTGGTGGATTGAATTAGGAAGATCATTGATATAGATATTGAAAAGCAGTGGGGAAATACTCGAACCTTGGGCTACTCCTGAGGACAAGGTAAGGAAGGAAGATACGGGTTGATTAGGAATGGTAACTGCTTGAGTCCGATCGGAAAGGAAAGATTTGAACCATTGGATAGAGCTGTTGGAAAAGGATAGTGATTTTAATTTGGCAAAAAGGATAGAATGGTCCAGGGAATCAAAAGCTTTAGAAAAGACAAGGAGTATTAATACAGTTAATTTTTTTCGGTCCATAGCGGTATGTATGTCAGTGGTGATTTTGACTAGCGCGGATTGTGTGGAGAAACTGGGACGGAAGCCGGATTGGAGAGGATCAAGTAGTTTGGACTTTTCAAGGAAGTTTGATATTTGTGATTGGACTATTCTTTCTAGAGGTTTGGAAAGGTTAGAGAGGATGGAAATTGGGCGATAGTCTTTAGGAGATATAGGATTGAAGATTTTGTTAATAGGATGGACTAAGGCTTTTTTCCACGAGGTAGGAAATACTGAGTTTTGGAGGGAGAAATTATAAATGAAGAGAAGAACTGGACGGATTTCGGGGAGACATAATTTTAACAATTTAACAGGTATTCGATCAGGCCCGGTGGAATTGGTGTGAGATTTCATTATGGATGAAATAAGATCGGTAGGGGAGATGTAGGAAAAATAAAAATTATCGGAGTTGAATGATGGAACTAAGGAAAAGCAGGAAGGAGGAGTTGGGGAAGTGTTAGAGGAGGCTGATAAAAAGTATGAATTTAATTCATCGGGTGATACTGGGAAGAGTGGTGAGGGAGAGGATTTACAAAGGGAGAGTTTGCGAAGGAGTTGCCATTTTGATTTAGCATTGGGAGCAGAGGAGAGGGCTTCATGATAGTGGTTGGATTTCGCTCTCCTATCAGTTGCCTGTGTCAAATTGCGGAGTACCCTAAACGCTTGGTAGTCGTCTGCTAGTCTAAAGCGTCTACGGGCTGCCTCGCACCTTCTTTGCATATCTTTAATTTGTTGACACATCCAAGGAGCAGGCGGCCGACGGAAAGTTTTGAGTGGGGCATGGGTATCAAGGATGTGGATGAGATTAGAGGGTATCGACCATGGAATCAATGGAAGAACAGGAATATATTTCATTCCACTGCAGCGTTTCAAGGTTCGGTAAAATATTTTCATGTGTGAGGGCGTCTAGGTTACGGAAAGTTATGGTTTTAGGGAGGATCGTAGGAGTTTCGATATTGTAGGATATTTGGATTAAGTCAGATATTTTACGTTATATTTTACTAGCGTACCCGAGCGAGAACTCTCGCATCAGATATATTCTAATCCCTAATTCCAAGTATAAGCGATATTGGGGAAACATATTTATTCGAGTAAACATTTTATTAACAAAAAGCTTTATTTAGCACACACATTTGGTGAAGCTACATAGCTTGCAATGGCAATGTTGCAGTTACAGTTCATACTTCATAATTAGCTTACCGCACTGGAAAACATCTCTTCAATTTAGCAGTTAGGCAATTAGATCCAGCTATAACATTTTCGATATGTAGTATTTCTATTTAACAGTGCCCTTTAGGGTTCCACTCATTAAAAGTTTTTGTAAACAGACTCAAATTGGTATAAAGTTGGTATAACGTACTCAAGATGGCATAGGGCACGTGCGGACCTATATCGTGCATTATCTCGAAAACGATAGATTTTAGACCTTTAAAACACTTGACCAATACGTTCCACAGGAACGCATATGATCTTGATTCACGCGTCAAAATCTTTAAAACCCAACTGATCCCGTCTCGATCCGCCGACTCTCAGTCGTCAAATCTTTGAAACCTTCCAGTTTTTCCGATATTTCCGTTGAAATCTGAAAACCGAAAATTTTTGCGATTACAATACTTCCTTTACTTCGTACAAGGAAATAAAAAATGGTTATAATGACAATTATATTCGAGTTGCTAATTGATTGTAGACTATGACCACCTGATTAGCTTCCCTTGAATTATGGTCAGCACGGCGCATAGTCTTGCAGCCAGGATGGAGGCTTCTTCAAACGCTGGTTTCTGCGTAGAAATAGTTGTGGGACTGGATCCAAATTCAGAGTCTGATGTGGACGTAAGACCGCAGATATCTATGCCCTTTCTGGGGACATGGTGCTATGTTTTATCTAACTTGAGTTGAGCTTGATTACTATTTAGCTCTAATACATTAGTCTATATATACAGAGATGCCATTGGGCAATCATTGAAGATGATTATCCCAAAATTAAGTAAGCTTATGAATACTTTTGAATTTCTTACCTTGTCCTCTAAATTGGGTACCTTTCCAAAGGCCTGGTTTGTGTTTACCATTATTTAATAACTAACCAAGATAGTGTTCCTACTTTTAAGTTTAATACTAATGTTAATCAAAGTTACTGCTATCTTAATGAAATATATCCAAATTAAATGTGGGCATGGTTACTAAAGAACTACCTCCTTGCTAACACTTATCTTTATTCTTCAAAATTAAAATAACAAACTATTACAATAAAAAGTTAACCATGGAATGATTCAGCCTAGACTTAGCCATTAATTGTTTTAACATAAATCTCTTTCTTATCTGTACTAATTGGTGTTGATGGTTCCTCAGGCGAAGGCTTGAAGGCGATGGTTGTAGGCTTGCATCAGGCAAGGTCAGGATTCAGAGGAGCAGTCTCACGTCAGCCGGTCTCAGTCTAGCCCAGTCTCCCTCAGCCTCGATCAGTTTAGAAGTCTCTCTTTTTCACCTCTTTGCTTCTTTCCCCCTTTCTCTCTTATTCTGCCTAAGAGGGAGTTGAAAACGATGTTCAGGGAGGAAATTCTGGGATTTCATCGGATGGCTCCACCCCTTGTCCTGACAGCCGGTATCTGCGAACCATTATCCAACTAGTCTAATTTAATCATACCTTTTCCACCTTTTCCTCGAGGTCAGCCAAGCCTAAGGGGACCAGTTCTTAAAATTGATTAGATGTTCCAGCTTTTGGCATTGTTACAGTGTTAACTTCTCAGTAGGGTTTTTAAATTAACTTATCCCTTATCACTTATGTGGTGACATCTGTCATCGCCTGTCAATTACCCTTCTCTACCTGCTCGACCATTACTTCTTTTGTTCACACTGGTCTGTTTAAATTCAATAACGATAATATTTAACAATATCAATACATATTATTATCCGTGGGATGGGAGGAAGAGAAAAATGAAGCCTGAAGGGGGACATTTTTCTCTTCATCTTCTTAAACAACACTTAAAGATCACCTTAATACTAATCACTGTATTTACAAAAATATTCTAATGCTATTAAGCTTTATCTATTAAGCTTAGTCCTGAATCACTCCGTATGGTTTAGCTACACACATAACTTATAATCTATGTCGATCCATCCGACTGCTATTTACCTATTCACAAGAATATATTTACAATATTTACAATGTTCAGTTTCAATAAACAAAACAAGCAAAAAAATAAAAACAACTATTACTAAGAAGATAAACCTAACCTATCTACTATATTTACATTTTAGCGTATCTTCTATCTTTACAAAATTTTTACTTAAGTAAAAAGATTCATATATCATTAATCATATCAAACTAGGGTGTTAAGTGCTCTAGGATCAACAAGGCATAGCTACTTGGCAATTCCTAGAGGTCGCTCTTACCTGTGTCCCTTAACACACACAAAAAAAACAAAACAAGAAAGAAACACAAATAGTGTTGTCAATAACATATAATGGCTTGTTTCACACGCAATGTTATTACTTTATTTATCAAGATATTATGTATAGTTGATTATCTATTATTTACATTGAACTACTATTAATCATTATTATTTATATAGATTTTTAATCTCCTAAAGATTTTATATAAAACTTCCTCTTATTTATGTACAGGGTGAGTTATTTTAAACCTTACGAATAATTCGTTCGGACCCCAACTGCCCGCCGTTTGGCAGAGCCAAATTTATTCCTGTACCTAAAACAACTAATAAGGGTTGCCATATTTTCCATAGTGTATTTCAAATTAATATTGCAAACTATATTTGATTTTAATCCTACCGGATGGAGTTACAAAGTTTAAAAAAATTATCCATGTAAAAAATACGAAACTGTGGATGTTTAATTAGATTTCAAAATCTCACCTTATGATACTCTTACAAAAAATGAATGAACCAATCAGCTATTTACTTAAAATCTTTAAACATTTATACTTACTAAAAAGCTTTTCCTGTAATAGGTTTCCTAAATGATATAAGATGATTATAATGTGCAATGGTAAATTTATTACCGAACAACAAATAGTTTATTTTTATAAACGGCCTTTTACTTATTAGAATTTACTCGCCTGGCTCTTATCTGCACCATGGATTATACATCAAATTAAAAGTGCGTCCCAACATAGGATATATCAACCTTCTCCCACCTCGGGTCATATGAATGCTGCATTTTTTTTAAAAAAAATTACAATCCCAGTTTTCTGGGCGAATCAGAAGCTCTCTGCGTCTTCTATAATGAGTTTATCACTGAAATAATCAATCCCACTTCCGGGAGATATGAAGGAACTGCGTCTACTTCAACTTCAGGATTCTTCTCAAAAATAATTTAACCTTTATACAGACATTCTTTAGGTGATTCTTCCTTGGGGTACTCATTCATGGTGGTAAACTGCTTACTCCATGGCTGCATTCGGCTTTAAAAACAAAACTGTGGGTTTTTCTTTTCTTAACCCGGCCTATCATATAAAACAAATGGATTAAACTAAAATTGATACAATGATGACTTTGTATTCAGCCATATTCCTCTTCATAAAATGCTTTTATTATCTTTACTTTTATTTATCTTAATTTTTAATTAGCAATTAATCTGGTGAGACCTCTGGGTAATTTTTTACATTTTAA
Source organism: Rhaphigaster nebulosa (assembly GCA_948150685.1). NCBI lineage: Eukaryota > Metazoa > Arthropoda > Insecta > Hemiptera > Pentatomidae > Rhaphigaster > Rhaphigaster nebulosa. Next base: position 136,663,524 of record OX411306.1, on the reverse strand, counting down.
TATTATTAAGACTATTGCATCGGCTATTATATATTTTAGTAAGTTTCCTTTCGAAGTCCATAGTCCAAATCTTGTTTTGTCAAGCGCCCCATATTCCAGCCAGTGTGAAGGTCATTTTTTTCTTAACCATACCCCTGAGGTAGTTCCTGGTATCCGCCAGCAACCGCTTGCTCCTAAACAACAAGTGTCTTAGCCTTTTCCTCTCTCCTCGATTTATTTTAATTCTCTTCAGCCCTTTTTTCTTATTTATTTTTGTCACCTTCCTCGGGATTCTCATATTCCGACCGCTTATTATATGATGCCATAATTTTGATTGTAGAGCTCTCTCTAAATTTTTATTTATAATAAGGTGTGAACTTAAGATAAGTGGTGGTATGACTTCCGTTATATTAGACGTGTTGGGACTTGGGTGACTCATCTCTTCTTGTACTTCTATCTGATGGGCTTCTTTAATATTAAGAGATTCCTCGGGGTCATCTTTGAACTTAGGATCATCTTCTTCACCTACTTCCTCTCTTTCTTCTGTAAGTTCTCTGGGGTCTTCAACTTTTATACTCTCTTCGGAAACAGGTTTTTCCTCGAAGAGGTCTATTTTATTGTTTTCTTCAACAAGTGGGCCTACATGATCTTCAATTTGGTATTCGTTTTCATTCTCTTTTATTGGACTTTCTATATTTCTTATATGTTTTTCTTCTGTTTCGTTTGTATCCTCCGTCACTCTTGCAATATATCCATCTATCTGTTTCTCCAATTTCCTTGCATTTTCATTCATATTCTTCTTCATTTCTTGAATATTTTCATCTGTTTTTCTTGCATTTTCTTCCACAGTTTTCTCTGTTTTTCTGACATTTTCTTCCCTAGTCTTCTTCATTTCTCGAATATTTTCATCTGTTTTTCTGGTATTTTCTTCTATTTTTCGAATATTTTCATCTAATCTCCTCGTGCTTTCTTCCATAATTGTCAATATCTCCATCATGAGTTTTATGTCTTCTGGCCTCATCGTGAATGATGTGGTGAATTTTCGGGAATGGAATTCACGGTATATAAAATTAAAAGGAAGTACTGGGACAGTCTAACTGCAATGAGGTACCGAAGTAAAGAGAAAATGAAAGAATTTTCGCGACTCCAATATCGAATCGTTACGCGGACATTGCTCATATACACAATATATGCGAAAATTAAGAATAAAAAATAGATCAGTATAGATAACCAACTACATGCAAGCATATTTATCAAATTGGGAAATTAAGAAAAATAGGTCCCCTAGTCCATCTGAATCATTCCATCTATTTGTAATCACATTGATCTTTGTAATCATATTAATACTATCGTTAATGACTGTTAAAACAATCAGTTACTAATTGAATTAATTAATTTTATAATGGTTAATTACTAATTACTAAATGGTTAATTACTAATTACTAAATGGTTAATTACTAATTACTAAATGGTTAATTACTAATTACTAAATGGTTAATTACTAAACTGGATGGTAAGTCCCCACAAGCCGGATGCCATTTATTTATGCTATGTTTTATCTAAGTTGAGTTGAGCTTGATTACTATTTAGCTCTAATACATTAGTCTATATATACAGGGATGCCATTGGGCAATCATTGAAGATGATTATCCCAAAATTAAGTAAGCTTATGAATACTTTTGAATTTCTTACCTTGTCCTCTAAATTGGATACCTTTCCAAAGGCCTGGTTTGTGTTTACCATTATTTAATAACTAACCAAGATAGTGTTCCTACTTTTAAGTTTAATACTAATGTTAACCAAAGTTACTGCTATCTTAATGAAATATATCCAAATTAAATATGGGCATGGTTACTAAAGAACTACCTCCTTGCTAACACTTATCTTTATTCTTCAAAATTAAAATAACAAACTATTACAATAAAAAGTTAACCATGGAATGATTCAGCCTAGACTTAGCCATTAATTGTTTTAACATAAATCTCTTTCTTATCTGTACTAATTGGTGTTGATGGTTCCTCAGGCGAAGGCTTGAAGGCGATGGTTGTAGGCTTGCATCAGGCAAGGTCAGGATTCAGAGGAGCAGTCTCACGTCAGCCGGTCTCAGTCTAGCCCAGTCTCCCTCAGCCTCGATCAGTTTAGAAGTCTCTCTTTTTCACCTCTTTGCTTCTTTCCCCCTTTCTCTCTTATTCTGCCTAAGAGGGAGTTGAAAACGATGCTCATTGGCCGACTAGTTTTATAGAGGGAGGAAATTCTGGGATTTCATCGGATGGCTCCACCCCTTGTCCTGACAGCCGGTATCTGCGAACCATTATCCAACTAGTCTAATTTAATCATACCTTTTCCACCTTTTCCTCGAGGTCAGCCAAGCCTAAGGGGACCAGTTCTTAAAATTTGTGCTTCATCTTTAGTGCTTGGGCGTACCTTTCTGCTAAGTCATTGGTTGATGGATGTCCGGGGACAATAATTTATTGAGATATTCCGTGTTTAGAGCAGAGCCGTGAACTGACTCTCATTGAGAGAGCTGAAAACAGGGCATCTCCACTGTTGCCAGCTCTCTTTCTCCTCCGCTCCTACAACCTCTCAGTATGAATAGAGATAGTCGATAGTTGGCCATTATCGATATTATCGATAATTAAGTAAGTTTTCGCCATAGCCCGCAAGAGGAATAAACGATTTTATCGCCAATTTTATTTTATTATTTAACTTCTTTAATTATTTAGTTACTTTAAACGATATGTACGCTTCGTCACAATAACTAATTTTTGTTCGATGAATATAAGAGTTGGATACATTCTAGAAAATTCATGTTTTAGATGCTAATGAGTAATTAAATAAGTAATTAAAAGTACCGAAACATATAATTATACATTAAATTTTTACTTTCCCTTACCTACATACGAAGGATATAGTATGGGTAAGTATTGCGATCGTGAAAATTTTCGAATTCGAGTTTTCGATGGAAATACACGTTTTAAGTTCCCCTGAGTCCAAATGACCAAGTCTCGCAAAATGATCTGTATGTCTGTGTGTGTGTCTGAACAGTCTTGTGAACAGTGTGTTGAACAATCTAGCTCAAAAACGAAAAGTTGTACGATACTAAAATTGCGTATTTCCTTAAATACGCAATTTTAGTATCGTGCCAACCTTTGGCACATGCATGTGATGTTACAGCAACATTTTCGTCAAAATCGACTAACCGGAAGTGCCACTTTATAGAATCGATTTTACACTTTTTTACAATTTTCTCCAAAACGGCTCTAACGATTTTGATGAAACTTGCCTAAATTATTCTACATAAAGATCTTTAACTTTTAATTTATGTAGTAAATCACCTAAGAAATGCAGGAAAAAAAGTTATGATGAAAAGAATATTTTATTTGCGCATAGCTTAAAAAGTATGCATTTTATGGTAAATTATGTATAGAATTGTATGAAAGGTAATTAAATTATCTAAAAAACAATAAAAGAATCATCAAAATCGGACCAGTATTAGCAAAGATAAAGCGTATTTTATGAGGAGCACAAAACCCTAGATGGATAACCTAGCGCATCTGAAAGGAGACGGATGCGACCGAACCTTCTCGCACCAATGTGTTATAAACAATATACTCTGTAATAAAGTAATTTAAGAATACAAAAGGGGAAATTAACTTAATAATTTCTACTTTCATATTATTTAATGGAAAGAAAATATTTCCATGAAAACTAAACCGAAACTTTTAAAATATATTTGCAACTTGACGAAGTTAAAATATATAGGTAGTATACAGAATTGTTGTACTAAAATTGTTTAAAAACCTGTTTTATTGTACTGAAGTGGGAGAAGATGTGAAGAAGTGAATCCTGCTGAGTTTATTTCAAGCATTGTTTATGTGAACTTTTTAAAATTATGTTAAAAAGATAATTATTATAGGACGGTAAGGGAAAGTTGTGTGATGCGCGCACCGCACCAGATTTTTTAAAAATTAGTTTTATCGACAAACTAACCGTGGAGCACAGGTTTTTCTCGCTTTAAATTTGGATTGATCCCAAAAATACAAAAATAATTTTTAAAATAACCTACAATAATTCACTAATAATATAATAATAATTCACTCTCTTCGTTGTAGATATTTTCCTGAATCTGGGCTAAAACAATAAATTTCATAACAATCAACAATATAAAGAGCAATAAAGTGCCATTTCATTTATTAACAAAATAACGCTTTCAAGCTGTAATTTCACTTATTGGAATGCTTATGTAGTAAACATGGTTCCATAGGTATGAAGTCAATGCAACATATTGTACGCAAGTTGTACCCTTTTTCTCTTAGCAATTTATTTCTATTATGGGATACCGTTCCTATGTGCCATAATTCATGCCATAGTGTGATGGATCAAAGCCTTCCTCAATGCGCGATCTATGTAATGCAAAACGAATTTTTCGTTTTAATCGACACAACTGCAGGTGTAAAAATGTTTTTAAGAAAGTAATTTGAGATTAATTTGTCTCTAAGAATTTTCCTTTCGATAGGCAATAGGGTGAACTAGATTGAGCTTAACAATGTAACATAAAACAATAATCGATAATTAATTTTCTTGATGATCGGCATTATCAACGTTAAGTGCTCCAGAGGTTAGAAGATAAGTTGTGCACATAGCGGCAACAGCGCTTCCAATGCGAACCCGACTATAAGCAATAGGGGCCTTCGATCAATCCATCGTAGTCGGTATGAACACGTTGAAAATTTATGGTCAAAAGTTGAAACAGATTATTTAGATGTCCAGTTTTTTTTAAGCGCCCGTTTTGTATTGGGGTGTCAGCCTATTTAGGATTTTACAGAGGTTTGCATTATACTTCGTTGCTTCTTGGTTTTTAAAGGTATTTGATTACAAAAAATACATATAACAGAGTTTAACGTCACTTTAATGATGAAACCTCGTAATTCCAAATACGTTAATTAGTAAAGAAGAGACACAAAACAAAACCAATTTGATGCAAAGTTTGTATTTCCAGCCTAATTATTGCTTTTTGTATTCTGGGGTGTTAATTAAAATTCTATCACGATTACCATCACTTATTCAAACAAGTAATTTACTTAAATTAATTTTAAAACTAAAAACTACAAAAAGTGGAGTTACTAGGTTTCATAATTAGAGTGGCTACATTTGTAGTCCGATATTTAGGGCTCTAGTTAACTGTAAATAAACAAAACAATGGGTAAATTTTAACGTTTTCAAAATAAAAATCGTCTTTTTTAAATAAAAAATGTTAAAGATAAAACTAATTAGGGATTGATAAATTATTTGTCATTTCTATTAATTTGTTTTATTGAAAACTAGTTTCGAATGTTGTACATTCATCCTTAGTTCAAGGTTTAAATGGATTATATCAAACAGAAAAGTTTTTACTATTTTTTGCTCGCATTGAAGAAACAAGTTGTTCAACTTACAAGTTGTTTGAATTAAATCTATGTGAAGCACTTCAAATTATAAAATCCTTCAAATCCAATCCAGATTTTTGCTTAAATGACCAAATAAATATCTCCAATAGTCCATTCTTAAATTTATTCCCATATATCAATCACATTTTAAAAAAACAAATACAAAAAAAAACAATTAATGATATCTATTCAACAATCATCGAAGATAGGCCTATCCCAAAACATCATGTTTTGATTCCATATTACAGCCCTATATACACCAAAGGCAGAAATGAATTGAAAAAACTAGGATTAAATCCTGCATTTAAAATAGAAAAAACCCTATCCTCATATTTCTCTTCTCCTTAAGACAAAATAGACCCTTTCCAAAAAAGCGGAGTATACGAACTAAATTAGTAATGATTGTGCAGCGAAATACAAGAGAAAAACAGGAAGATCGCTAAATCAGAGATTAAAGGAACATATACGTGCATATAATAAGACAGAGAATTCCAAATTTGCAATTCATTTAAATGAAAAGAACCATAAATTCATCAAAGACTCAGGAGTTAAATTAATACATCACGTTGAAAACAGCCTCAAATTAAATATATATGAAGCACTTGAAATAATAAAATCCATCAAATCCAATCCAGATTTTTGCTTAAATGACCAAATAAATATCTCCAATAGTCCAATCTTAAATTTATTCCCATCTATAACAGAAAAACCAATTACTCACCGGCATTACTGGAAAACCCCCAACCCTTAAACCGTTTACCTATAAACATCCCACCTTTCTTTCATTGTTAGTTTAGTGCGAGAAGAAACCAGTACAAACTTTTCTGTTTGATATAATCCATTTAAACCTTGGTGATTACCAACATGTATTTGATTTCTTGCCTTAATTAAATTCATAATTCATAAATGTTTTATAATACTGATTTATATTAATCTAATTTAATATGTATAATAATACCAAAGTATATTTTGAATTGCATATTTTTGAATTTTTTGTGTTTTTAGAACTGAGGATGAATGTATAACATTCGAAACTAGTTTTCAATAAAAAAAATTTATAGAAGTGGCAAATAATGTAGCAATTCCTAATTAGATTGATCCTTCTATACCATCATGTGGATGTCAACTGATAAAGATAAAGCGTTAATTTTATTTGTTTGGATATAGTGCTTATAGTTTACTACTTGTCTAAAAAGTTTCTGGCCTGAGAGTTACAACATTTGTTTTATGGGTCTTTAAATATTGCGATTTTTCTAAAATCAAAATTCAATCAGAAATATCTCAGAAGGAACTTGGTTTAAAAATTACAATTATTAAAATTAAAATTTACTGAAAACATTATTTTATTGTTTTGTAAGATTTTGTTATTTTTTATTATTATCTGGGGCAACTAATCGTCACCAAGTCTGGGCCACCTCCAATAATAGTCTTCACCAGTTGATTCTATTTTGCGCAGCATTCATCCAGTCTCGGTTCCAACCAGGATTCTTGCATCCTCGGCTACAGCATCCGCACCTAATATTTATTTAAACTCGGCCAAGTAGACAAAGCAGTCGACACATTTGAATCTATATTGGCCTACTTCAAAAAATTCTTCTGTTTCTTCTATTCCTCCAACTTTGTCTTCTGTTATGTGTTATTGACAATAACACCAAGTTTTTTTGTCCCGCCTTCCAATACATGGAACGCCTCCTTCAGTGTTCTTTTCTATTTAGCCATGATGTCAAGGTTATCTGCATAACCTTAAACTTGTATAAGTCTACTATACAGGATACCGCCTACCTGGATTCCTGAATTCCTAATAGCTTTTTCTTCCCCAAGGTTGAAGAGTAGGCAGGCGAGAGCATCTCCTTGTCTCACCCCTTTGTCTGTGTCGAATTCCTCTGAGATGCCAGATCCGACTTTTATTAGGCTCTTTGACCCTTCCATGGTCATTTTTACAAGACGAATAAGCTTCTTGGGTACGTCCATCTCTTCTGGTGCTTGATATTGTGTTGTAATAAGTGATTACAATTTAATCACTGAGACCTAATTGGATTTTAGTTTGAACTATTAAATATCATTAAAATTGTATGAAATGCTATTAAGTTTAAGTAAAAATGATGAAGACAAGATTTACTGCAAGATGAGATATAAGTGACAACTCGGAGCACAGCTATACTGCTGTCCACAATTTTCAAAAATACTTCGTTGAAGAAGAGAAGAAAGTATCACCAGGAGTACAAAACATGGAGCAAGCTACCAATTTAAAAACAATATCTAAGTAGGAACGCATTTTAAAAATCCAAAATTTTCAGAAAACATTCTTCATTGTGTTGTAACAAGTGGTTAAATTTTCATTAATGATACTTTATTAATTATTTTTTTTTTTAGATTTTTACTATACGTAATGTTTTATCTGAACTTGAGTGTTTGCTGAAGATATTCCAGATTAAAAAAAAAAAACGGAAAATTTGAAGACGTACGTGGTATCATAAAGTATAAAATGAAAATGTAACCCAAAAAAAAAATAGGCAAGGTAGTGGCTTTTCACCAAAAAGCACTTTTATGATGAACTTCTGCCATCAGCCAGAGAAGCACTTCAATCACTAATTGAAAGGGCAAATCTGCAGGCTATGATGTGGAATCAATGTTTAAAACAAAATGCTCTGTAATACCATCTCCATAGGAACATGGCTAGAAGAAAGTCGAGGATAAGATAGTTCGAGCCCCTTATCTTGTGCTCCGTCAATCCTTTTAGAAGTCAGTAAGTGTGGATGCAAGCAGAAAAGATTAAGCCAATCATGTATATGTGTTGGAAACCAATTTAAATTAACAGAAAAGTGCCAATTCAATGTTGATCCAGAATTGTGAGAAATTGTTGGTTCCCTTACTGACAACGAGGGAAAATTTTTTCAAAGTGATAATGATGATGATGGTGTCGATTATAATGATTAAAATAATGTTTAGAACCGGTTACTACTACAGGATTGTGATAGTGCTTAGAAAACTATTATTTTCTTTCTTGGTTTCATTTCCATTTTGTATTTTGTGATACCCCATTCATCCGATTCCATCATTTAAAATAATAAAGTTTGATATTTTCAACAATTTAGTTCTTTTTTTTTAAATTCTAAATTTCGAAATACATATAATTTGAAATATCATAATACCCAAGTAGAAGGAACTCAAAACACCCATTACAGATACGGCAATCTTGGACGCATAATGTGGAACATGTGTGCGTAATTACATTTTCCCAATACTTCTTCTTCATCCTATGAACTAAAAGGCATATAATTTGACACTAATTTCATTAGTATAGTTCAACTGTAAGAAATTTAAATATTTTGGCCTCTATCTTGATTGTGGATATCTGAACAAAATTTTAACTTATCACCATTGATATTTTTATTCTACGACTTAGAAGCGATAGATACCTCTTCTATAATTCTATGGACAAGGAGCCCATGCAATGACACTACAAACTAGGTAAAAAAATAAATAAATTTTATTAGAAACCTTTTCAAATTAAATTGGTTGATTAACAGTAGATTGACCCTTATTAAAAAATGCTATTACAAACCTAAGGCTATTACAAAAACGTTATTGATAAAACCAAAAGTGGTTTTTCTTCATATCTACCTCTTTAGTTACAGCCTCATTGGCAAGGATTTCGCGCAAAAAGTTTGTTATCAATTTTAAAAGGTATGCCTGTAGAGTTTAGTTTAGGTGTCAAGTGTGATAGTCATTGTATGTTTGTAAAACATGACAAGTTGGACATTTATTATTTATAATAATTTATAACCTTGCCATTATCTCTCCCCTCAGGCAATCAGCTTGGAATTATATTTTGGAGTTCCTCTTGGAATAACTGATTTCCTCTTAAAAAATTACTGGGTAGAAGCCAAGGAAATATTACTGTCATATTAACAACTCCAATTTTAAACTTCTAAAATTAATTCTGATTTTCTATTTAAAGAATTCTATAATCCATTTATGGAAATGTCAAAAGTCAACATCGAAGGAATTGAAGTGGACTTTCCCTTTGAGCCTTATGAAGAGCAAGTTAAGTACATGACTAAAGTTATTGAATGTTTACAAGATAGAAAGTTTGGAGTTCTTGAAAGCCCTACTGGAACAGGTAAAACATTAAGTTTACTCTGTTCAACTCTTAGTTGGCTTCGAACACAAAAAGCTCTTCCTCTTCCAACTCCTACAGGTTTGCCTGTTGAAGGTAATATAGAAGAAAATGATCTCTTTTCTAATGTAATTCCAAAATACCTATTTCCTAGAGTAATTTATTCTTCTCGAACTCATTCTCAGTTGAGTAAAGCCATGTTAGAATTGCAAAAAACTGCTTTTAAAAATTTTAAAGTTACTATTTTGGGTTCAAGAGATCAAATGTGCATACACCCGCAGGTTAAGAACGAAACTAACTTGTCTTTGAAAAATGCTTTGTGCAGCTTGCATATGAAAAATAAAACTTGTCACTTTGGTAATAATGTTGAGAAAGTCAAAGATGATATTACCTTTACTGAAGGGATAACAGATATTGAAGACTTGATTTCTAAGTCTACAAAAAAGGCTTGTTGTCCATATTACATGGCTCGAGAATTACAAGAAAAAGCTGATGTAATCTTTATGCCTTATAATTACTTGTTCGATTATCACATACGAAAAGCCCTGAAAATTTCTTTAGTTAATTGTGTTATTATTTTAGATGAAGCTCACAATATAGATAAAGTATGTGAAGAAGCTTGTTCTGTATCTATTAAAAGTTCTGATATTGCCTTAGCGATTAGTGACATTACCAAAGAAATGCAAGTGATGTATGATGATATTGAAAATGGATTTTTAATGATGGAAAGGGATTATACTAGTGAAGAATTATGCTTTGTAAAAGAAAAACTAGCTTCTCTCGAATCAGCAATTGATGATCTTAAAGTTTCGAAAGATGTGACAATAACTCAAAATGGTTCTTATATATTTGAGCTCTTACAGAAAGCAGGCATTGATGTTAATACCTCACAAGAACTAATCAGAGTATGTTCTCAGATCTATGAATTTGTTTCCAATATTTCAGATTCAAATAGTCGTAGAGGTGGTGCTCTTAAAAAATTAGCAGATGATTTATCTGTTATTAATTCAACTGTTGAAGGAAGTAATTTACATTTGCCTGAAAAAGACTTTAGGGTGTTTATTGAGGAGGAAATAGTAAGAAATTCATTTGGAGGCTTCAATTCAAAAGATACCAAAGGAGGTAAGGTTGTTAATTACTGGTGCTTTAATCCAGGATTCAGCTTGAACAATGTTATGATAGATTCGATCCGCAGTCTGATTTTAACTAGTGGTACTCTGGCCCCTATTACTAGTTTTGTTAAAGAAATGTCTTTAAATTCTCCAGTCACTGCAGAATGTACACATATTGTCAGCAAAGATCAAGTGTTTGCTTGCCAAGTTGAAGTGGGTCCTCGGAATATACAACTTAAATGCAATTATGTAAATAGACAAAATATTGATTATTGGCAGGAATTGGGTTTAACGTTACAGAACTTTTTTCGAATCATACCTGATGGCGTTCTACTGTTTTTTCCTGGCTATGCAACACTAAATATTGCTGTGAAAATGTGGAGAGAAAGTGGTTTATGGGAAAAGTTAGGACATCTAAAACCAATTTTTATAGAACCAAAACTCAAATCTGAACTGCAACAAGTTAGCAAGGAATATTATAAAGCCATTGAAACTGGGAAAGGTAGAGGAGCTGTTTTCATAGGTGTGTGTAGAGGAAAGATATCGGAAGGACTCGATTTCAGTGATCAATATGGACGTGCTGTGATAATTGCTGGTCTTCCTTATCCACCACTTCATGATCCCAAAGTAAAATTAAAGAAACAGTATATTGATCAAAACAGAAAAAACAATACAGATTTAACTGGAGATGTGTGGTATGTTCTTGAAGCAACTAGGGCAGTCAATCAAGCAATAGGTAGAGTTATTAGACACTCAGAGGATTATGGAGCAATAATATTATGTGATGCACAATTTAACAATCAAAATATAGTTCAAAATTTATCAAAATGGGTTCAACAAAGAATTTTAAAGACCCGATCTTTTGGAGAATCAATTGGTGTTTTGAGAGGTTTCTTCAGGAAAAACCAAAGTGAAGCTGCTGCCAAATTAAGCATAATTCAAAATAAGATGGTCTGTACTCCTTCTTTTGACCATTCTTCATCAAGTGGATTGAGGAGATCTGAAATAAATCATTCAGAAATTCTCTTTTCTCAGCCATCTACAATGGGAGGTGCAAACCTTCAACCCGTAGATAGCAATAGTAGGAGCTCTGTATTACTTTCTAAAATTAATGTAAAAACTTCACTGGAAAGCAGATTAAGGATAGTATCTAATCTCCTCAATCATTATGAAAATATATCTCAGTTCAATTCAACTAAACAATCAAAATCTTGCATTGAAAGTTTAGATAAAGATGAATTATATTCAAACTCTTTGGAGTCTAGTAGTTCTTTGCAGTTTTTTAATGATATGTTAAGGAATGAGAATTTGTTGAATGTATTAGATAGGGTAATTGAAGATTTTGAAAAAAAATGTTTGTCATATACTGAAAAATTTAAATTAGAATCCACTCCATCCCATGTTTTTGATGTACCAGAACCTTCAGCTGATTTTGCTCCCAAGACATATCAAAATTTTGAATTAGATGGAAATAAATCTAAGGAGGTTGAATCGCTAATCAAAAGGTTACATTTGTTAAGTCTGAAGATGGAAGGAGCAATTGGAAAGTGTTTGTCAAGTCATAAGCCATCATCAAATAACCAATTGCTTGGGGATATTTGTTTAGCAGAAGAAAGTTTAAATGCACCAGCTAAACGCCGGAAAATTAAACTTGAATTCATTAAAATTGACGACATTCACCTTCCTGGTTCTGACCAGCTTTCAAGAGAAAAAGAAAAGAGATTAAATGATACAAAAAATTTTCTTATTGAGTTGAAATCGACACTAGAACCCAGTAGTTATTCACAACTAATGGGATTGATTAAAAAATTTAGCTCAGAAGAAGATTTTAAAGATACAGTTAGTTATTTACGAATACTTTTTCCTGAAACAGATGAAGAATTCAAGAGTATATTCAGACGTTGTTATTTACTTTTTACAGGAAAGTGGGAAAAAGAGTTCAAGAAGTTTTGTTTAGAAAACAATATATAAACATAAGTGAGGAATACTTTTTTTCTTGTAAATATCTGTAAAGGCTATGATTAAGAATCTTTGATGTTTTTGCTTTATATAATTGTTATGCTGTAAATAAATATATTTTTAATTTAATATTATTGTGTTTTAACTGGGTATGCTTATTTTATTTGATAAAACTTATGCATATGGACGATTGAATTCCAGAATATATTCTAGCTTCATTAGTTTTGATCTTAGCAAAAGTAAAATCTGTAATCTATTGATGAAATAAAATACAATAATAGTTAACCGAGCTTAGAACCTTATTCTAATTTTTTAGACTGTCCTTATTCTAATTTCAAAATATTAGATTTAATTTTTTTTAGATTATGTGGAGGACATCCTTCAATACATGCCATCCTTTTTTGTGGTGAGATATTGAAAAAAATGTTGATAATTTTAAGTCTTCTTAGTACAAATACTTTAACTAGCTGCTTTAAATATAAAAATATTTAATTATAAAAATTAATCTAATTAAACCAAGATTTTGACTTCTGAACTATTGTGTTCACAATTTCATTCCAACAAAAAACCTTATTTATTTTTTTCATAAATTTATTAGGCTGTTGGAACAATCCTGTCAACAAAAATGCAACATATAGAGGAAATAACACTCAGCGTTATACCATTTTTTGTTTAAAAAGTTTATTTAATTTGTATTCTTTATTTTATAAATGTTCTGCCAAGTCATCTACTGCCTATCTTCTTGTTATCATAGTATGAACAATAGTGTATAATATTTATTAGCTTTCGTTATTTTTTTGAAGAGACTAAGTGATATTAGAATTAGGTGATTTACTTATTATTCTGAGGTTATTTTTGTTACTATTTGACCAAAATAATAATAAATGGGTATTATTGTAAAAAAAAAAAAAAAATAACAAAATATAAATGGGAGTAATTGTGTATGGCTGACCTCATATTATACATCGGATGGTGGGAGGAGAACTTTAACAGAACAGAAATTTTAATATAAGTTAATTTTTATATTAAGTAAAGTACAAATCCTGTCTTTCTGATTGATATTTCTTGTACAAAGATAAGCATTCACCCATTATGGAACCTTAATTTTTTTATTAAGATGATATTAACTGACTGATGTTGTATCGGTTTTGGAGGGCCAAAAGTCGCAAGGAAGTTGAAGTTTTTAAAAGGCTAGACGCGCATGCTAGGGACATCATTGTTCAATCAGTGTCCGATAGCGTCTTAGAAATTATTAAGGAGAAGTCTACAGCTCAAGAAATGATTGAAGCAGTAAAAAATACATATGAGAAGAAAGGTTTAGTGTCTAGGATTGATCTACAGGGGAAACTAAGAAATTTGGTTATGACGGAAGGAGCCAACCTTCAAAACTTTTTCTTAGAATTTGAGAAGACATTGGCGGAACTGAAGATGTCAGGCAGAAAAATGGACGACGACGAGGTAATAATCCAACTTTTGTCAGCTATGCCAAGTAATTTTAAACCAGTTGTTACATATATAGACATTTTATTCTCCAAAGAGCCAGATACTGTTACCCTCGATTTTGTAAAAAGTAAATTGCTTTCGGAAGAAAGAAGACTCACTAGTTCATCAAATAATCAGGAAAAAGTTGGTGAATCTTTTAGTGCTGTTAATAAACGTGAATATAATGGCTGGAGTCAATATAATAAATATGGCGGGAACAAGTCGAATTTTCCCGTTAAGTGTTTTGAGTGCCAGGGAACGGGACACAAGCGCTTCCACTGCCCGAACAGGAAACCACATACAAATCAGCAGCAACCTAACAATCGATATCGACAACAATTTAACAATCGATATCGACATTTTGGTGGCAGGCTTAAAAGTTATATTTGAAAATAGCCGTGTGACTGTGTGGAGAGGAAGACATCAACTCTTTTATGGCAGTAGAATTGGTAATCTCTATATTGCTAAATTTTTTGTTGTGGTGGATAGTGGATGACTATGGCAACTTGATGCATCGAAGGATGGGCCATTCAAGCAGGTATCCCTCTACTGGTGTTTGTGACACATATATTTTTGCCAAGCAGTCTCGTGCTCCCTATTTGAAGTCACTATCTGAAGAGTGGAAAGCTAATCGTATTTTGGATTGTGTAACTAGTGATGTTTGTGGACCCATCGATCCTTATACTTATGACGGATTTAAATATTTTGTCACCTTCATTGACCCTTTTTCTCATTTTACCATGTGGTGCTATCTTATTAAAAGAAAGAGTGAGGTTTTTGACGCTTTTAAAGAGTATAGGAGTCATGTGTGCACTAAATTCGGACGTGAAATTGGACGGCTCAGAGTGGACAATGGAGGCGAGTATATTAGCCATGTGTTTAGAAATTTTTGTAAGGCTAATGGAACTCAGATTGAGTTCAATGTCCCAAGGAATCCTTCTCAAACAGGCATAGCAGAGAGGATGAATCACACAATTATGGAGATGGCGAGGTGTTTGATTTTTGACGCTGACCTAGACAAGACATTTTGGGGCGAGGCAGTAAAATCTGCTGTATACATCATAAATAGACTGCCCAAAAGGGCATTGAAAGACAGCTGTACTCCGTCGGAGTTATGGTACGGTTATTCGCCCGATTTAGACAAAATTAAATGTTTTGGAAGTGTTGCTTTTGCACACATACCTAAGGAAGATAGGAAAGGAAAATTGGACAGAAGAAGTAGTAAATGCTTAATGATGGGTTATGTCCCTAATGGGTACCGTCTGTGGGACCCCATTCGAAAGAAAATTACATTAGCTCGAAGTGTTATTTTTCAAGAATCGAATTTATCAAAAGTGCCTATCCAACATGAATACCTACCTAATGATGACACTGATAAGGAGATCGAAACTAATGTCGAAGACAAAAATGTTGAAGAGGAGGAAAAATGTGTTAGTAGCATGAAGAGGACTCGACTACAACTTAGAGAACAACTAAAATTCATTTAAAATACAAAGACTATGAACTGAACTATGAATGCTTATATTCCGACATTCCTACCAATTACGAAGAAGCTCTTAAATCACCGGATAAGGACCTATGGTTGAATGCGATGAAACAAGAAATGGATGCCCTAGCGAAACACCAAGTTTGGGACCTTGTTGAACGACCAGAGAAGAAAAGTGTGGTTAAGTGTAAGTGGGTGTTCAGTGTAAAAAATAGTGAAAGGGGTGAACCAATTAAATATAAAGCACGTTTGGTTGCTAAGGGTTTTACCCAAAAATGTGGTATTGATTATAAGGAGACTTTTTCTCCTGTGGTTTCCAAATCAAGTTTAAGATTGTTATTTGCATTGGGAGCTAAATTAAATTTGTATATAAGTCATTTAGATGTTAATACAGCATTTCTTAATGGTCACTTGTCAGAGATAATTTTTATGGAACAGCCTGAAGGGTTTATTAGTAGTAATAATAGAAATAAGGTTTGTTTACTTAAAAAGGCGCTCTATGGTCTAAAACAGTCTAGCAGGGTATGGAATCAAAAAATAGAAAAAGAACTTTTGAGTATTGATTTTATTAAGTCTGAATTTGAACCTTGTTTATTTTATAAGTTGTATGAAAATAGTTATACTTTTATTGCTGTACATGTGGACGATTTTTTGGTCTTTACTTCTGATATGCATGAATTAAATTGTTTAAAGGAATTTTTAAGTTCTAGATTTAGTATCAAGGATTTAGGTCAGGCCAAGTATTGTCTAGGATTAAATATTTCGAGGAATAATGGTCAGATCAAGATTAATCAGAAATCGTTTATTGTTGAGTTGTTAAAGAAATTTAATATGTGTGATTCGAAACCAGTTGGTACGCCTATGGAGTCTAAAGTTTCAGTCAATTGTAAAGATAATGAAATTAATATGCCAGATGTTCCTTATCAATCCTTAATAGGTTCTTTGATGTATTTAGCTGTAAATTCTTGGCCAGATATTGCTTATGTTACTTCTTACCTGAGTCAATTTAACACTTGCTACAAAATGGTTCATTTTAGGGCTGCTAAACGAGTCTTGAGGTATTTGAAAGCTACCAGCGATTTGAGTTTAACGTATACTAATGATAATAATTGTTTGACAGGTTTCACTGATGCCGATTGGGCTAATGATGTTATGGATAGGAAATCATATAGTGGTTTTGTTTTTAAATTTTGTAGTGGACCAATTTCTTGGGAGGCTAAGAAGCAGCCTTGTGTGGCCTTAAGCAGCACAGAGGCTGAATATATTGCCATTACCTATGCGGCTAAGGAAGCCATTTTTCTTAAGGGATTATTAAATGAGTTAATTAATGTGGATGTTAGGATTCCCATCTATAACGACAACCAAAGTGCACAGAAATTGGTCTATAATCCCGTCTTTCACAATAGGACGAAACATGTTGAAATAAAATTCCATTTTATAAGAGAATTGGTAAAAAGGGGGGGGATATTGTAATTAATTATTTGCCCACTGAGGAAATGTACGCTGATATGTTTACGAAACCTCTTCCTATTGCTAAACATTTATTTTGTCGAAATGGTATAGGACTTATTTGAGTTAATTTATTGTTGTATCACTGGATTAAGGGAGGGTGTTGTATTATGGGATCTCCTTGTAATCCAGTGCTACCTGTATTTGATGCCATTTGTTATTATGTTGGAAATACAGTAGAATGTAGAATGCTGACCTGGACGGTTGTGTGTTTTGTTGCTCCCTCTTTCCCACAGTTAATTTCAGGAGACCAGCTTCCAGGACTGTGCGAGTGAAGTTATTAAAGTTATGACAATACTAACCACCAATAGTGGTCGGGTTATATGGCGGATCTGAACTCGGTTGTGAAAAAAATAGCGCACGGTGTACAAAAGGTTGGCCACATCAGGCTTAAAGACAAGCCAGAAAGTGATGTACCGAACGCCTTTGCAAATCTACTCCAATGGGCCAGAATTAGAGAGGAGTGTCTGGAAATCAGCCTTTGTGTCGCCCTACTAGCGATCTCTAGTACCATTGTTAACTGCGTGTCTCCTTTTTTCGCACTTTTAAATTATGTTCTAATTACAATTATAAATGAATAGTATGATGAAAAAAAAATTGTCAAGAAAAATATGCTAATAAATGCGAATAAGAAATAAAGAAAAATATGTTAATAGATAATGAAATTAAAGATAATAATAATAATAATAAAAGGCTTAG
Organism: Rhaphigaster nebulosa; assembly: GCA_948150685.1. Taxonomy (NCBI): domain Eukaryota; kingdom Metazoa; phylum Arthropoda; class Insecta; order Hemiptera; family Pentatomidae; genus Rhaphigaster; species Rhaphigaster nebulosa. Next base: position 136,645,752 of record OX411306.1, on the reverse strand, counting down.
CGAACCCGGAGGCTCGATGCCGATACCACCAATCGCTGTCTACAAATCTCGGTCCACCGACTACAGTCCAAACGCAAATTCATTAGATCACTCTTAATACTATCCTCCCACCTACGTTTCGGACTACCCCTCGGACGTTTACCAGTCGGCTCAGCGTTTATTAACTTTTTAGGAATAAGTTCGTTACTGAGCCCAACAACTTTGCAAGCCCATTTCAACCGTCGCGATGATATCACTTCGATTATATTAACAGGGTGCATGCTCCGCATTGTATAATCTCCTAAATTCTCCAGTTGACTCATCCTCTTTCGGACCAAATATTTTACGCAGTACCTTATTCTCGAATACCTTAAGGCGTTGTCCATCTTTCAAGGTTAGCGGCCACGTTTCAAACCCATACAGAACTGTAGGCAAGATAATAGTTTTGTATATTCTAAGTTTTAAGTTTCTGGACAACATGCGCGACCTGAGTAATGTTGATACCGAAAAATAGCAAGCATTTCCCGCCTTTAACCGCGCCTTTATTTCCTCTTGAATTTCGTTTTTTCTAGTAATCACAGACCCCAAATACTTAAATTTCTCAACGTGTCTATTTTCTCCTATATCTATATTCTCAAAATCGCCTCTGTTTCTATTGCTAACCATATATTTCGTCTTATCCGTATTTTATTTTGAGACCAACCTCTTTCCCAGTCATCAACGTTGTTGTATTCATTTTTATAATTTCCGCGTCCTCACTTAATAATATCAAATCATCCGCAAACCCGAGCACGGATATTTTACCACCCAGATCTAAACCCCTTTCGGTACGCATTACCTTTCTAATGACATACTGTAGTGCTAAATTAAATAGGACAGGTGAAAGGGAATCGCCTTGTTTCAACCCCGAGCGAACTTCAAATTTCTCCGAAAAATAATTACCGATTCTAACTTTATTGAATGTTTCGGTCATACACATCCCTACTAGATTTACTAACTTCTTCGGTATTCTCTGCTCAATCAAAATGTTATACAGTCTCTGGCGATCAATGGAATCATAAGCCTTTTTGAAATCCACAAAAAGCTGATGAACTACACCGTTGAATTCTAATTTTTTTTCTAATATTTGCCGTAAGGAAAATATTTGATCGACAGTTGATCGGTTGCGTCTATATTAGATATATAGACAATATATATATACGCAATATAACCACATTGGTAGTCTCCGATGATTTCCTCGGCATATTCCGTGATTCGACTAGTTAGTATCAACGAGAATATTTTATAACAAACCGAGAGGAGTGATATTCCGCGATAGTTATTACACTCCGTCCTTGGACCTTTTTTGTGAATCGGAAGAAGTATAGATTATTTCCATTCTTTTTAACCAAAAAATGTATTTTATAAACTCCAGCTTCACCGCACGCTTTTATTATTTCACTGGAAATGTTGTCGATTTCCGCTGCTTTATGAGATTTTAATTTTCCGATGGCTATTTCGACTTCCTCCTTACTCGGTTCTTCAATTAACGGTTCAGCACTCTGATATTCAGAAGGAGGAGATTGATTGTGGAGATTATTTCCCGAATTCAAAATACTTTCAAAGTGTTTTTTAAATTTATTCACAATGTCCCCCGATATAGATAAAGATATTTAAAATATTACAATATAGGAAGAAAAATAATGAATGAATGACATGAAAACTACGAATTATAATAATTCATAGAATGAAGATTTAGGAGTATGAATGTATACCCCCATTCGCCTTAAGAGATGGAATGTACTTGCATATCTCCTTAAGCTCATTGGTGGGTTATTAGTAAAGTTAAAGCCCATGAATATTGAGACTTGGTTTTGTAGTCGGTTGCCTTCCACAACCAATCAAAAATTAAGACTATTCTATACTCAATACATTAATTTACAATCACAAATTTAAGGATATTTCTCTATTCTGACCTGTACAGATGAATGGAACGGAATGTACTTGCAAGGGGCCGTAACATGTAGTGGAAGGCACCCGATTACTACACCATGATTCAATATTCATGGGCGACAACTTCATTAAAAAGCCACCAATGCCCTTATACGGGGATATGCAAGTACATTCCGTCTCTTAGGACGAATGGAATTGTAAGATATAAAACTTGTATTCCTGGCCGGCGTATTTATTTTTCATTCTATTAAATTTTATTTTAACGTTTTTAGTTTTTCAAGTATTAGCTATTTATAACTTATTTCCATACGATCATGAAATTACAAACGAAATGATAAGAAACATTAACAAAAAGCCGAAAATACTTAAAATATAAATGACTAAAAAACCACTAAAATTACAGGACTTCAAGTTATGAAAAATGTAAATACTGGTTGATATGAGTTAATCAGTTGATGAGTTGATATGAGTCCTATCGGCTCTAGCCGAGAGGAACTTCAAGTTGTGTAAGATGTAAACATTAACAATGTTGTGGAAAATGTAAACGTTGTAAATGTAATGTAAACATTGGAAGGTTACAATCTATAAAAAGTAAATGGTCGGATACCCTCGTTGGATGCACTTTGCCTCTAAAAGGTATTTACCGTATACTTCATTGGATTGAAGGAATAAGCTTTATAAACAAAATGGCGCCTAATAGAATTGTATGGGTTCGTGAAACTTGTATATGCCTCTATAGGGTATCTGATCCTTCAACGAACTGGAAGATAAACGTCATGAAGATTATTTAAACAAAATGGCTGCTAAGAAAATATATGGCGTAGGAAAATCCTCTTGCCTATTGATTACACTTCAAAGGGTAAAGGCAAACATTATAGAAAATATAAACATTGGAAGTTGGTCAGAGAGTCCGTCGGACCTCGCAGTTGCGTAAGATGTAAGTGATGGATGACTTGATAGAGGCTAGGTGCTACCAAGTATTGAGTAAATTGTGGTTTAAAGTGGTGTTATAAACAGGTGATAAATAGAAGAAGTTGGTGTTCCTGTGTGCTGGACGAGAGATTCTTCTTTTTTTGGCACTACAACCCGCTAGCGAGTCATGGCCTCCGCCAACAGCAACCGCCAGGTGTCCCTATTTTTTGCTGCCACCATCCAGTCTCTCACTCCAAACTTCTTTGCATCTGTCTCCACACAGTCCCTCCATCGCAACTTGGGTCTTCCGACGTATCGTCCACCATGAAGGATCTCAGTCAGAAGCTTCCTTGGTATCATATCATCTCCCATTCTGGCAACATGGCCTGCCCATCTGAGTCGGGCTGCTTTTATAAATTTAACGACATCAGGGGCATCAAACTTCTTGTAGATATCCCGGTTCTTCCTCCGTTTCCATTCTCCATCTACAAGTACTGGACCACAAATTCCTGCGTTCCAATACCAGAAGATCGTGTTCCACAGCCTTTGTTGTTGTCCATGTCTCGGATCCATAAGTCAGAACCGGTCGGATGAGAGTCTTATACAGGATGAACTTGGTACGCTGGGTTACTAAGTGACTTTTCAAGTGCTGTTTCAATCCATAGTAACAACGGTTAGCCATCAAAATCCTTTTCCTTACCTCTACCTCCATCCGGTTATCGCTGGTTATCTGCGAACCTAGGTAAGAGAATTCTTGAACCTGCTCAAACTTGTAGGGGCCAAAATCTGCTCTATCACGATCCTGCCGAGGGATCTCCTGGGTTACCATGTATTTTGTTTTTTCCTCATTGACAATCAAACCCAGATTTCTTGCTGCAGCCTCCAGTTTCAAGAAGGATTCAGTAACCGCCTGCCGAGAACGTCCAATTATGTCATTGTCGTCAGCAAAAGCGAGAATCTGGACCATCCTGTTAAATATCGTTCCCGACGTTTGAATGCTGGAGTCTAGAACAGCCTTTTCCAGTACTATTAGGAAGAGGGGGCACGCTAAAGCATCACCCTGTCTCACTCCCCTTTTTGTTGAAAATTCTTCTGAGATGTTGCTCCGAATTTTCACAACACAAACAATGTCTTCTATCGTTATCCTTATCAATCTTAGCTTTCTGGAGATTCCGAAATGGGTCAATGCTTCGTATTGCTTTGCGTGATCTACTGTGTCGTAGGCTGATTTGAAATCGACAATCAAATGATGGGTTTTAAGTTTGTATTCACGCCCTGTTTCCAGAATGGTTCTCAGACAGAAAATTTGGTCTATTGTCGATCGACCACGTCTAAATCCGCACTGATATTGACCCAGTTCTCGCTCTGCATACGGTAAAAGTCTTTGAAACAGAATGTTGGACAGTATTTTATATGCGCAAGGGAGCAAAGCGACACCACGGTAGTTCGAACATTTCAGTAGCTCACCATTTTTGTGTATTGGGCATATAACAGTCTTCTTCCAATCCGTTGGTATAATCTCCTCAGTCCAGATGCTTATCAGTAAATTCTGAAGGAGTTTGATGAGTTCGTTTCCTCCATGCTTGAATAATTCAGAAGGGAGGCCATCAATTCCTGGCGCTTTGTTGTTTTTCAGCTTGTTGAGAGCATCTGTCACTTCATCTTCATCTGGTGGTTCTAAGTCATCAATTTGGGATTCCAGGATTTGGGGCTCTATCTGTCTTTCTACACTTGGGCCATTCAGAAGCCTCTCGAAAAATCTTCTCCATTCTGCTAGGTAGGCCTGCTCTTCAGATAGGAGAGCTCCCTGCTCATCCATACACATCGAAGGGATTTGCTTAAATGGTTTTCGGGTTCTATTTACATTAGTGTAGAACTTCCTGGTGTCCCCAATGGTCCTAGACTCCTCTAACTCCCTGTTCTTATTTTCCCTTTTCTTCCTGCGATGTAAGCACTTTTCTTTCGTTCGTTTCCTTCTATATTCTTCCACAGTTCCAGGTGTGCGCCTGTTAATCATCATCTTATAGGCTCCATTTTTAGCTTCAGTGGCAGTCCGACAATCTTCATCGAACCAACAATGCATAGCCTCTTTTTCAGCTGGTCCCAGAACGGCTTCAGCAGTCTCTTCAATAGTTTTCCGGCAGCTGCTGCAGATATCTCCTATGCTATCATCTGTAGTTTGCATGCACCTTAACCGTAAGTCCAATGATTCTCCATATCTCGCCTTAATGTGTGGGTCTTTAAGCTTTACAATATTAAATTTCTTCGCTCTTTCCCGTGCCCTAGGTGGATTAATAGCAATCTTTGCTGTAACATGGGCAATACCCAAGAAATGGTCACAATCGATATTGGCTCCTCTGAATACTCGGACATCGGTGATGCTACTAAGATGTCTGTCACTGACAAGTATGTGGTCGATATGGTTGACAGTGAGTCCATTAGATGATGTCCACGTGACCTTATGGATTTTCTTATGAGGGAATAATGTGCTGGCAATTTTAAGGCTTTTGGATGCAGCAAAGTTGGTCAGTCGTCGGCCATTATCATTACTTATTTCATGCAGGCTGTGTTTACCAATAGTAGGGACATAGATATCTTCCTGGCCTACTTTAGCGTTTAGGTCACCTGCAATGATTTTCATATCATAGTGAGGTAATGAATCCAGTGTGTTCTCAAGCAGATCATAGAACTCATCCTTTTCCTCTTCATTCGTTTCTTCGGTCGGAGCATGTACACTTAGGATTGAGAAGTTACAAAACTTTCCACGAATCCTCAGCACTGATATTCTTGGGTTCACTGGTTTAAATCCGATGAGCAATCTTCTAAACGATTTCCTAATGATGAATCCCGTCCCAAAGGTATGTACCCGGTCGTTGCAGCTATAGTATACTGTGTGGTTTCTTTTCTCCAGAGTGCTCTGGCCAATCCATCGGATTTCCTGGATGGCAGCTATGTCCAACTTGTATCGATCTATTTCATTCAGGAATACATTGAGTGCTCCGGATCTATATAATGAAAGGATGTTCCAGTATCCAATGCTAAACCTATGACGTTTGCCGTGTTTTTTTCCGTGAGTGTTTATCGATTTCCGAGGCTATTGCGTAGGGTTTCTCAATAGTTTAATTTTCAGGCCGCGGGGCTATCAACCCTCACTACGAGCCCTAGTCTGCTGGTGGGGCTGCCACCTTAATGCCTGCAGACCTGCATCCCCTTCGGGGAGACTACCTAGGGGAGAGGGCCCTAGGGTGTGTACTATAGGTGGCCTTCGTCTGTAGTGTGGGCGTGTATGTAGTGTGCTGAAATTGTTTACTGTATGGGTGTCAGTGTAAGTGTTCCCCCAACTTGGAGGGTCAGAAGCTGTTTGCAGTTCTAAGAACTGGGTGATGGGGTCGCCACATCCCTACGCCGATAGACGAGAGATTACCGTAACGTAATCTATGAACATTAGCTGTAGAGACGACTGTGTGGTATCCGTTGGCCAGTGAAGTAGGAAATGAACATTCGGAGGAGCCTCTACGTGCTGAGCAAAACGAAGGAATGGAACCTTAGGAGAAAACGCTGCAAATTATTATACAATGATTTATTATTTCCAAATAGTAATATTTCAAAAATATCTGGTCCGTCTATTCACAGGACTTTCCGTATTGCTTTGGTTAACAGTTCAGATAATTAGATTATAATTGGGTTTAGGGAAAGGAACATGTGCAGAATACTTTATAAAAGATATCAACCAAGTTCAGTAAAGAAATAAAGCAATAGGCACCTTTGGAGCAGAAATTTGAAGCTTGTATCAAGATGATCGCCGAGTAAGTGCGGAACTGGGAGTGTTGAGAACTACTGTATCAATGCAAGTCGGCTGAGACGGTTAGGACATGTAATCAGAGGATAAAATGATCAAGAGGAAAATTTTGGATGTACACTTCAGTGGGAAAAGAAAAAGGAAATACCAAGAAGCTAAAAGGGTCAGGAGCTGAGGAGTGAGTGTAGATATAACCCAAGTAAGGATGAAGTAGAGAGAGGTGCGAGGAAATCAGAACCCTGCAATCGATATTATGAGGCCTAGGACCGCGATGACCTGCAGCGCCGCAGAATTAGCCTACGAAGTAGCATTACGCTCTATCTCAGCTAATACTGGTCCGATTTAAATGGGTTTCACCACCTTTCAATAAATCATAACAAACACCTAACAAAATTTTTGTTTTACGGCCGGATTTTTTATTATTCGATATTTGGGTTCTACGTATCTTGAAAAGAAAATCCTCAAATTTTAAGGGGAAGGGAGGGGAAGGTGATTACATATTTTGCCTTGGTCGATTACAAAGGTCTATTATTGAAAATAATAAACCAAAAGCATTTATATAGATTTTTTTTTAATTCCTTGTTTTGCTGATTTCAGAAAACCTTACATTTCCCCTCACACATTCTATAAGAGTAATGGGCTTATTAAATCTGTAATCGGCCGCCATTTAGAAACAAACAGACGGATGGTAATGTCGAATTCCGAGGATCATCCTGGGGTGACTTGTGACTTTGGTGTCGAATCTCATGAAAAGTCCTGGTGAGGAGAGGCGATTTTTCAATTTTTTATTGATTCTGGAAGATCGTATGGAGGGCCAAACGATCTCCATGTCACCGAGGTCGAAGGGGAAGAAGTAGAGGCCCGACCGAGTCCCACCCAGGACTGAGTGGAGACTCGGTTAGGCCGATCAGCCTCATTACGACTCCGAGGGTATTCGAGAGTAACCGGGACCCGAAGACAACGCAAAGGTTTAGAAGAGCGCAATTACGGACCAAGGTTATTGATTCTAATTAAATCATGTTTGGAAAAGGAAAGTAAGTAACAGTCTAGGAAATGTAAAAAATCAGTTGAGAAGTCTGTATTTACATAATATTTAAGTATTGGAAAGGTTAAAAAAAAACGTAAAGTAATAGGTAAGTAAAGATAAACATTGGGAAGGTTGCATAAAATGTAAACATTGATAACTAAAAAAAGTACAAAACTTTGGCTAGTAATAAAGACGTCACCTATCCAGATATTATGAAAGGATTAAAAAGCTCTATATCATTGTTTATAAATGACAAAATAAAGAAACTTTAAGGGTATAATATTTAATCTTTTTAAGGCGCTTTAATCGCTTATAATATGAGAGATTAAAAATACATAGAAGATTAATAAGTTGTTTTGTTTATGTTTCAGTGAGATGATTAAAGATAGAAGATCAACAGTTCAAACTCCAAAAGCTATTATAAGGTTTAGAAGCCCTACTCTTCTTACAGCTCCAAGTCCATTGTTTACCATTCAGCGAAAAGATTAAGAAGCCCTACTCCATATTTAGGTTCTAGGTATTAAAACTTCAAAGTCCAAAAGCTGTAATAGGATTAAGAAGTCCTATATATTTGTTTATGTTTTAGGGATTCAACAGTTCAAAGTCCAAGTTTGCATTTCACCAATGCATCATCCAAATTGTTCGTTCATGATCCAACCTGTGCACATGTAGGTAAAGTTAAATATTATAAAGGTTTTGTAAACATTGAGAAGGTTGTAAAAATGTGAAGGTTATATAGCCGTTGGGAAGGTTACAGACTAAAAGTACTTATACTATGGATAACTGAGCTTTCATCAAATAGGTTAAGATTATAAAACTGTTGGGAAGGTTACATAAGATAAAATGCGTACCTGACCCTTCGACAAAACCTGATGTTGTAAAAACAAAATGGAGGTGTAAGAAAAATAAAATGGCGGCGTATGGAAATGAAATAGTGATCGGACCCACTTAACCTCTATAAACTGGATACCTAGCCCTTCAACAAAGTCCTAACTTTTTCAACTTGATGAAAAACAAAATGGTGGCACACTGAGCCTCAAAAACTGTGTACCTGACCCTTCGACAAGCCTCTTATGTTTCAGAAAAAAAACATGAAATAACGGTGTAAGAAAAACAAAATGGCGGCGTATGGAAACGAAATGGTGATCGGACCCACTTAACCTCTATAAACTGGATACCTAGCCCTTCAACAAAGTCCTAACTTTTTCAACTTGAAGAAAAACAAAATGGTGGCACACTCAGCCTCTAAAAACTGTGTACCTGACCCTTCGACAAGCCTCTTATGTTTCAGAAAAAAAAACGAAATAACGGTGTAAGAAAAACAAAATGGCGGAGGGGCACACTCATCCTCTACAAAACTTTGTCTCTCAAGTCGCATACAAACAAAATGGCAACAGGACACACTCAGCCTCAACGAAACCTTAAGTATCTCAAATCGCAGTAAAATCACTATGGCGGCCGGATACACCCAGCCTATATAAAACCTCAAGTATTTCAAGTCGCAGTAAAAACAAAATGGCGACTGGGCACATTTAGTCTGCACAAAACCCTAAGTCTCCCAAACAGCTGAAAAATATAGTGGTGGTCAGGCACACTCAGCCTCTACAAAATCTTAAGTCTCTCAAACAGCAGAAAAATAAAATCGCGACGTATGGAAACCAAATGGTGGTCGGTCCCACTCAACCTCTATAAACTGGATGCTTGGCCCTTCAACGAAGTCCTAACCTTTTCAAGTTGGAGAAATACAAAATGGCGGCCAGGCACACTCAACCTCTAAATACTGGGTACCTGACCCTTCGACAAAGACATAACCCTCGTATGTTTCAGAAAAAAACGAAATAACGGTGTAAGAAAAAACAAAATGGCGGAATGGTACACTCATCCTCTACAAAATCTTAAGTATCTCAAATCGCAGTAAAACCAACATGGCGGCCGTGTACACCCAGCCTGTACAAAACCCTAAGTCTCTCAAGCAGCAGAAAAATATAGCGTGATCAGGCACACTTAGCCTCTAAAAAATCTCAAGTCTCTCAAACAACAAAACAAAATGGGCGCCCAGAGAGGGAGTGAGTAAGGGCTGTGATTGGCTGGATTTAGAATAGTAGAGATAAAAAAAGGGGGAGACTAATGGTCACGTGACTAAAAAGGGGCGTTACCTAATAGTGAAGGTTGGGTCGAGATGAGAACACGTGGCAGCGAGGGCACAACTTGCTTTCAAATCTCAGAACAAACTCTATAACCATTACTCCCGCCTAGAAGAGCCTATTCTACTCAAGCATCGCTCCCATGTAGTATACCGAATCTCTTACTCCACCACTTATTGCAATTCCTGTTATATTGGCAAAACCAAAAATTTGAAAGATCACATCACCCAACATAAATAATCTATTTCCTCACGTAACTCTAGTGCCCCTAAACTCTCCGAACATTCCTTATTGTTAAACCACTCATTCAATTTCGACAAAATTTCTATCCTCGGACTGTCTCTAATCACGACAAACGACTCATCGCAAAATGTATTTTTTATCTAACTAGAATTTCTTCCCGTAAATCAAAATACTGACAAACAAAACTTATCCCTAGCATATTCCCAAATATTCCATTTATTAAACAAACCTATTTTTTTATTATCCATCCTACCCCTCCTAATTTCTGTTTATCATCTCCATTATTTTAGGTATTATTTATTTATTATGATTATAATTTTTTTATTATTATTATTATTATTATTTCACGGTTACAGGTTTTGGCCTCCTCCAATCTTCACGGAGCCGATGTCTTCCAGTTCCTGACTCCCAAGGATGTTGTAAGCATCTCCTGCCACACCATCTGACCACCTCAGTTTTGGTTTCTCTCTCCTCCTTGTCCCATGGATTGGCTGCGTAAGTAGTATTTTGGGCATTTCTTCATCCGCCATCCTGGCGATATGCCCTGCATATCTTAAGCCCCTCAGCTTCATTGCTCTGACAACATCTGCATCCCTAAAAGATTATTGTATAGCGCCTGGTTCGTGCTTCGCCTCCAATTTTCTTCAACCTTTACACCTCCAAAGATACGGCTGAGTACTTTTCTTTCAAATATGAGGAGCTCCTTTTCGGCAATCTTATTAGACGTCCAACACTCCAATCCATAAAGAAGTATAGAGCGCACCATCGTTTTATAGAGGTGGAGTTTGGTTTGCCTTGAAAGGATAAGTTTGCTCAGCTGTTTGCCCAGCCCAAAGTAGCGTGATAAGAGCAGGAACATCATCCTGATCGGCGATTTCAACGCCAGAACGTGATCACAGAGGTGCACATGGTGTAATGGGTCTGCATGGTGGGGAAAGGACATTGAATAATAATGGCCAACGTTTGATCGAATTTTGCATCGATAATAATCTCATGATTGGGAATTCCTTTTATCCACACAAACGAGTTCATAAATTTAACTTCTCTTCAGATGAAAGAAGCAGTATCATTGATTATATTCTTTATGATCGGGACCTGAGGCGATATTTTACGGATATAAAAGTAATTAGAAGCGCCGAAATAAGCACGGATTACCTGTTGTTGGTAGCAGACACATGCATTCTGAAAGAGCGCAGACAGCAGACCAAGTCCTATGAAAAAATTAATATACAAGAACTAGAAGCAATCGATAAGCGAGAACATATTATTACGGTAGTATAGATCCCTTTTCCGGCTCTCAGGAGCGATGGATTTTGATGAATGAGGTATCAAAAGAAAGGGAATTTCACGGAGAAGTGACGAATCCTGATTTTGTTTCTTAAATTCTTACTAGGGCTTAAATAAAAGTGATGAAAAAACTGGAAGGTTTCAAAACTTTGACGACTGAGAGTCGGCGGATCGACACGGGATAAGTTGGGTTTTAAAGATTTTGACGCGGGCATCATGATCCACTGAATCATATTGGTCCAGCCTTTTAAAGGCTTAAAACCTACCGTTTTCGAGATAACGCAGGATATAGGTCCGCACGGGCCCTATGCCATCTTGTGTACGTGTCGTTGTCATGGCAACTTTATATCAATTTGAGTCTGTTTACAAAAACTTTTAATGAGTGGGAAATTATATAATGTTTCCCATGCCCAAACCTAAAAGTCACTGCTATGTATGAATACTACACATAGAAAATGTTATAGCTGGATCTAATTGCCTAACTGCTAAATTGAAGAGATATTTTTCAGTGGGGTAAACTAATTACTTATTAAGTATGAACTGTAACTTCAACATAGTCATTACAAACTATGTAGCTTCACCAAATATGTGTGTTAAATAAACTTTCTTAATAATATTATATTGTTTATACGAATAAATATGATTGCCTAATATCGCTTATACTTGAAATTAGGGATTAGAAGATATCTATTGCGAGAGTTCTCGCTCGGGTATACTAGTATACCAAACTTCTAGAAGAAAGATTAAGAGTCATTGACTTGGAATTGGGACTTGAAGAACTCTGCAGAAAGTTTAAGTCAACAATTCTAACAGCTGCTGTAAATGGCTGTGGTCTGAAGAAGACTAGTACAAATGGAAACGGACTAAGTGGTGGAACCAGAAAGTTAGAATATCTGTGAATAAAAAGAAAGAAGCCTGGAAAGCACATCAGTCACTGCATACAGATCAGAACCTACAAGAATACAGGCTCAGACGGAATGAGGCCAAGATAGCTGTCCGTGAAGCTATGAAGCAATCCTGGGAGGAATTCGTCAAATCACTTGCAAGGATTATTATGAAAATATAAAAATATTCTGGAAGAAGACAAAAGCCCTGAGAAGCAAAAGTATTAAAAGGATAAGAAATGTAATGAGTGAAGATAATAAAATCCTTGCCAAGCCGGAAGAAGTTCTAGATAGGTGGAAAAGACATTATGAAAATCTTTTTTCTGGAACAGATGTGATCGAACCCAACGAGACAACAATAGAAGGTCAGAACAATGAGGAAGCTATCTGGGAGGAAGATGTGGAAAGAGCTGAAGAAAAAATTAAGACCGGCAAAGCTGCAGGATATGATTGGAAAAGTCGTGGAAGAGAGGTAAGACCATGTACCTTGCATTCTTAGACCTGCAATTCGCTTTTGATTCCGTTCCTAGGAAATATGTACGGAAAGTCCTCCAAGCAAAGGAAGTCCCAAAAACCTTATAGATGCTATAAAATCGACATACCAAGACCCAAAAGGGGTAGTACGTATAAATGGGCAAGCATCTAAGCCATTCCGTATGGAAAAGGGAGTGAAGCAAGGAGATAGCCTTAGCCCACTGCTCTTCATTGCACTAGTAGATGAAGTCCATAAAATTTGCAAAAGGAGGACAGTATGGACATCGTTGGAAAAGTGGAATCTCAGAACAAACCTCACAAAATGTTACCTGTTCGCTGATGACATTGTCCTTCTTGCGGATACTCAAGAAAAGTTGCAACAAGCAATAGTTGAGTGGCAGGAGGGGCTTCTGCGTAAAGGAATGGAAATTAGCTCTACCAAGAGTAAAATACTCGTAGTCTCTAGAGAAAAGGAAACAGACGTGCATTTCTACTGCAACGGAGAAGAATTAGAAAGCACTAATGACTTTACTTACCTGGGAAGTCGGGAAGGATAGACCAAGAAATTTCCAACAGAATAATAAAAGCTAACCAGGTCTATTATTAGATTTGCAACACAATTGTGAGCAAACGAGAGGTCAGTATAAAAGTAAAACTCCATATGTATAAAGTGGTATTTTTCCCTACCTTGATGTACGGATATGAGAATTGGGTCACAACGGAGAAGCATATAAGCCGAATTACCGCAGTAGAAATGAAATACCTACGCAGAGTCGCTGGCAAAACAAGAAGAGACCGGGTGAGAAATCTAAGAGTAAGAGAAGAATTGGGAATCCCGGCATTAAAAGATTCCTTGTAGAAATGGCAGCTGAGGTGGTTTGTACACATTTGCCGAATGAGTCACAACCGAGACCCAAGGAAGGTATTCGAAGCTAGACCTACAGGCACAAGACAGCGAGGAAGACCACGAACTTCGTATAGAGATAATGTTCGCAAGTTGGGAGAGGAAAAAGGTAAAACCTTGGAGCAGATGATGATGTTGGCATGGATTTCAGTTGACACTGAAAGGTGTACGGAGGAAGGGAAAGAAGAAGAAGATATTTTCTAGCGATTATCGATATTTGGGTTTGCGATACATTAATATATCGAATATCGATATTTTTCTTTCGATGTTCCAACCCTAATTGAGAATAGATTTGACACTGGTGATATCAGCCTCGAGATGGACGAAATTTATCGTTCGATGAGGAAGCTCTGTGGGACTCTGTTAAGGCAGACCTAAACAAAAAATATTTGTGAATTGGCAAGAGAGCTTGGATTTTCCCAATCCAGTGAATCGCTCATCAAGAGTGGTTCTCCCTGAGTCGCCCAATGAGCAGGTATGACGTCGAATAGGAATGTGTCAATCATTTCTGAAAAACCAAAATTACCGTTTAATTAAAAAACTGTAGTACAACGGAGTGCAATCTTACAATGCAGCCGCCTTATCAGTAGAGGTCGCCATACTACCGCTCTCTGCTAGTGTATGGTTGGGACATCGAAAGTAAAATATCGATATCGCGAAACCTAATATCGATATCCACCGTTATTCGCCCACAAACTATCAATAATCGATATATCAGTGTTAAGTAAAAGGATGAAAAAAAAAAAAAACAGCATTAAATAAGTATAATGTAAAATTCTGATGAAGATTATGAAATAATAAAATTATTATTCGTAAAACAATGTTTTTATTAGCATGAACCGCTATAAAAAAAATTTAAAGGAATACTTGGGGAAAACATTTGATAGTTATAACGCATTTTTATTTTCATGGCTTTAACTATATTTTATATAAACCGCGAAAAAACATTAAAACATGCTGAAATTTTGACTGAAATTTATCCCTCTGCTCCCCCCTCCTATGGTATTGTTCTGAACCATACCTAATTTCAGCTCATTTGATCCAAAAGGAAAGGAAGTCCTCTTACATAGCGTTAAAAAAAGAAGAAGAAAAAAAAAAAAGGAATGAGAAATATACACAAATAGATGGACTTTCTCGGCATTCCATGTATAGTGGGATCCATGTGATATTGGCCCATCTGTCAACTAGACGTGACACTAATAAAGTTTTACCATTCCTTGAATATTTTTCTAGTTTGTACCTTATGAAAAGAACCAAAACATTATCAGATTTGAGAAACCCTTTTTTCCAATTGTGTACAATGGTTGAGTGTCCTTGCAGATGAAATATAAAATCGAAGTACTTCAATACACTTCACTTAAAAAAAAATCATCTAAATCAGAAGTGCATTGTCAAAGATAAGGAGTATTGGACTTACAAATAGTACCATGTTTTTTTAAGTATTCTGTGCATACTCCCATGGAAACTCATTAACTTTTTTTCTAGTTTTTCAAATAACTTGAAAACTATCTTCTATAATATTCCAGATGCTCATTTTAAAGATGATTAAATTGTCTACTAAGCTAAACGTAAACAAAAAAATCTTAATTGGGAGAAAAAAATCTTAATATTAGGGAAGATGCAGCAAACAATTTTCTTATTGGACTAATCACCCAAAGCGGTGAGTGGACTCACCAGATATTTGAAATTTAACTAAGCTTGATAGAAAAAAAAATTGATGAATATAAAAAACTTTTTTTATAAAAGACTTTTCCTTTTTCAGAAATGACTAACAGGTTTAAATCACAATACCTAGCATAGGCCAATTCTATACAATTAATGGTTATCCAATTCGAGATTGTCTATGCAAAACTTAAAAATTTAAGAATCCACCAGACCAATCCGTGACAGTTAATCTTTTTTTATGATCGTTGAGAATATCTTAAAAAGCTGAGTGCTTAAAACTGGCAATGTTACAAATCGCCTATTTCCTTTCATGAAGTATTTTTTTAAAAGTGAATAAAAAAACTTGTTTTTTGGAAGAATCGGTTAGAAACCGAGGTGCATATTATGTTTGATTAATAAAATTGGATTACATTCATTTATCTTTTATTAATGTTAACTTGAAAAATTGAGATTTCGTGTGATAAAATCAATGTATGAATAGTTGACTTTACTTTCATTTTTTTTTAAAGTTTATTTATGATCTGAGTTTCTTTTTAAGCATTAATAAACTTTTAGTATTCACAAGTGAAAAAGGTAAAAAAAAAAAAAATAAAAAAAAAAAATAGACAATTTATTCTGATGAAGAATTTTAATCTTTTGAATTATGGACATAATTACGAAACAAATTTAATCCAAATAAAAGTATTGTATTTTAATTTAAAAATACATCATAAATTAGTAAATAAAAACTATTTTACATTATTGTAATAGAAATCTTGTGGACAGACAAAATTATTTTATATCTTTGTGATTTGTACAATCTATCCAGTTTTAATACTAATATCCACAAAACAAAATAAGGAGAAAGAAACAGGAATGTGCTAATGTCCCTCATCTGTTTCATCACCACTTCCTGCACTACTTCTGGTTCCATCCGAATCATGGCCAGTTTCTGCTAACTTTACAACTACAGGATCTGATTTTGTTTTTTCCTCCTTTTCTTTTTTTGGTTCTTCTCCATGAAGGAAGTTGCTCCAATTATCCAATCTTTCAGATATCTCTGAGTCTGTTTCAGCAATTCTACAAGAGAAAGGGAAAATTTTATTAAATATAGAATCCTTTGGATAGCATAGCTATTAATAGTTTAAGAGACCATCTAGATGAGGGATTGGCAATTCAGGACTGCCTTCCTTCAGTAATTTATATCGTTAGGCCATATAAATTTTAGATTTTAAATAGAATTTTAAATTTTAGGCAAATGAAATTTTAGATGAACATATTAAAAAAATGGACAATTAAAGGCTAATATTTTTATTAGTTTGTAAGGAAAACATTAAATAAGGGAAGAAAAGCAGAATGGACTTGCTCTTATTGATGGATTTACAATTTTACAAAAAATGTATTGATTCTTTTGAACATTTTTGAAATAATAAAATAAAACGATTACTCATTTCACAAATTGAAAATGATAATTACTTTTATATTCCCACTTCACTGACATCGGCTTAAAAGCGAAAAAACATTGTTTATTAATGATTTTTACAAACTTTCCTTAATTTTACAGTTCCGAAAATTTACTAGAGCACTTCTGAAGTTTCACTAGAAAACTAATTGAAAAGGTCACTTGGAAATTCTTTAAAATCTTGGGCATCAAACAGCTTCTCAAAATTTGGCTTATAAAGAAATAACTAATGATTATATTACAAAAAAAAAAAATGATTCTAGTCTACTGTCAAAAAGTTTGCTATCCCATTTGAATCCCATAAAAAAAATATCTGATGTGGACAACACATGACTTCCTTGTACGCCTATTAAACTATAAATCGGTGGCTCAAAAAGTGATACTGAATTTGGTTACTAGTTTCCGAAGACTGCAGTATCTCGGCGCCGCGACATCCATCTATTGACACACACACACACAAATTGGGAGGAAAACCAGTATTTTATACTCAATTTTAACACTTAAAACATGTAATAAAATGTTTAATTGGATTGGAAACCAAATTGCGTTTGTAATCTTTATTACCGAAACATATGATTTCTGAATTTAATTTTAATATAATTTTTGATGTGTTTATTATGACCTTCAAGTAAAGTACCCTTTTCGGCTCACCAATTTTAACCAAAATATAGTAAATACATTCATATCGATATAAAAGTCCTTTTTACCAAATTTGAGATGTTTTACATTATATTTTAATATAATTTTTGATGAAAGTCTAATATGACCTACAAGTAAAGTACCGCTTCCGGTTTTCCAATTTATACCAAAATCTAGTATGTTATTTAAATCAATGTATAAGTTATAAATACTAAATTTGAGAAGTTTGGCATAGTATTTTAATGTAATTTTTGAAGATTAGCTACTTGTAGAAAATTATGTAAATAATTCTATATCATAAACGCAATTGTTGTAATCTACAAAGCCACAAACGGCTCTGAATAATGGTTTCTCATACAATACTTTTTTTTTAGATAAGAATATCAAACTAATGAAATTATTATGTTCTAGATTATATCTGTACCTCCGGTGAATAAGTGTTTAACTCGACTTATAAGAAACATGAGTTACGCCCACTAGTGGGTTCTAAAAGGTGACTTATACATCCTGTAGAAAAGGTTTGATCAAAAACTAAGATAGTGTGTAGATATCGCGATGTGAATAATTCACCAAATTCCTTAAACGGCTGATTTTTGGGAAACTTTGAAACTGTTCTCCTAAAAAGTTTGAATTTTTGACCTAACCACTTATTCACCGGAGGTACAGATATAAGTTAAAAAATAAAAGATTTAGTACCAATCCAATGGCATATGATTGATGATTGAGAAGATTTTAAGAAAAACATTTGATTCGACCAAGGATAATATTTGCAGAGAGGATCAGTGAAGAAGAATATTTACAAATAAAAAATCTCCATGATTAGATTATATCGATGGATCAACTCTTTATATTTTCATAGTCCAGATTTCAGATTAATCTCTGAAATGGAATAGATAAATATAGATTAATAAATTGACATACTTAAATTTAGTTTTTCCATCCCATGTTTCCGCAGTAATCTGACGTTTCCCGAACCACCTGTTGTTCAGAAGTTGAACACAAGCATCAGCAGCTTCAGGCTCCTTAAAGGTTACTTGTGCTACACCTTCTGGATGGCGCTAATAACAAAACAGTCTTATTATTGAATTTGCTAAATTTTATGATGTTTTATTTCACTAATGGTTATTCGGTACCTCAGAGGTATAAGACATTATATACATGTTTTGCTAATTTAGCAATATTACACATTTGCAATAAACTTTTTCTGCTTTACCCAGAGGTATTGATAACTGTGTTCTAAACCAATTGCAAGATGAATTAAGTCATGTGGAGATAAAAATGTGTTCAAACAGCTCTTCTGTAAAGATAGGGAAATGTGACAAAGTGTCCCACATCTCCAAGGTATACTTATATATTATATAACGATTCACATTTAAAAACATATGTTACAATAATTCACTTTTTAAAATAGAGTTGATTAAGTTTAATGTTGGATGTTAAAATGAATCATCTTTTTTACATGCAAAATCAATTCCTTAACAATATGTGCCTTTCAATAAATAAAAGATTCAAAATAAAATGAAAAAAACTAAATAATAATAATGAAACATAGACTAGAAGTGTTTCTAGTCAAAACTCACACGTAAGTGGTGACAGGGTTCAAAAATGGTATTATTTAAATTATATAATTTCATAGATAGCTGAGAGGAAGCAATCACATGAATTATTTATAATTTTTCTTACATGAATAAATGCTAAGTACCTTTGACCCCACATATGTACTAGATTGATTTATTTCTTAATTATCGGAGATTCTATTCTAAAACTAAAATGTTTTTATCAATACATTATCTGATATTTAGACTTAGTTATAGCTGAGTGTTTCATTTATGACACTGAATAGCATTACACACAATGACACTAGTTTATTTGAAAGAGGTTCCTGCTAATAATAATTTAATATTAGAAAGATGAATTAACATCTGGATCATATAAGTTTATACAGAATATACAAATACAGAGAGAAACATGATAAAAAAAAGTATATGATAAACTTACATCGTAAAGTACAACTTTTCGAACATCACCACATTTTCTACATTCTTCACGAAGATCTTCCTGGTACTCCAGAATAAGTGAAACATCTTCATCAAATATTTTAGACTCAAATAAATTCTTAATAATGACAACTCTTTCATGTTTTGACCTATCACCCACAATCTTCTCTGGTCTCCAGTCGAATAATCTGGAAAATACAAAGTTCAATTACGAGGTTGATTTTGTTCAGCGACAACAGAAGGGGTATTATTTTCAAATTATTGTAAACATGTTCCTTATTTAGGACATGAGTTAATTTCTGCATAGGGAGATAAATTATCCAGTCTGACAGGGAAAATATAATTTGAGTACTTTTCCATAACCTAACTAATTTTTCAAAGAAAATTTTCTGAGAGTTATTGATTATGTCATTAAGGGTGCTACTTACTAATTGATAATCCTATTGCTATAAATTACTAATGAACTGCATACTACCGTTGTATTTTCATGGCTTGGTTCAAAGTGTACAACTAACAAGAAGAGATCCCACATATGTTTCCTAGATTTTGATGAAACTTTTTTAGGTGAATCTAGGCCTTAAAATATTGGAGTGTGTAAAATATAAGGGGGCAACACTCCTCAGAAGCCGCGGAAAAAAATCAGAAAGTTTGCATATCCAAAACAAATTTTATTTTATGTCTCTGGTACTGGTACTGTCTCTGGTAATTTACACTCATTTACAATAATTTAAGGTGTTTCACATTAAAATTGGGCTTTTTCTAGAATCAGTAAGAATACGTTTTTGGAAGCAAGAGTGAATAGGATTTCATGACCATTCACATTTTTAGCAATAACTTCTAAATTAACCGACCGATTCAAAAGGCTAAAGACACGTTTAAAAAAATAAGCTGTAATGAATAATACAAGTGCATACAATTAATTTTTGGACCAAACTTTCATAGTGAAAAACCATTTTAAAATTGAAAAACCAACATTGTGGTTTTTGCTTCCAAAAACGTATTTTTACTGTTCCCAGAAAATGTCTATTTTTTTTTAAACACCTTATGTTATGGTGTAAATTTGTGCAAAATCTCCTGCCTTATCCATGTGAAGCAGGAAAATATGTAAAACTATTGTGAAAAACCCTTTGGTTGACTGTTTATAAGTAAAAAAAAAAATATTTTTCGATTTTATAAAATCAACAAATTGCTCTAGTATACAGTTACTGCAACTATTCTAAAACATTAATTGATTATTAATTTATACATCTGAGTAACAAATACTTATAATCTAAATGAAATGCTTATTTCCTAGTAAAATCGTATATAAATTACAAATATAATAATAGAAAGATTATTTGGTAGTTTATACTTTTCCTGCATTTTTTTTAGTTTTTCTTTATCCTTCCTCTTTTTCTTTTTTGGTTTCAATGATGGGTCATAAGAATCTCCTTTCATGGTAAACTTAGCTCTCTCAACATGAATCTTTTTCCCTCTGAGATCGTATCCATCAAGAATATTTAAAGCTAATTCCACAGATTCTATCTGTGGAAAAAAAAAATAGTGTAAGTATTAATAAAGTTATAAAAAGATGAGTAGTTATAAATGGAAGCGGAGTAGCTCGGTGGTAAAGCACTGTGTTATCATGCTTTCAGTCCCTGGTTCGAGACCGGCTGAGGCAAATAATTATTTATTCTGTTATCAGCCGTGGATCGACCCTGTGGGATCGGGAGACCTTCCTGGGGCTCACCCAACCTCTATAAAGTGGGTATCCTTAATTGGTGAGAAAAAACCTGGCGGTTGAGCGTGATTTCGGCCAAACCACCTCCTTACACAATCGTTGACTATTACACATAAATCCCGCTTCAATCACTTCTTTTCCATCACGTTCCAAAAAAATTGAAAATAAATTTTCTTTTATTTCAATCAACATATATAAATATGTTCTTTCATTACTAATTTTTGTTACATCTTATTAACCTAAGAAGTTCGTGTGGTTTTCATTTTAAGACGTAAACAATTAGACCATCAATACCTATTTCTTATGCTAGAAGCTATTGCATTATTACTTGTTATAATTTTCATTTGTATTTATTTATTGACTTTTCTTTTCTTTTTTTTTTTTCAATTTATCTTTTTTTATTATCTGCTAACTCATATTTTCCTATTTCATCTACTCTAAGGCTCTGAAGCCCACCTATCATTGCGTGTAATTGTTATTCTAAACGGACTTGTCCGGGAATAAATAAAGAGTATGAATTTTTGTTTGACAAAATACTCATTAACTTCAAAATTGTGGCTTATCATATTCTTGCCACAAGCCCTTCAGATATATTTAGAACTAATATTGCACTATTAACAGCAACAATTCTAAGAATGTTATAGTGAGACAGTTGGATCGACATGTTCAGGAAATTAGAACTAATTAAAAAAAAATCTGTTAGTGAGATTATGCTTTAAGTTCTCATTATTAAAGGTACAACTTTAATGTGGAAACGAATTGTGTCTTCACAGATTTTCTTAACTTTAAATGCTCTATCTTTAAATAAACATTCTGTAGGTAGTTTTGTTAAAATTAAATCAATTTTTACTAAAAATATAATTGTTTTTCTATCTGTTCCTTTATTTCAAATTTTCTTTATACCTATGGTATTTGTTCTTGGTTCTGCGTGCGTACGTGCGTGTGTGTGTGTTCTAGCTTCTACGTTTCTCTTTTATCATAACTAATTAAAAGATTTTTTTATTGTTTTAAAAATATTTAATAATACTTCTGTACCCCTCTCACTTACCCCCAAAGATCTCCTCAGTTGTAACCCCATAAGTGTGTGAAAACTTAAAAATGTTCTAGTAGGCACTCATACTATCATAAGATTTATAAAAAAAATTTTAGGCCAGAACTTATATTAACCCAATTTTTATCAAAAACTTCTAATGATGTAAGTTCTTACGGAATTTTTTATCTGAAGGTTCTTTTGAGTTGAGAATTGTGAGTATTTTTATGTTAATACTTCGACTGTAAAAGTTCTTGTAAAACAGTTAGACTAAAACGTTTTGAAAAAGTTCAATAACTATTTTGAACCCTGGTTTATTGGCATTAGGGGATATGCCCTGTTAACCCATTGATGAGAATTCAAGATACTTGTGAACAAGCCTTCTTTGATTTTACGAAACCTCTACCTCTCCTTTGAAAACTCTGGCAAATTTATTGTTCCAGATGTGGCTGCCAGCCAATAGTCCCGTATAATGAATGGATCTTCGGGTCTTTGAAATGGATATCTCCCGGGAAAGGAAGATAGGAAATAAAGAAGGAAATAAGATAAAAACTCTCAGTTGAGGTCTGAAGGATACCAGCCTGCAACAAACAGACAGCCTAGACAGATAAATATAGCACTAGGAAGGGCAATAGATGTATGCCTAGTTGGCGATTATCTCATGAGAGCGCAACTTGGCACAAGCACTCCACAACATCGGTGCACAGCTATAGCCATCACCTACAACAGCCATAAATAAATATACCCATCCCTTTGAATCAGCCTACGTTCCATGCGGTCACGTTGTAAGGTCTGGGAGTAGCTCATTAATCCCGACTGGATATTAGTGACTAATATTACAAAGATATAACATATGCCTTGCTGGATATGAATTTCTGTGACAGTAAGGCAATGACTAATACAGAATATATGTATGGTTATATTGATATAACACTAATTAAACAAAAATATTAGTGCCTTTGTAAACCACTTGTTTGTTTCCTCGAAATGCCCCAATATTTAAAAAATAAAGTAAGTACGAAAATAAAAGTTTTCGGATCAGAGTAAAAAAAAAAATTAAATTTAAAAACAACTATCGTTCCATTGTTCCCTATTTCTAAGCAACCTTGCTTTCAATAACTACAAAACAATTTTGGACGAAACTTTATGAGCATTAAAGATTCGTTCAAAGCGGTGGCGGATCCACAGGAAATGGAGAAATATCCCCTCTCAAAATACCACTGAGGAAAAAAAAATACGGCTAATTTAAAACATACCTAAAAGTACCAATGTTCGTGAGTAACTGTGATAAATTATTATTCATTGGGTAGGAGAGGAATCAACCTTGCCTCACCTTGAAATTGATCACAGAAATGATATTCTTTTTACCCGATGAAAAAAAAAAAATGTATTTATTTGGTCCAGTGGTTAAGTCGCTGGAAGAGTAAATAAGTAATCCTGATCAAGGTCAAAATAGCTTCAAACTGTATGATTTATCATTGGTTATTAATTACTGAGATATCTAATCAATCTCTCCGAACATAGGAATCCTTTCCATATTTCCTTATAAACATGCATTTCAAATTAAATATGGTAGGCGCCTCAAAGGAAGAATATAAACAAACATTAAAAGTATCAAAAAAATTTTCTGACATAATCTCGGACTGCTCTACGAGTATACCGAATTCCGTCGTCACCCTGAAACAAGACCGGGGCTAGGGAGGATAAAATGAGCACTTGCAAAGGGTGGCAGAATTCAGAGGCCGGCAAATTTCGAGCGACGTTTAATTTTTAGGTTAAATAAAAAATATTTCTGTCAATGTTAACGTTAGGAGATGGTGTTATTTATTTCGAAATATAGTACCTATAAAACTGTTGACTTTTATTGGCGGAGGGGAAAAGGGTAAAAGAAGGGAAGCCAACTTGGCCTTACACCCAGGACTGATAGTCCCCTTCCTCCTGAAAACTACCTCGAGATCCGCCCCTAGTTCAGAGCCGTGAATGAAGATAAGTATTTCGATAAAAATATCGTCAGGAGTAGACATGGACAACCAAAGCACTATCAATTGCAGAACGATTAATTCAGTTTTGTAATACTAAACCGATTTTAATTTTTTTTTTTTTGCAGTTTATATCTTTATTTAGATATGTGGAAGAACTTTTTATATGGATATTACTTTAAAAATTACTATATCACATCATATTTATTTATTATGTTGTTTTTTTAGCGGGAGGAGTCATGAGGCGACTATATTCCCTAAGCAAACAGTTCAAAACATTTATTTTGTTCACAAACCAAGTGGGCAAAGACTTTTGAGTTTTAATGTATGTAATATGATTCTTGCTCACGGTAATCTTATAATAAATTGCTAAAAGTAAAAGTGTACAAACTCGCGTACGTGTCCTTGTCATGACAATGTCATATTGTCAGGGAAGCAAGTTGACTACGCAGACTTTTTAATAAGTGTTCAACTATTCTGTGGAAAGCCTCAAGCATATCATTTCAATTAAAGGCTTTCATCAATAAAAATATGATACCTCCAATCCTGTTGTATGGTGTACCATTGTTTTCTCTCGTAAAGTCGAAAGAAGAGCGTTAACAATAATTTCAAAAGGGGGTATTGAGAAGTACAGTAAAAAGAACTTCATAGCAAAGAGTTAAAACATGAAGATTAAAAATGCCAAGAATTGCGGATTTCCTAATTGAAAGGAGTGCATTTTTTTTTTCGAATCAGTAAAACATATAACAAAACCCACCTTCAGTGAGTACAACCCTATTATTATTATAAGTAATTATTATAAATGATTATTAATTAGAAATTATGAAAAAATAAAAGAAATAATGATGAAAATATAATATATACCTCCTTAAAATGCAAATCCGCAGAAAAAGGAGGATCTCCGGGCAATCAAGTTTTCAGAAGTGTAAATAAGGAGCAATTAAAATCTAACAGTGAAAACATTATTTTGCAAATAAAATCGAAGGGTAAGGGGGAAAAAAAGTAAAACTTTATTGCCGTTTTGTATTTTAGCAGGTTACTAACCTTAAAAAAAATAAGAACAAGTTTTTACTAACAATCTTGGAATAATCTTGAAATTTTCCAGCAGAATCCACAGGTAATTTTGAAAATTTAATTACATAGCTAAAAAAGAAAGTATATAAATAAAGCTACTCAATCAAATTTAAATGTTTAATTGGACTTAATGCATATTTGAGGAACCAGGAAAGTAACACGCATAAACTTTTTTCTTTTAAACACGACCGGTTGCAGCCACAGCCGCTGCTGAGTAAGGAATCTCGATTTTTTTCGTTTAGTACTCCTGGTAAGGACCAAACATCTTGAAATGAATTTTCTCCTTTACCCCCTTGCACTGACAGCATGGTTTGAGGCCCGGCGTGATTGATAGAACAAAATAACAAACCAATTAACGAAGTTTTCAGAAACCACAGCTAATTCAGGGAAAACCACCGGCAGCTAAAACATGGATTATCTTTGTTTATTACTTGTGCATCTAACTAGGTAGATTTGTACGAAAATTTGTATGAATATTCAGTAAATATCAATCAATATATATCAATTTCTAGTGCTAGTCAAAGGAAAATATGTAATAACATTTTTTTTTAAAGTATATTCATCCATTTTCCTTTCGATATATCGATATTTTTCTAGCGATTGTCGGTGGATATCTATATTTGGTTTTGCGATATCGCAAAATATCGAATATCGATATTTTACTTTCGATATTCCAACCCTACTCGTAATGAATTTCGAGAAAATCCAGTTTTAAAGTTTGGATCTTAATGACTTAAGCAGTTTTCTTACTTTTGCTTTTTAATACGCTATTTATTTAACACATTG
This sequence comes from Rhaphigaster nebulosa, assembly GCA_948150685.1. Lineage (NCBI taxonomy): Eukaryota > Metazoa > Arthropoda > Insecta > Hemiptera > Pentatomidae > Rhaphigaster > Rhaphigaster nebulosa. Next base: position 136,619,836 of record OX411306.1, on the reverse strand, counting down.
ACAATTATAACTCCATTTCGGAAACAATGTGATTCCCTCCCGAGGGTTCTTTATTTATTTTTACACATCATTTTGTACGTATAACTAACTGTATAATGCATCAGCTTTCGTCTTACTTCAAATAATCTTCTTGTTCAATCAATTGTTATAGGTAAAAGATGTTATGAAGTAAGACTGCGCTGTTATTTAAGAGCCTGTTATTAGGTATTTTAAGCAACGCAGAATGATACTCTCGAAATTAAAAAAAAAAAGTATTGAATTCCAGCTGGTTGACTTAAATTATTTTTATTAAAATCCAGTCAAAATTATTAAAATTCAATCAAAACGAGAATCACTCATATTAGAGTATACACAAGAACACTGCGAGATACAACCTTGTCAAACGACACGAAGCAAATTCCTTCAGTTACAACCAAGCTAGAAATTCCACCTATTAATTATAAGAACCTACAGCTTTAAATACGTAACAGTATGAATATTTGTTCCTTCATAAATAAAATATGAAAATAGTTGGAGAAATTAATAAGTGTATGTACAGACTGTGGACTGAAGCCAAGGACTATCATTTGGCACCACGCATTCTGGCCAATCCGCTGCCTCTGCCATACGCATTCATTCTTATTTTTTATGTTCACAATAGTAATTAAAGCTTTCAAAAAGAAGCTATATCTTGCTAAGCTTATGAGAGAACATAAATCTGATTCTATCTAATTTAAACCTAAATTTTTGTCATTTCAAATGGAAAAATAAGTAGTCTAGTCTAGCAAGCAGTATTAATAAAAAAGGTTGTGCTAATAAAAATAAAGGTAATAACTTATTGAACGATACCAATCAGTTACAATAACCTCGAGTTCCATCTTCACAAAATTAAATAATTCTATTATGTCGAATAAATAGTGTGGACTTTGAAAAAACTTCAATTAGCTACTTTATTTTTTTTTAAATATGGCTATTTGATATTTGATTATTTTTAATCGTTAATGTCTATTTGATGAATAGAGTGTCTTAAAAAAAATCATTTATTGATATATTTGATTATTTTTAGTCGTTAATGTCTATTTGATAGACAGATAGACAGAGGGTCTTAAAAAAAATCATTTATTGATATGTGCTATTTCCAAAGTAATTAGGTTTGCTGTAATAAGCTAGTTTGAAGTATAGAAACAATCTGCTGTAAATCTCAAAACGGAAGGAATCTGTGTTTAAGGATGATTTAACTAGATTTGTGTGGTATAAAGAATACATAAAAATAAATAAAATTAAATTAAAAAATGCAGCAGTTTGACTTCATAAATATTAAAACAAAATGGGATTATGTGGGCCATTCTCAAATAAATTGCCACTCTGAAGTCCTAAACTCTAAAGGTGTTGTAAAGTGAATAGGTTTTAATAGTTAGTTGTAGTTTGAGCAACTTAAGCGATGTTTTGTTCGTTTCAATGTAATAGACATTTGAAGTTATAATATGCTCAAAATATAAGAACAAATAAAACTAGAAAACGGATTGTATTCTTGAAAACCTAACCAGCGTAACCGTTCGGAATACGTTTTTTGAATTGTCAGCAATTTTATTGATACTAAAAAGTATCAATAGAAAAAAATATGGGCGGCGCATAACTTCGTAATTACTTAAAAAAAAATCAATTACTTAAAAAATAAACTGGAGGCACGTAGTGTAAACTATTTATTGGGTGATAGTTTTAAATGATTAAAAAAACTTTGTCTGAGATATCTCTAACGCACGTAACGATTATGCAAAATGTTGGGTTAGTGGTTTATGCAACATGATGGCAGAAAAACGGTGGATGAGGTAGGCACCTCAACAAGTGAATGTCAGTTTAGGTTTAGTTTAGGTTATGTGTTTTAGGTTTCCTTTATAGCATATAGTCTCGAACAGACCGTCACTCAACAATTAAAATAATTCAACCTAACGCGCGTAACGCATATTATTTAATGAAAGAAATAATAATTTACCATTTTAAAACTAGTAACAGTTAGAGTTGAGATGCTGTAATTAACTCTGAGAACGATTTTATTAGTTTAATGGGTTATGTAATATTTAAAATTTTAGTATGGAAATTTACGATCGTAACTCTAACTCACGTAAAGTATTGGAAAGCGAAGTCTCGCAAAATTTATTTTAGAACGTGTTTAGGATTAAATAAATTTTAAATACATTTATAAAATTAAAATTGTGCAGTAGCAATAGCTACTGTAGTATTTGCTAGTAGTACTCAAGAAAAAATGGAAAACAATTTGATTTTCAGAACGTGATGAAATAGTAACACAGAAAAATGTTTACCATTTTCAAAAATTCACAGCGAATCAACAAAATGCCAAACTCGCAAAATACTTGAGCTGGACCTTCCTCTGTACTTTTCTGGTCTTAAAGCTTCCAATAATTTTATTTTTCTGATATTATCAGCCACCAATAAAACAAAGTGACAGTTTATTTGAGAATGACACAATTATGGAAAAATACATACAATAGCCTAACAGATCTTAAAATTTTAAAATGTACCAAGACCCAGTTTCTTCAGTATGTTGTTTTCGATTCTATTTTTCTGATCATTAAAAAACAACGGTGGCTTAGTTGAAATATTTTTTCATTTTAATTTTCTATAAAGCTCAACCACACCTCCACTGAGCTTGTATATTCTAATGATAGCGTTATAAGATAGGATCATGATCATGATTATTAAACCTTCAGTAAAAAAAAATAATCCTAAAACAACAGCCATAAAACAGAGTGATGGTTCTAAGCTATTTATGAAAGACCTCCGCAATATAAAGACATACTAAAGATTTTACGATAAACTAAACGGAAATCCTATTGAAACTTTGCAAGTTGTGACCGCAACAGATATATATCGATGTCTTTTTTACTTCCTTGTAAGAAGTAAAGGAAGTATTGTAATCGCGAAAAGGTCATAATTGATTTCCATAAAAAATTATATTAAAATACTATGCAAAACTTCTCAAATTTAGTATTTATAACTTATATATTGATTTAAATAACATACTTGATTTTCGGCTAAATTGGAAAACCGGTAGCGGTACTTTACTTGAAGGTCATATTAGACTTTAAATAAAAAATTATATTAAAATATAATGTAAAACATCTCAAATTTGGTAAATAGGACTTTTATGTCGATATGAACGCATTTACTATATTTTGGTTAAAATTGGTGAGCCGAAAAGGGTACTTTACTTGAAGGTCATATTAAGCTTACATCAAAAATTATATTTAAATTAAATACATAAATCATATGTTTCGATAATAAAGGTTACAAAAGCAATTTGGTTTCCAATCCAATTAAACATATTTATTACTTGTTTTAAGTGTTAAAATTGAGTGTAAAATACTGGTTTTCCTCCCCATTTGTGTGTGTCAATAGATGGATGTCGGGAGGCCGAGTGTAGTTTTCGGATATTTTGGTTAAAATTGGTGAGCCGAAAAGGGTACTTTACTTGAAGGTCATATTAAGCTTACATCAAAAATTATATTTAAATTAAATACATAAATCATATGTTTCGATAATAAAGGTTACAAAAGCAATTTGGTTTCCAATCCAATTAAACATATTTATTACTTGTTTTAAGTGTTAAAATTGAGTGTAAAATACTGGTTTTCCTCCCCATTTGTGTGTGTCAATAGATGGATGTCGGGAGGCCGAGTGTAGTTTTCGGATATTTTGGTTAAAATTGGTGAGCCGAAAAGGGTACTTTACTTGAAGGTCATATTAAGCTTACATCAAAAATTATATTTAAATTAAATACATAAATCATATGTTTCGATAATAAAGGTTACAAAAGCAATTTGGTTTCCAATCCAATTAAACATATTTATTACTTGTTTTAAGTGTTAAAATTGAGTGTAAAATACTGGTTTTCCTCCCCATTTGTGTGTGTCAATAGATGGATGTCGGGAGGCCGAGTGTAGTTTTCGGAAACTAGTAACCAAATTCAGGATCACTTTTTGAACCACCGATTTATAGTTTTATAGGCGTACAAGGAAGTCGGGTGTTGTCTAGATATTTTGAAAAAGATTTAAGCGCCAAAATTCGAAATTTAATTTTCGATTTATTATGAAATGTAAACACCACAATTCCACTCACAATATATTGAAAAAAAAAATTGGAAATGGTCTAAAAATCGACTATTGATGACGTAAGCACTAAATATTAGAAAAGTTTTTCCACCTGAATAAATTCCTGAATAAATTAGGAATAATATTTAAAAAAATTATTGTTATTTAGAGAAAAACGACTACAAGTTCTACACTGGAAATTTTAAAATTTAATTTTTATTTCTGTGGTAATAGGAAAAAACTAGATTAGTCGAATAATTTAAAAATTACTTTATGATAGCAACATAAATATTTGAGTTGACGAACAATAAAAAAGTAAACTAAATTACAGGATTTTGGGTATGATATGAACCTTTAAATTTATAAAGTTGTCCACAAAAATTACTGATTTCGACTTTTCTACTTTTCAAGCATATTTACTAAAACATTTTAGCAGTTTTTAACAAAAATTACATACAATTTTCAATCATTTATAGCTAATTTTATCTAAAAATAGTTAATTTCCTGATTTCTACAAACAAATCTTTTGCATTACACATCAAGGCCATGTCTGCTTTGAGGCATTTAATAAAGATTATATTACATGATAAAGCGGAATAGTTGTAATCAGTGATTATTAGAACTCTCTAGAGATAAGTATAAATCAAATAGTGTAAAGGTAAATTAAATGTAAGTTAGTCCTCATTATATTAATTATCTTTTAATTAATTATATTATAATTAATTATATGCGAGCAGCTAGTGAGCACATGCAATCATCAATAAAAAGTTTATTATTAGTATCAATTTTATAAATCTAATTTTATGTAATCATGAAAATGAAATTTTCTAATGATATTACAGAAAATAAGTATCATTTGCATAATAAAAATACTGATAATATTAATATTGTTCTCCGATTGGTGAAAGCTATATTTATTAAGTTTACAATAGTCCCTCGTTAACACGAACTCGGTGAGGAATTTTCCTGTTCGTGTCAAACGAAATATCGTTTAAGAACAGGTTCGTCTTATCGAATTGACTCTTGGTTTTTCAATGCATATTATTTTTGACACTTAGTACATATATTTTGCCTTGCATATGTTAATAATGATGGTTGATTAGAATATTAAGTTTTCCCATATCACACCACAATATTTATGTTTTCAATATCACACCATAATTCGCTTCTTTTAAAATCTATAATTTGGTTTTTTGGATCAATAAGTCTCTGGATAACATTTTTTTTTAAACCCTAATTATTCAAGCGCTAAACTTCCGATAATACCACTTTTAAACATTTAAGCTCTACTTATTATTACTTTTTCTAAAAAAAAATAATAGTTTAATAATTTACTATTTATGCGCAAATAAAATTAACTTTTCGTCATAACTTTTTTTCCTGCGTTTCCTCGGAGATGGATATATGAAAAGTTAAGAGGCTTTAAGGAGAAGACTTTAAGCAAGTTTCATAAAATTGTGAGAGCCGTTTTGGCGCTACAGTCTATAGAAAAACGCGTTTTCGGCTATCGGTGTCGGAATACCCGATTTGGATGGTGCAAAGGGATTCGGATTCGAAACCCTAATAACCAAAAAAAAATTAGCACACCAAAAATCTGATCCGATACTTTCCTTACCTAGTAGCGGTAGAAAAGTAATAATATCTTTAATTTAAAAATATAAATAAATAATTCCAACTCTGAAAAAATTAAAATGCTATTAAATGATATGCAAATCAGATTGTCCTGTCCCGTTTTCCTTGAAGCCTGATATTAAGTCTTCAAACTAATTAGCCTTAAATATTAGTTCTCATATCGGGATAATTGCTCAGTCTTCGAGATTTTCACGTAGTTTGTACCCAATTTGGTTGCGTAGTAATGACTAATATTAATATTAAATTTGTTGATAATATGTTTCAAGTAATTGCGGGTTTCATTCATCAATTCAAATTGTAAATTAAATCAGAATAATCAGCCTAGCTCTTGAGTATCTCAATTTATTTATCTGTTGAGGAAAAGGTTTATTATCTTTCAAAGGAGCGTCCGAAGAGTTGGCATCGGTAGGTTGTATATTGCGTATAGGCATTCCTTACGGTTGCGTAGTATTACCAGAAGTTGTAACAAAGGAATAAAAAAAATTACTATGCAAGGCATCCTGTAATTTTAAAATACCGCATTAACACCAATAGGATTTAAAAAATTCTGTATAAGATCATATACACTCAGTGTCAAAATGTTAGACATAGTTCAAAAATTGTTATTCCTACCCTCCCATTTTTTCAAATTACCCGTAAAACCGTATTAAAATAATCTATCACTGAAGTTAATCAGCAGCCTGCTTGCATTTTGGTTCTCAAGCCAAAAATATATAATTTTTTTTTTTCAAATTAAAGTTAAGGCCCGTCAAAATGTTAGACACGCTCTCTGGTAAAAATAAATAAAACTCATTTTAATACTTCGTGGCCTTTCCACCACCATTTATTAATTCAAAAATTCTGTTTGGTAATGAATCGTACAATTGCTTGATTGTTTCTTGAGGTAATTGTTCCCATGAAGCCAGAATTGCAGATTCTGCATGCTTGCAGATCAAATCCTCGATTGTTCCGAACTGTCTAGACTCAGAGAACACCCGTCTTGAAAGAGTTCCCCAAACATTTTTGATAATGTTCAGGTCTGGGGAGACAGCAGACCAGTCTAATTTGTTTTTCAAAGTCTCAATATCATGCAAAGAAAATCAGAATAATTATTGCTTCTATGAAAATGAGCAGATGAGAGGGATGAAGCATAAAAAATGAAGATTCAAATGCGAAGAAAAGGAGGTGAAAGCATAGTTGATCGTAGAATTAATTGAAAGGAGAAATTGGTTGGTGGTGCGGTCCATGAAGAAGAAGAACATACAAATAAGAAGACCTGTGTGCCACCCTGGCAATTCAGGTTACCTTAGGTCAAATTTTTATGGATTGTATAACAAAGCGTTTAGGTAAAATGCCAAAAAAGTAACCCACAAGAAGCCCAGAAATAACAGTTGCAGATTTTCATATAAACGATTTGGAGAAAAATGTATAATAGTCCAATATTAAATTTATTCCCATCTATAACAGAAAAACCAATTACTCTCCGGCATCACTGTAAAAACCCCGACCCTTAAACCGTTTACCTTTAAACATCCTACCTACCTTTCTTTGAGTGTTAGTACAATATGTGTATTTGATTTCTTGTCTTAATTAAATTCGTAATTCATAAATGTTTTATAATACTGATTTATATTAAAACTAATTTAATATGTATATTAACACCAAACTATATTTTGAATTGCTTATTTTTGAATTTTTTGTTTGTTTTTAGAACTGAAGATGAATGAATAACATTCGAACCTAGTTTTCAATAAAACAAATTTATAGAAGTGGCAAATAATTTATCAGTCCCTAAGAAGAAATAAGGGGTCCTAGCAATACCTATAAAATTATAATGTTGCAAAATTAAAAAGTTAAAACAATACCCTAATGCAGTTGGTAAGACTTCGATAACAAATTTTATTATTATAATAATAAATATATTTATCATTTTTAAGTATCAAGTATCACATTTTTTTCAAATAGTTCCAATTTAATAAAATAATTCTTAGTTTGATTTCAGTGAACAGAACGATACCACGGTTACCAGAATATCTTATTTTTTTAAAGGTGCCAATTTCATTTTAACTAAATAAGAGAAACAGTTGGTTGATAACCGATTCTTTAAAGTAAATAATATTTCTTTTTTAAAATTAGTTACGCAAATAATAGAACAAAAAAAAAACAACTAAAAAACAGATCATGCTTTTTATTTATTCCATGAAACGCGAGTTAACGTTTTGACTTTACAAGACGTGACATAGAAAAAAAACTGGTCTGACTCCTTTAATTAACGCTTGAATAAACATTAATTCATATACATATGTGAAATAAGATACTAGAAATAAATAAAATCGACAAGTTCATATGAATTTAAATTGATTTCTAATAAAAAATAGAACAAAAAATTTTTCTTATTTCATAATTTCCACATACTATTTCTGTCTTATAACAGGCTGAAAATAAACCCATAAAGAGATTACGCTTGAGGCCTGAGAAGAACAATATTCAGTAGAACAATATTCTTTCAAACTTTCTCTTTTTTCTGATCGGAACTAACGGCTTCATCTCTCAAGGCATCTCCTTGAGAGATGCCTGAGGATTCCATTGAATGGAAGCCTCGTAAGATAAAATTCTAAAGCAGTGAATGATTTACATTTCAGAAATATTCGTCAATGAGGTTTGGATGTTGCTATGAAAGGATTATGTAAATATGGTTCTATGCATGAAGATAAAAGGAGATTCTAGTAAAGAACTGTTTATGACGCTATGAAGAATTACCACTATTCATAATCAGTATATTAACATGACAATTATTCATATTAGTCATTAGTTAAACCGGATTGGGTTTGATGTTTAATCTTCATTATCGTTTGTATTTGGGTAAATTTACTATTAGTGGGATGTTTTTCAAAAATTATTAATATAGATATGGATATTTCAATGTATTATTTATTTTAATATTCATTTTGTATGATAATTAAAAAAAAATTTAATACTGTTTTTCTTTTAGTCCAGTTTTTTTTTTCTTTTATATATGGTGTGAATGAGTATATTATCTTAAACCTAACCGGAAAGTAAAGATAAATGAAATTTAGAGTGTGTTCAGACTCAATCATGGATCATGCCCTCACGTATATTTTAACAATGTTCCAAAGCCTACATCCCAGAAAGTGCTGTATTTGGGACTTCACCTAGACAAGAGGAAATAGACATGGAGAGTCCACATCAGAATTTAAATAAAATAACTGAACAAACGATTTAGACTATTATCCAGGTTACTTGAATGATGTTCCAAATTATTCTAAACTAACAAATTAAAAATTATTCTTAAGATCAACAAAGTTCTAATCAAATCTTTATGGTCATACGGGATAGTGCTATGGGCCTCTGGCATGACTTCAAACATCCAAATAATTCAGTCATTCCAGTCAAAAGCATTGGGAAAAAGTAGTGGACGCGCCATTCTATGCGACAAATGACATGCTACACAAGGATTTGTACATCCTAACATTTTCAGATTGACTTACAACACGAACACTTAGCACAAACTCTTTCATCCACCACGAACCCATACAAGCTACACCACCTAGTTTCATAACTTGCAAAATTTACCTTAATCCAGAACAGCGCAGATTTGCTAATTGGAAAAATATTTTCCAGATGGCTAATTAATGTACTGTATCAACATATTTTGTGTATAAATATAAATATAATATAATATATAAATATAAATCTTAGCCGATTTTAGTAATTAACAATAAAAAACAGAAAGTATAAATATATGCTATTTTTTCCACAGTACAGTAAGAGATCATTGACGGAATTATTAGAGAAACGACTTTTCAGCATATAAAAAAGATAAAAGAAGCCTAATTGTTAAATTTTGCAGGTAACTGTAAATTTATATTAACAATAAACAGAGATATTAACAATAAGCAGAATTATTTATAAATAAAGCACATATTTGTGCCATTTTGAACCAAACATGTATTTAATAGATTTGCGTGATGCGTATATATTAACTATTATAGTAAAATTTAAGAAATATAACATAATAACAACATATGTAAGAACATAACAATATCTGTAAGGTGTTTATTATCGACGTCGTTTTTTCAAGTCTTAAGCGCCAAAAATTCGAAATTTAGGTTTCAACTGATTATGGGACGTAAACACCATCTCTATCGATTCCCGCTCATGATATACTGAAAAATAAAATTGGAAATGGTCTAAAACTCGGAAATTGATGACGTAGGCACCAAATACTAACGACTCTCAGTCGTTATTCTGGCCTAAACTAGTGCTAGAAGCCTTAAAAATATATTGTAATTATAAAGGTTTTAGCAGGTACATAAAATTCTACTGTATTCGATAAAAAATAAAATTAAAAAAAATATATATTGTTCTTTGGGATAAAATCGTTTTTTGCATTTCCTGTGAATTTTGCCAAATGGCGCTTACGCCTTTTTTTAAAACCGACGTCGATATATAGGAGTACAACAGTATAGATCTATTATACCATATTTCTGCAAATGATGTAAAAGTTTCATTACCGTTGCTAAACTTCATCAGTAATTGCGGTGATAACGCTAAAAATATTTTGTCACGAATAATTTCATTAATAATATAATAATAATAATCTTTAACGCTAATGCCCTTGAAAGCCATGGGCCTCCTCACACAATGGTCGTCTTGCTGTTCTACCGGCAGCAATAACTCTACATCTTCTGACTCCAAGCTGTCGCAGGTCCGCCTCAACTTCGTCCAACCATCTCATTTAAGGACGCCCATATCTTCGGGCCCCACTTGGCTTTTCAAAAAGCAGCTTCCATGGGAGACGATTTCCTCCACATGACAAAGCCACCTTAATCTTTCATTTTTTATAACAGCTACAATGTCTGGCTGACCATATAATGATCTCAAATCTTAGTTTTCTTCTAATTTTCCACTCTCTATCAGTGTAGACTGGTTCATATTTTTTTCTGAGCATTTTTCTTTTCCATATCCTTTATCAGGACCCATGTCTCGCTGCTATAGGTTACTATTGTGCGTATAATGGTCTTATAAATGATAACTTTGGCGCTCCAAGAAAGGTAAGTAAAATTTAAAATTTTATGAACACCAAAAAAGCAATGATTTCCTGATGCTATTCTTGCCTCAATTTCCTTACCGAGTTCATTTTTCTAGGTGATCAGCGCTCGAAGGTATTTAAAGGTCCTACAAACAGAGAATTTATGACAATTGATATTAATTGCATGTGGTGGCTTCGGTGGAGAGTTTTGGGCGCTCTCCATGTATTCCGTCTTCTTCTCATTGATATGGAGACCTCTTCTATTTGCTTCGCGTTTCAACTATTCTAACGCTCCAGCAAGTCCCGGCAGCGTTCTTAAAATTATGAAAAAAATGTACTTGATGTGCGATGCAGCCTATATACGACTTAACATGACGGAAACGAAAAAACCAAGCGCCGTGTTTGTTGATAATGGAAATCAGCTGTTTAACAAATCATGGCAAAAATTAAACCGCCAAATGCGACTGCTCTCATTGAACTCATGGAGCAGTGATTAAAATTTACAGGTTTAACTAGAAATAAAGTGTTATTTAACCAAAAAACAGAAACAAGTGAAGAAAAAGATCGACAAGGGATGCTAGCTTTTTTTTTTTTGGAAAGATTTTATGATCTAGGTTAGTATTTATGAGGTTGCAGCTGCATGCCAACAATAAAACTATTCACTCTCTTGAAGTCATGTAGAAAACTACTGCCAAGTGTGGAGAATGATTTAAACAATAATGAACCAACGCCAGATGGCGAAGCACAAGACGGTGCCACATTAGCTGATTTGGTGAAAACTGTGCCTTGGAAGGAAAAATGTTGACAAAAACAACATTATTGATTGGAAGAACTGTGATGCTGACGATTCTGGCTTTGAACACGTTACTGATGAGCAAATTGTCATCGAAGCAAGAGGCACCTAATGATGAATCTGAAGAAGAAGAGCATGAATCCACCGCAGAGCAACAAATGAGGCTCTGGAACATGTAAGCCATCCCTCTCCTTCACTATTTAGAGCAAGACGGGTACTGACTTACAAATAGTCTGTGGGCCAGACCCCCCTACCGTGCACCCCCTTTCTCCCATATTCCTATAAATTACACATTTTTGTGTTCCTTGTGACTAATGATTAAAAAAAAGCCAATGCTCCCAGAAAAAAAAAAAAAGCGGCCACACGTTACCAAAATGGCGTACAAAGATGGCGGACTACTTACTGACTTGATTTAGCTTTTTGTTCACTGTTATTCAGCATTTGCCTTAATTTCCCCATAATTGACTTTGAAAGATCAATAGTCAGAGAATCATATGACATAGAATAATAAAAAAATATAATTGGCTTAGACTCTGCAAAACACCAGTAAAGTCAATTTTTTCATGTCGTTCACACGGAAGTTGAAAATTCATACGAAAAAGAGCAGTGGCCATTAAACGGCCAACAACAATAAAAAGTCTTTAAATAAAGCACATAGAGCACTTATTCTTCTTTAAAACCAATAGTCACTTTTTAAAATATTCGAAATGGCTCCTTAGCAATAAGCATTCATAAATGGAATGGTTAGTAGCTTGATCTACGTCATTTAGTTTAATTACATTAACGACCTTATATTCGTGCAACAATTTAACGGCCAATAACAATTATAAATATATATTTACATTTTTTTTATATATTCCTTATTCTGTCCGGAGGAGTTATACTTAAGACGGACCCTCTCGTAAACAAATATACGCTTATAGAAATAAATTTTAAGCTTGACTTCCACCACATCCTTATTAAAGATCGACATAGCCAAGTGGGGCCAGGTCTGAAATTAGGTACTCATTTTAGGAAAAGATTTGAATATGAATAACGAAAGTGTAGGACATTTTAAGTAAAATAAATCTTGTCTGCAATTTTAAGCTCGCAACCATCAATATTGGCAGAATTTAATTGAAGAAAAACGTAACATTTTCACTAATTTTTCATTCTCTGCTGAGTATCATGATAACTACCAACCATGTAAAAAGTATTATAATGACTTAATAGAGCTCTCCACGTTTACCAGTCCTAGAGATAATGTTTTTCAAAAAACAAAACAAACAAGAAATCACCGTTATGTGAATTAATTATGGCAAATATCATGAAAACTATACTTCCACGAAGATAATTGTTATGAACTACATTATGGTGCATTTAACTAGCTCTAATTTGAGTCGTAATTGACATCAGTACGCCTAATATTTCCTAAGGAATTTGAAAAAATAATTCATAAAAAATAATTTCGGAAAACTAAATATTACCGTTTTGTGACTTTATTTTGCTGAATATCGTGGAAACCGTCCTAGCTACGAAGATAATGATTGTAAACTATCTTATTGTGCACTTAACTAGCTCTAATTTGAGAGGTAATTGAAATTTTAAAGAATAATAAGAATAATACATGTTAAAGAATAAGAATAATACAAGTTTTATTTGAAGACTTTTCTGATATTGTTGGGTGCTTAATTGCCACTGCTCTTTGAATTTCAACTTTCGTGTGAACGGCATGAAAAAATTATCTTTACTGGTGTTTTTTAGAATATAAGCCAATTATATATTTTTATTAATCTGTCATTTGATGCTCAAATTGTTTCAACTTTCAAACAAAGCCAATTATGGAGAAATTAAGCCAAATGCCGAATGACAGTGACCTGTTTTTCTGGGAACATTGGCTTTTTTTAATCATTAGTCACAAGGAGCACAATGAAGTGCAATTTATAGAGATGTGGGAGGTGTGCACAGTAGAGGGGTTTGGCCCACTGACTAAAACTTTCTTTGGACAAAATACAATCGAAGATTAAAATAAAAGATTTTGTAACAGCAAAACAAAATCATGTGATTAATTATTTTCAAAAACTGTAATTATTTTTCAATCTTTCACGTACAATCACATAATCATTAAAACAAAAATCTTGTTTTAATTGTAAATTAATTTGTAGATTTTATTATATAATATTTGAGAAATAGTGTGGTTTTACTGGTTCTAAGAGTACAACCTGCTTTTTGGATGTGGGTTATCCACGAATTTCGATCATCAGCTGTAATCACGCCACACAATTCCACAGGTAATCCGGAATTGACTATTATATCTTAAAAGGCCCCAGACATTTTCTTTCAACTTGTCAAGATATAGCTTTACGGGATGCCATACTTTGTCAAAATCCTGAACTACGTCCAGAGAGACACACCTGTGCATTGCATTACGCGCTCTAAAAGCGTTCACTATACGATTGCACAGGTGAACAGAAGAATGGGAACTGCGTGATTCGAATCTAGGATTGGGTACAGGCGTTTTAAAATGAGATTTTCAGGTTTAATGACTATGAAGGGGAAAAGGGAAATAGGAATAACAAGATAATTGTTGAAATAAAGTTGTATTTAACAACTATAATAGCATGACATAATACCAATCTTTTAATATTAGGCTTATTTGCACTTTAAAACAGTTTACATTTTTTATTTGATACTCGTACTCGGTAAAATCTATTTCAATCAAATTTTCGACTTGTTATCATAAACTCTTCACAAATATTTGTATTAAAGCTGAAATTCGTAGTAGATGCCTGTTGTGAACATGATCGTAAATAAGAAATGAAAAAAAAATCTTTTATATGCTGCTATGTATTGAGAATACAGGGATGGAAAAAAATATTCCCAATTAAATAATAGTAATTAGATAATGGGTAATTTAAGTAGTCGCCACATAATTTATTCAATATTAGCATAAATAGATTTCCCTTTCTAACAAAGTTTATCTGCACGAGATCTATAAGACCCAATGAACCTAAGGGGGTCGGTTTGACATACCGACAGCGGGCTCAAATAGTCAAAAAGATGAAGAAAATAAAAGCATCGCAAAAATAATCCAAAGGCCTGCTGACAAGGCATAATGAAACCTGTCGCCAAGACGGGGACAAGGAGAAAAACTTTCAAAAGATTCGACGCCGATGGGAGGGACACGCTCTCAGCCAAAATTCTAAAAAGATCCACCAATCGGAAGGCCCAACAGGAGAGTGAGGGCCAAATGTCTGAAGCATAGATATTTCAAGAGGGATTAGGGGAAACCGAGAGAACTGGCAGGCGACACGGAAGAGCAGTCAGAGTTAGACCTGGGGTGTGAGAGAGTGAAGTTGTGAGGGTAGAAGCGAGAAGTCCAGCTGAAGAGTCAGCCCCAGACGGAGTCAGCGAGTCTGGCGGGCAGAGTTCGAGACCGCAGCTCAGGGGATGCAACCAAACCATCGAGCGGCAAAGCGGAAAGTACCCGAGACGACAAAGGCAACACCAGATAAATCATAGTCACTTACATTCTGTTTAAAATTGTGTGGCACAATAGTAAAATCTTAATAGGCAATACAATACATATGTTATAGTCAATAGTTGTTTTATAATGAGATTAATTTAGAGTGTGAATTAGTAAACCAACAGTTTAATTAATAAATCCTCTTAAACAAAGTGAGATCTATGTAAAAATCTGTTATTATATTTAACCTGCATACCAGTTTAGTTAAGTGAATTGGTAAAATTAGTATTTACACTATACCAAACTAGTGACCATAGAAGAGGGGTTTGTGGTCTCTAGACTTTTAAGTTAATGTAACCAAATAATCAAGTTGATTGATCAGTTCCCTTCTGGAACCGATACAAATAAGTAAATAAATAGATAACTAAATCAAGTAAATGCGGTTTCTGGACCCCCCGCCTGCCTTAGAGAAGCAGATTGAACATTGCACTACTATATACTATCATATGATTATCTTTATGACTAGGCTGCATTTATTATTGCAAACCAATGCATTTGGGCAATATCAAAGAATTAATAATGTATATCTCACTCTATTCGAAGGATATCTAGAGAAATGTAAGATTATTGCCAATAAAAATTATCAAGATGATTCAATTTATAAATATTATGAACACGATATATACAATAATCTACACTCTCGCTCTTCAGCATTTCCTATATCTTTGAATTATTTTATAGGAGGCAAGAAGATATCACAAGTGCAATATCCGCAACAGAAAAAGTAAAGATGAAGATAAACCGAGGAAGGGACCCAATCATTTCTTGGAAGTGCCACAAGGAGAAGAAAATGGGTCAGCCGTCAGCACGTTCCACCGACTGGGAACCATCTCCGCTCCCTCATATCAGATATTCCTGCCAAAGCCACCTACAGATAACTCAATGGCAACCTTCTTTTCAAGACAACAAAGGAAAAAAGGGTTTTACGAAACTACAGTTCTCCGTTGGGAACAGGATCACGTTTATTTAGAAAATATTTCATAAAAAGGTTTACTAAAACTTCATCTCTGAAAGAATATTTATATTGAAATACGTAAGTTTTCCAACTAGTCTTTCAATATAATTCAGCAATATTTATATTTAAGCATTATTCATAATTTAATAGTAACAAATTCAGGTTCCCAGTTTTCAGTATTCAGTCATTCATTCAGTCCCAGTATTTAAACTTCTCGAATGAAGAAACTGTAAGCTAGAGAGAATTGTTTCCTTGAATTAAACAATAAAGTTTAAAGGGGGATAATTTCAAGATGACGATAATTGATAAAAGACACACACACACACACGCACGCACGCACACACGCATACACATATAAATGAATATTTCACCCGCTATTTGGAGAAGCGATACATATGAAAATCACCTGAGCGAACACCAAGTACATGCCTAGCTCCGAATTGCGAGATCTTTATCTTAAAGCAATAGCTGACCGATGTTTGGTTATTGTAGTTAAAAACTTGACAACAGAGAAGAGTGAAAACCGAGGTGTATTCGCATAAAAAAAATGCCAACAGTTTAAGAACCATAACTTAAAGAGCACCAATCTCTTCGAGAAGTGGCTGAGACACACTATATGCGCTGACTGAAAAACATATTTCTTCGCCACAGAGTGTGAAAGAATGTTTGGGAGATAAATATCCTCAGAAAATATTTTAGTCCAATTATTTTTGGATGACGATGAAGCTTCGAGATAAAGCAGCCGATATCCAGTTAATTGCTTAACTTTGCTCACCTAAGATTCCTGGAAGAATCTACAATATGTAGAAAGTTCTACAATATCCATCCCAACATCTTAAGATCAACATCACAACTCCATGGTTCATTGTATATAAATACAATAACTGTTAAACAAAACAATAATAAAAAGGCAATCCGCGATAAGCAAATGCGGGAGGTATTTGAACGGCCCATAAAAGGGATAAAGAGATCCAATTAGAGGAGATAACCATGGGGCAAAGGTTGTATAACAAGGTCTTGACCAAAAAACCCATACATCTCGAATAATGGCCTAACTAGGTAAAAGGCTGTGTACACTTATGCACTTTCTTGCTCAAATCGGAATAGCAGGGTTGGGTTATGTAAATTGTCCTCCCTGCCACTACGTAGGGGGCTATCTATCAATCTCCCATAGGAATGGCTCATTACTTAGCTGTCCGGCCCTCAACCAATATTTTATTTAAATCGGCTCAGCATTTCATCTATTTTTCCGGTGTAAGGATAGTTCCTTAATACTAGTTATTAGTACTCCTCTTCACAACACTAGGTGTATTATCCTATTACACAATAGGATGTGGAATGTTACAAATAAAAATCATCCGATTGAAGACTGTACAATCACATGCCATAGAACTCATAATCCAAAATTCGACTTAATTATATTATAAGGACAAAATTTCAAAAATAAAATAAAATATAAAAAATATAGGACCGTTAATTACAGTTGGAAAATAAATTATGCTCAGTAGTTTACCAATTTCTTCATATTTTATAAAACTAATATTAAAATATGGCAATACTATCCTCCGCTGAAGCATTAGATTGACGTTATTCTAGTAATTAAATGTGTATTAGATTGACCAAGAAACGAATGCTATGAGATCAGTATTGCTTTAAAAAAATATGATTAGGTTGGAAATGTATTTAATAGAAGAACACACTATATATTGAGCAGAAAGCATTAGTATATTAAACATCAGACAAAGAAAAATATTTTATTTAAATATTTATACTATATTTACACAGATAGCTCGAAAACTGACAAAATATAAGGCTATTACAGCCATCTGTGACAAACATACTCTCTATACCCTCTTGTTTTCGTTGAAACAAATAAGAAGTTTTCACTTCTAGAAAATTATTACAAAATAATTATTAGAGGGCATCTCATGGAGATAAGGCAATGTTTTATTGAAAATTTTGATTTTTAACACCTATTTGACAGAGAAAAATTTAAGATTTGAGACAAACTGAATAATTTTTGATTAGGGATTGATAAATTATTTGCCACTTCTATAATTTTGTTTTTATTCAAAACTAGTTTCGAATGTTATAAATTCATCTTCAGTTCTAAAAACATACAAAAATTCAAAAATAAGCAATTCAAAATACAGTTTGATATTATTATTCATGTTAAATTAGATGTAATATAAATCAGTATTATAAAAATTTATGAATTATGTGTTTAATTAAGACAAGAAATCAAATACATGTTGGTACTCACCAAGGTTTAAATGGATTATATCAAACAGAAAAGTTTGTACTGGTTTCTTCTCGAACAGAACTAACAATGAAAGAATTAATGAAAGGGGTGTTTATAGATAAACGGTTTAAGAGTCGGGGTTTTTCCAGTAATTCCGGTGAGTAATTGGTTTTTCTGTTATAGATGGGAATACATTTAAGATTGGACTATTGGAGATATTTATTTGGCCATTCAAGGAAAAATCTGGATTGAATTTTATTATTTCAAGCGCTTCATTTATATTTAATTTGAGGCTTAAATTTAAATTAATACATCACGTTGAAAACAACCATTATTATTTGAAAACAAATTTATTCAGATTTTGATTTTTCTCCGACAATTAAGGTATAAACAAATAAAAAATAAGGTCAAAAGTAAGTTTTGATTGATACAATACCTAAAAAAAAAATTAAATGAAACGAACCAACATTGACTTCCTTAATGTAATATGGGATTATTAAAGCGTTGATTTCAATAAAAAGTGCCAGACTTAATCAATAAAGGTCTATTATTTGTATTTGTAGCTAAGAATTGCAATATTTAAACTATCGTTAATGAAATCCGACAAAGTGGCACCCTATTTGGAAGGCCAAGTCTCTTTCACCGATATTCTTTTTTTATTATTATATAAATATGTAAGGGAAAAAACAACACCGTTATATGTTTAAACTTCGCTGAAATCGAATTTATTAAGTGAACATCCACAACTCATAGCCTGAACGAATATTCTACCGTAGCTTTTATAGTATGGTATAGTATAAGATGGAATATAAATTTCCATTCCTACACAGCCATATACATATATTAATGATAATACGGAGTGAAATAGAATACTTTATAGACGTTAGTATGTATTTTCGTGACAGCAAGCAGTTTACATTATTTTTTTTGCATACCAGGGAAATCCAGTTCTCTAGACCTGCATTATACCCCGTGTATCTGTTGAGATAACGTAACATGAGACTGCCCAGTGTATTTACAATCAAATATGTTAAATGGGCGTTTATTACAAATTTATAAGTGTAAGAGTCACCTAACACTATCTCAAATAAGGTTGAAGATAAATTAAATTAACAATCTTTGAAATGTAAGCTGACGTGATGAAGCAACATTGTTTGGATTGGGCTCTGGCAGCTGTCGTACCATCACAAAGCTATCACTAACCACTAACCATCACTAAACTATAACTCTTGTATACGATATAAGAGATTATTTCTGACTATTCCAAATTGGTACTTTAACTAACTGGCGTAAATTAATTAATTATAAGTTATTCCTTTCCTCTCTTAAGTGAAGCAGATCCTATCCTTCCATTTTCCTACATCTATTCCAGATTCTATTTTCCAACCCATAACCATGAGCGTAAGATTGTATGAAAAGTGCTTGAGTTATATGGTGTATTTGAACTCGTTTGAAATAAAATTGGTGCATAGCAAGCAAAAGATTGGTCAATGATGATATAACTAAGAGTATTAGTATAACTAATACTTGTATATAATAAGCAATAAAAATAATGTCATATTTTAATATATTAGATATTTGAGGCAATAAAAAGTGTTAAATAAAATATAAATTAAAGTAGAGAATAAAGTATTAAGAATGCTAGAACAGAATCTAACAACGCTACAAGATTCTTCTTCTTTTTCCTGTACCCATTTGCCTTTCAGCGTGGAGATGCTTCCTGCTATTAGTGCCAGACGTCTCTGTCATTTGTGCAAGGTTCCTCATTTCTCCTATGGTCTTTCCTCTGCGTCTCTCTATTCGTTCAATATGGTTGATATAGGAGTTTCTTGGCCTCTCTCTTGGTCTTCTTCCCACTGGTCTCGCCTCCATGGTCTTTATAGGTCTCTGATGGTATCTATGGTCCATGCATACATGTCCATACCATCTCAGTTGCCTCTTCTCCAGGGTTCCCGTCACCATGCCGTAGATTTAGCTCTTCACTAATCTTGTCGCTCCGGACATAGTCCATCTGTGTTTTCCTCTCAATTCTCTTAAGATACTTCATATCAGCTGCAATAACCCGGCTTTGCAGCCTCTCGTTCAGAATCCAGCTCTCCGCTCCATAGAGAAGTATTTTTAATAAAACAGTAAGTGGGACGAGCTTTACATCATTTCCCACCTCTCTTTTCCCGATGACAGAATTACAGATCTGGTAGTAAATGGAATTTACCTTAGAGATCCTGCTCGAGATTTCCGAATCCACCTTACCAGGTCTGGTCTACTGATCATAGTGCCAAGGTACGTGAATTCTGTCACCACCTTCATCACCTCTTCTCCACAGAGAATCTGGACATCCTCCCAAGTTCTACCGACTTGAAGGATTTTGCTTTTTTATGAATTAATAATCATTCCCTTTCTCTTCAATTCTTTGTAGCTGTGTATCGTTTGTAAATGGAGGCGATTTCATCCATATAAAGAATACAGAGAAGGGGGCGCCGAGATTCGCCTTGTTTCACTCTCTTCTCCAGTCTAAACATTCCTGATTCCTGGTCATTTAGGCGCAAAACACCCTTCGGTTCCTGGTAAGTTGATTTTATGGGCTTCAAAAGCTTTGTTTGTTTTTTGCCTTTTAGAATTCACAAATTTCTTTCCGGGGAACCGAATCGAATGCTGCCTTCAGGTCCCAAAATATCAGATAGATGTTTTGGTCACGGTCCCAAGACCTCTTTATCACATTTCTCAAGTTGAAGATTTGATCTTGAGTTTGCCTGTTGGGCATATCAGCACTTTGCTCATCCTGCAGGTTAGGCTTCACCAATGGTCTTAACCGGCTCTCTAGAATGGATGTATATACTTTATAAAGCACGGGAGACAGGTATTTGTAATCGGAGCAATCACTTTGACTCTCTTTCTTGTGGATGGGGATTATAAACATTGTATTCCCTTTCCTGAGATATTCTTTCGCACTCTTAAACTCATTGGTAGAAGTTTTGTAGGGCTCCTACAACTGAAATTACGTATTTAAAGTACTACCTGGGATGTTACAGCAACTTCTTCGTAAAAATTGACTAACCGGAAATGTAACATTATATAGTCGATTTTACAATTTTTTCGAAAATGGCTCAAACGATTTTGGATTTTCTTTAATTTAAGTTTTCTTCTTAAAACGCTTTAACTTTGCATATATTAGTATATCACCGAGAAAAACAGGAGAAAAAGTTATTACGAAAAGAAAATTTTATTTGCGCATAATTCAAAAAGTATTCATTTTATGGTTAATTATGTATATGATCATACAGATACAGCAAAGATACAGAGTATCGAATAAGAACTACAAGATTAGAACCCCTAGATGGAAAGCCGATTGTGTTCGAAAGCGGACAGATTTGACCGCACCTCCTCTGACCACTCCACCATCCTGTTTTCAACAATTCAAGAATGAATTATTAATCGAATAATTTATATTCATTTTGACAAACCAAAAATTGTGCACATAAATGCCATACTGCAGTTTTTTAAAAAACTATTTTATTGTACTTTAGTGATAGAAGACGCGGAAAAGTACGCGGAGAATTCTTCAATTAATGTGTATGGGAACTATTTAAAAAAATCTGGTACGACGCGCACATCACAAAACTTTCCCTTACCAATCTATAACAATAATCTTTAAGATTATTTTAAAGAGTTCACATAAACGCTACTCGAAATAAACTCAGTACAATGCACTTCTTCAGGTCTTATTTTACAAAATTATAATAAATTAGTTTTTTAAATGAATTTAGTACTACAATTCTGAACACTAAATATTTTTGGTTTGTTAAGCTGAAAATATATTTTAAAAGTTTCGGTTGTTTTGAATGACTTTAAAAAAAATGTTTTTCAAAACTTTGAAAAAGTTAATAAATTGCATAGGTTGATTTTTGCTTTTTACAATTGTTGTTTTTCTTTTCTTTCCTTATTTTTCTTGTTTCTCATGTACGAATTAATTTGGAGACGATTGAGAAAAATGTTGAAATCTTACATGGAAAAAGGTATTATCTCAAAATTTTAGAAAAAACAACAATTTATTTCCTCACCATTGGCCAAAAATAAAATCAATTGAACATAGGCTGCTGTAATAACAATATAGAAAAAATTAGTGAAAGTATTAAGAATGTTAAGTGTGTTTTAAGGATGATGTATTCAAAAGTGTAGAGCAAAACTTTAGATCTAATTTCACAACAATTTCAATGTTTGATTTGGACCTTTATTCTATGACGGGTACGATATGTTATAAAGTTGTGCTACTAACGTGACAACGAGTTTGTAAAAAACGACTAAGAATTTTATATTGAAGCCAGAAGTCTTAGTACGCAATGTGTCTTTTTTGCTGTATCAAATATGTGAAGAGCTGAAGTCCAAATGGGCTTAAGTAAGTCTAAGTAGCAGGTTTCTGTCTGATTTAATTTGGATTGCCGTCTGACAAGTGAGTAGTATTTGCACAGCCAGAGCACATTGAATTTCTTATGTACATCACTAACTGGGGAGTTTATGACAAGAAATATTACGAAGTTATACCTTGATTAATTGTTGTAGTAACGATGGAATAAATAAACATTTAAAAACAATAATGACTCATTCTCAGAGACCATATACAAAACATAACTCGTAACTAAAATCAGGGCTCATTTGCGCATGTAAAACAAGAACCGTGCCCATTCAAGATGCTTGAACAATGATATCAGACACCCAACGGCGGTTATGTTTAATGTTAATGAATGATGGCAGAATACTATAAAGGGAATATCAACGAGCAAATAAGAGGGGCTCATTTGCATAATATGGATGAAAGTGGTGTAGCAGTCAGGCGCTGAGGAATTGAGGGAGTCATCCTTATCTAGCCACGTCCAATTAAACTTGCCAGAGAAAAAAAATAAACATAAAAGAAAAAGTTAAAAATGTTACCTGATGGAACTGCAAGGTAAAAATGTTTTCGTGAGCCATCTAAGCCTAAATGAAGCAGAAGACACTGCGTGTTCCAGAAAAAATAAAATGATTTTCAAAAGACAAAAATGAAGATATTTGTCGTTTAAGAAAGAATGTCGTTTGAAATAGAATAAAGGTATAAGTATAAAGAATAAAGAATAAGGTATAAACATATAAGGGCTACTAAAAAAACTATAAATAAATAGGCTGGGTCAGAGGTTAGATTAAGTTCTAGAATAAGCTTTTTCTAACCTATATGTGTCAGTATAGGAATAAACTAATCTCGGGATAGGATTAGCTCATGAATAACACTAACACAGAACTAGACCATTTTTAAATTAAACGTCCATCGGCAATACTTTATTATTTTTTTGTTTTATTGGTAATACACACATCTTTATGATTTGGGATAGGTATGTCAAATTCAAGACTGCACTGACTCTTGACTTTGTATGGCTAAATATTTGGTTGAAGCAATATCAATAATAATATTCCTACATAATAATCAATAATAATTACAATTATTAATAACAATTTTTTATTAGGTTCACTTCTTTTGAAACGAAACGGTAACGTAATGATGATAATGGTATTTGTAAGCAATATTATTAGTATATGAAAGCAACGAAGCAACTCAATACTCAATATATAGTCCATCAATTAAAGGTTACAAATAAAAAAATATTACCTAATAATTTTGAATGTTACCATAATTATTTATAGGTATGAATTGATATTGATATGGTATTCTTGTGATGAAAAACTTAAAAGTACTAATGAATCAGAGGTAAGTTTTTTTGGTAATGGCGATAAAAATATGGCACAGCTAAAACTTGACTATATAAAAATTCAAAATAAAAACACTTAAAATATCAAATTTTTGATGAAGTGGAAAACGTACATCGATCCAAATTGATATTTTGATGCATCAAAAGTAGTAGTGGTATTTCAGGGAAATATAAATTTTTCAAGTACTTATAATTCGGTAACTACAAAAAACATGTTTTAGCTTTGGCCAATAATTTTTAAGATATTAAACAAAGACCTTCACCTATAATTTATTTGGATTTAATGATATTCGCCATTTATCGACATTCGAAATTTGAAAACTAAGGCATCTTTCAACATTATTTAATTTTTTTTTAGGAGAAATGTTTAATTGATCAAAGTTTCTAGTAATTAGTAAGTTGCCTGGCAGAATACGAATATTACAGATTGAAGCCTATTTTTGGCCTTCTCTTAGATTTCAACAATTTATTTAACAATAAATGATATAAATAGCAATATAATTATGTGATATATATATATATATATATATATATATATATATATATATATATATATATATTATTACTATTATTATTTTCGTTTTTCCCTTTTTTTATAGAGAGCGCCTGAATTTGAGCAATCAATGAAATTTTATGGATATATCGGCAGTATGAACAAGGACAGGGTCACAAGGAAAATCATCGATATAGCACTAGTAAAAACAAGATAAAATGGATGATAGAAAAAGAGGAAGAAATCAAAGAATTGCGAATCACTCAACACAGGACAAGCAATAGAGAACAGTTCAGGAACATTATTAAGAGACAATTACTTAAACAAATCGCCAAAAGAACACGAAAAAATGCTCGAAAGAACGCAAGAGAGAACATAGCGAGCGCAAAAAAGGATTTGGGAGGAACGAAGGAAGAAAACATCATGATTGCTCAAATTCAGGCGCTCTCTATAAAAAAAGGGAAAAACGAAAATAATAATAGTAATAATATATATATATATATATATATATATATATATATATATATATATATATATATATATATATTTCCTTTCCTTTTGTAAAATCAATGTAACTTATTTATTTTCTTTCAAAGGATCTAAATAATTTGTGAATTATGAATTGTGCAAAAGGGACAAGATGCCCCATAATAAGTAAAGACTTTATTTTATTAATAATAAAAACATTGAAATTCACACTATTCTTCCGAAGAATAATATAATCTTTTATAATTATAGAAGATGGATTGTTAAGTATTATCGTCAACGAGATTTATGCCTTTCAAAGACTGAAGTTCTTTCGGATTTTTTTGTTTGTTGAAATTATTAAAATTGATGGTACTAATCCAGTTTCGGTACCCCAACATGGCGACTGGCCAAAAGTCTCAGATCACAGGACTTTACTGTACACGTCGAAACTAGTCGAATGTAGCCGAGATTTCGTATTTTCACGTCCGATGAAAAGAATAACTGTTTTAACAGAAAACAACATTTCTCTGGCTTGCATCATCTGCCCCTCAGGAGCTATAGCATTAGTGCTCTCCATTCGATGTTCCCTGACCATGAACATCTGTCTTCTGATTCACTAACGTCCCGCGATTCCTCTTATGCCGTTCCATTTAATCTCAATACATTAACCAAGGCCTGCACAATGGTAGGCCTCAGTTCGACGAGACCTATCTAGGGTAAAGGCTACCCCATGAGTAACCGACAAAAATGTTTGAATTATCAAAATCGGTAGGGATTTTACTGGCGATGATAACTTATATTTTGATATATCGTTAGAAATATACCGAATGTGACGATCTACAGGGAGAAAAAATGATGGTGAAGCAACAGACGGAAATAAAAAAAAGGAAAAATGTACATATACAAATTAAAATATACATTCTTTTTTCTCTTTGCTGTTCTTCAATTAGTAAAAACTAAAAATATCATATCGTCACTAAGCGGTACTAACATATTTATTTAGAATCCGATATAATACTTTTACATTTCTGCTTTATACCATTTATTTATCCTTAGACTTTGCGATGGTCTCTAAACCTCATTTACATGATCACGAGCCTGGGTGTACCTAATAATTTTCTTTTTAATCGTTAATTTTCGCCTCTTTTCGTAGGAATAGAAACATTCATCCGGCAGCAAGCAAAGCAACAAAATTGTCGATCCTCAACAGCTGATAGACTAAACTTTTACCTATAAGATACCTACATTAACCTAGTCGCATAAAAAATGCTTCACCAGCGTACTTGCCGTTGTCACGACAACTTAATAGCAGTGGAAGCAAATTGACTACACAAGCGTTTTAAAACGTGTTGAATTGTTGTGCGGAAATGTTATTTTATAAAAAAAACTTGGAGGGTAAGTTGTGAAAAAATAAGAAAATAAAATGTGAAACATTACTGTCGTTTAGACAAATTAATTGTCGTCATGACAATTTGTTCTGTTTCCTGAAAATGTCAGCATGAAAAGGGATTGAACCAATATTTTACAGGTTACTTTGTTTTTAGGGGGTTAATAACCTAAAAATGCGAGTTATTACTATCTGAATTGTCATTGTATTTAATTATGTTTGTGCAGCTGTTGTTTGTTCCATTCTTTTTTTACTTCCTTATAAGAAGTAAAGGAAGTATTGTAATCGCGGAAATTTTTGGTTTTCAGATTTCAAAGGAAATATCCATTTTGGCCATCTATTAGTTTGATCTTGACGTCTGTACGTTCGTTCGTATGCATCTCGCATAACTCAAAAACGGTTAGCCGCGGAAAGTTTTTTTATTGAGAATTATTGTATAATCTAGTTGCGAACCTCCCTATTTGGTCACTGCATGAATACCGGAAGTGGTACTTTACTTGATCGTTATCGATTTTCATCAAAAATGATTTTAAAATATAATGCAAAACTTCTCAAATTTGGTATATTAGACTTACATATTAACATAAATAACATAATAAATTTTGGTTAACATTGGCAGACCGGAAGTGGTACTTTACTTGAAGGTCATGTTAGACTTTCATCAAAAGTTTCATTAAAATATAATGTAAAACATCTCAAATTTGGTAAATAGGACTTTTATATCAATATAAATGTATATTAATTTACTTATCAAGCTGAAAAACAAACTTTCATAAACCACTCTTCCATAGAAGCTCAAACAACACTGTTTGTAGAAACTGACATCACATGGTGAGAATATTGACATTCCAGAGCCTCTTGTGGTAAGTATAAAAAACAATTGGTCAACCTACCCCTTATGCCAACCAGTCCCGCTGTACTCCAACTATATTGCCACCCCATTCCTTTGTACTATTTTATAGCTACTTTATGTACTCTATAGGCACACCTGAAGTGCTAAGACAGACCTGTTGTATGTAGTCAATCCTAGCATGATTCAGCCATTAATCTTTGTTTAAAACTGTTCAGGGAGCAAGTGCTTGTTTCACTTTAGAAAAGCATCAGTTTTTAATTGCTTGGGTCATCAGTTTAATCAATCACTTAAATCGCTTATAGTACAATAAAAATAAGCCCAAGTCAACCAAATAAACCACTAAATTTTCAGGTTCATAAACTTTGGTCATAACTTCGTCTTAGTAGTAAGAATCAAAATCTGCAGTTTGCCCAAATTTCCAGGGGACAACCCTCCCTCCCCAGGGAGGTCGAAATGGTTAAAATGGTCGATTTTGGTTAAAATTGGTGAGCCGAAAAGGGTACTTTACTTGAAGGTCATAATAAACTTATTTCAAAAATTATATTAAAATAAAATACAGAGATCATATGGTTTAGTAATAAAGGTTCCAAACGCGATTTTTTTAACTCTACTTTTTAACAGTTTTATTAATTGTTTTAAGTGTTAAAATTGTGAGTAAAAGTACTCATTTTTCTTCCCATTTGTGAGATGAACTGTCGATTTCATATGCTTTATCTAGTGAAATAGAAAGTTCTAATGTTGTCACAGAACAAGAAGAAATCTCTTGGGAACTTGTTACCTACAGAAAGAAAACGACATATAATAACAGAGTGAGACCTACAGATACAAGAGCTTTTGTGAGTGCGTGTGTGCCTATGTGTCAATGGATGGTCATTTTTTGAGTCGTCGATTTATAGTTTAGTAGGCGTACAAGGAGTCATTGGAGGTCGACATCAGATTTTTTTTGTTTTTAATTCAACGAGCTGGAATAAATAAATAAATGTGTTTTGTACTTTTTCCAGTGATTAAAACTGTCCTTGGGACGGGCCTCCACCCTCTAGCAATTATTAAAAATTGAAACATTTTTGAGCGAAAGTGGCACTAAATACATGTTAATAATATATGGATAAAAACTGCTTCTGCTGAAAAGCGACGTAAGATTACAGAAAGCAAAACAAAATATCGAGCTAACGTGTCAGGAGAAGCAAAAATAAAAGAACGCGTATAAAAACCTGAATATCAGATGACAGTGAGCTTCTAAACGAGCACGAAAAATGACTTTTCAAGAAATTGAATAAACATGGAAAGATGAAGAGGTGAGAAAACCTCAGTAAAAAAACAAATAGGGGATAGAAAACACCACGTCATTAAAACCACTTTTGTAATACACGTTACTATTTATTTATAACGTTACTAGCAGGCTTCTAAAGAAAAAGAAATCGGATAAAATAGTTTGAAATAGGTTCTGAAAAACTAAAACTAAAATAGAGCAGAACTACTTGGCACTGCTTTGAACACTAACAACTGGGTTATGGTAAATCCAATGAATTTGCATCAATACGAGATTATTTCATAGGATAATTAACATTTTTTCATAATATAACTAATTAAAAAAAAAAGAAGCAGTCATTTCGCAGGTCTTCCCAATATTAAGTGCATCGCTAGTAAAACACCGAATCATTTCAAATTCTAGTAGCATCACGAATATTTGGCAGCATTGCTTTGTTTTTTCCAAGAGAGACAAAGGTACCGCGTTTACACAAGTGTACGTACTGGATTCAAATTAGTAATGTTAAGGTATTACGCCAATCACTTCATTTTCAAGGGCAATTCTTCGAGTAACTTTCAAAACCGCCTGCTTTCGTCTTACAACTTTTTGCGCAGGTATTCAAACGGCGAACGAGCAATTGTTGAATGAATGTAGTCTAGAATTTAAATAGAAGCTTCACCTTCGAAGGAATTTAAATAATAACCTAAAGGTATGATTGTGCGCTTAGTAGAAAACAGAAGCCAACGTATAATCAACCTCTTTAATTTTCTACAGTCTTTATTGATGAAAAGGTTTCAAATAATAGTTATAAGGCTTTGTAAAACCTTATAATAATAATTAATAATAGTAACAAAATAACAACAGTTATAATAATAAAAAAATTCATCAAGCCATAGCATTCTTCTTCTTCTTTTCTTGGCACTACAACCCGCTAGCGAGTCATGGCCTCCGCCAACAGCAACCGCCAGGTGTCCCTATTTTTTGCTGCTACCATCCAGTCTCTCACTCCAAACTTCTTCGCATCGGTGTCCACACAGTCCCTCCATCGCAACTTGGGTCTTCCGACGCATCGTCCACCATGAAGGATCTCAGTCAGAAGCTTCCTTGGTATCATATCGTCTCCCATTCTGGCAACATGGCCTGCCCATCTGAGTCGGGCTGCTTTTATAAATTTAACGACATCAGGGGCATCAAACTTCTTGTAGATATCCTGGTTCTTCCTCCGTTTCCATTCTCCATCTACAAGTACTGGACCACAAATTCCTCTTAATATCCTGCGTTCCAATACCAGAAGATCGTGTTCCACAGCCTTTGTTGTTGTCCATGTCTCGGATCCATAAGTCAGAACCGGTCGGATGAGAGTCTTATACAGGATGAACTTGGTACGCTGGGTTACTAAGTGACTTTTCAAGTGCTGTTTCAATCCATAGTAACAACGGTTAGCCATCAAAATCCTTTTCCTTACCTCTACCTCCATCCGGTTATCGCTGGTTATCTGCGAACCTAGGTAAGAGAATTCTTGAACCTGCTCAAACTTGTAGGGGACAAACTGCAGCCTCCAGTTTCAAGAAGGATTCAGTAACCGCCTGCCTAGAACGTCCAATTATGTCAATGTCGTCAGCAAAAGCGAGAATCTGGACCATCCTGTTAAATATCGTGCCCGATGTTTGAATGTTGGAGTCTAGAACAGCCATAGCATTGAAGATAAATATTTTAAGCACCCAATCTCCTTATTATAAATACCATTCGTCACATATTATTTCGGGGCATAAAACCAATATTTATTGGGATCACCCTATCATAACTGACCATAAGGTTTTAACTAACTAACTAATGTCTTGGTGATTAATAAAAATAGGAAATTGGTACAGATTATACAGTTAGTAGTGCCATCGGATGGGCATTTGCAGAAGACAGTTGCTGAAAAGAAAAGATAATATCAAGAATTGGCTAAAGAATGGAAGCAACTT
The DNA here is from genome assembly GCA_948150685.1 of Rhaphigaster nebulosa. NCBI lineage: Eukaryota > Metazoa > Arthropoda > Insecta > Hemiptera > Pentatomidae > Rhaphigaster > Rhaphigaster nebulosa. The sequence continues at coordinate 136,589,434 of OX411306.1, read as the reverse complement.
AAAGGATTGGAGAGCTGTGGGTTTTTTTCGATTAAAGTTTCCTACAATGGCTTGACCCCGGAGAGTACGCTAGACCAGTCATGCCCAATCCGCGGTCCATTTGAAGTTTTCAATTGTCTATATTATTTTAGATATTTAGACTAAAGATGGTTGAAATATAAACTTTGAATTGTTAAATTTTGCAATAGTAAAAACTGCATATGATGTACTGAAAACATAAAAAAATATAGTTATTTGGCTTAAAGTATTTTACACTCAGACCGAGTGTGTAGGACACGTCGAATCGCTAGCTGACAATCTTACAAGTGTTATATTAATGAAAACAAGTGCAATCTGTTCGACTTTCAATTTTTTTATAATTCTAATCTGTGTTTGAGGTAAAATAGTGATACTGTTTTGTTTTTTTATCGATTCAATAATTTTCGTATTTATTTATACTTGATATTATATTTATTCGTCATGACTGGAAGAAAAATTGAAAAGAAAACTTGAAGATGAAAACAGAAAGTTTCAGAGTGAATGAGAAAATTTTTATTTTTTTATTCATGTAAAAGGACAGCGTTGCCTTTTACATGAATTGTTTTATATTTGATTTGTCAATCTTTGCGCGCAAAGTCGTCAGATAGATTTGAAAAATCTCGTAGGTATCGCAACAGATGGAAAAAATGTTAGTACTGTTAAATTAATTTTCAATCACAAAAAAGCTTTGGGAAAAAGTTCAAATGATTTTTTAATGTTCATTTGCCAATGTTCATTACCTCGAGAATCTATGTGCACAAGTGTTGAATACGTCTCATGTGATGACATCTGTTGCCAAGGTAATTAATTCAATTAAAAACAATTCATTGAAGCATCGTCAATTTGAAGAATATCTTAGTGAAATCGAATCTGAACACGACGATCTCATTTATTATTATACCAAAATTCGGATGCTAAATCGCGGAAACTGCTTATTGCGGTTTTGAAAATTAAGAGAAGAAATTGAAACTTTCATGAATAATGATGGCCATAATATAAGCGAACTTTCGGATGGCCAATGGCTTCTAGATTTATGTTTTCTAATAGATATAACAATGAAACTGAATGAACTAAATCAGAAGTTAAAAGGTAAAAATAAGTTGATTACCGATTGTTATCAAGATATAAAATCCTTCGTAACAAAGCTTCAGCTTTATGAAAATTAATTACGGCCAAAACGATTTGATTCATTTCCCAATATTAAATCAATATAAAGAGATCATAAAAACTTGTTCAAATATTTTACTGAATTGAAGAATTCAATACATGATTCTCCTAAATGCGAAAGTATGAGGAAATGTATGCTGAGCTCCATGAGGAAAAGTATGCTAAGCTCCATTTCATGTACAGGTGGAATCAGCGCCTCCAAATTTACACATGGAGCTAATATAATTACAATCAAGCATCGAGTTAAAATGCCTCTGCGAAGGGAATAAGATTAGTTCTATCATAAATATATCCTCGAAGATAAATTTCCAAATTTAAAACGGTTGGCAATATGCATTATTCAGTATTTGGTACTACTTATCGCTGAGAATCATTTTTTTCCAAATTAAATCTGATAAAAACAAAGTGTCGCAGCAGGTTGCTCAATGAAAACATGACCAATCAACTATGATACGCGTGGGCTAAATTATCTGTAGATATTAAAAAGATATCAAGTAAAATACAAAAACAAGTTTCATATTAATTGCAAGATAATAAAATGTTTTGAATATTTTTTTGTTTTATTTTTATATATGCGGCCCACACAGCTCAGAAATTTTTTTTTTGGCCCACCAAACGATTCGGATAGGGCACCCCTGCGCTAGACTCTATCCAGAGACTGGAGCTTCTCATGAAAATACAAGCAGGAGTTCAGCAAGCAGTACTTTTGGAACAGAAGAACTGTAGGGGAACTATAAGACATTTTTTAAATATAATATAAACCGAGCCTAGCCCTTTGCTGTATTGCAAATGTAAATTGCTAATTATTTGGAATAAGAAGAAATTTAGCTAAAGCTATTAATTAGGTTTTTTTCTATACAAATGAAAAGGAGGAAAATACGGAACACAAAGAAAAAACAGCACTATAATAAAAATTAAAAAAAAAAAATATTTAATTTAAATGTATTACCAAAACGTAACGCAATATTTGAGACATTTTTATCGGTGGTTTTTCCCGTCAATTTCTCAGCGTATTCTTCAAGCATACAACAACCCCTCTACTGTTACGAAACATTTGTTGTATAATTTAACGTAAGAATATGTTTTACGAATTTTGTTTAAACAAAAGTGCATATTATTAAGTTACAAATTAATTTTCTGAAAAGTAGAAAAATACTGTTTCTTAGAGAAAAATAATAAATTATCGAAAACGTTTAATTCACTGATTCACAATTAATAGTGTATAATTTCTTTTTTTTTTCTTTTTTTTTTATGTGAATGCATACGACTAATGTTATATTATATAATTTTATAGCATAGCACTTCACACAAGTTCCCTAACGTGTTGTCTCTGGGTATAATGACAAATTTGGGTTTCTAATTTTAAATTCTAATTTAAGCTTTTGATGGTGTGTGTGATTCACGCAAATTTTTGTTCACATTGAAAATTATTTTATTTACTCCTTTGCAGTTATTTCTTGTTGTTTTAGCAAACCTGTGCACCCATCTCAGGTCAGAGGACTGTGAGAACAGAGAATAATCTAAAATTAAACTCAGTGAATTATGATAAACGTAACAAAAAATATCTTTTCTTCATCACCAACCTATGTCTTTAATTCTGGCGAGGAACTAGACTTCGGCATTTTTCGCACTTATTTTCAGCAATTACTTAGCATTTATCGATATAAAACATTAGTACTAATCTTACGAGAAATACAAAAGGACATTTCTTCGCATCTTTTATTGAATAAAAATTATTATTCTCCTGAAGTAGAATATATTATTTAAATGAATTTAAATGTGGGACAATGTAAAAATCATATAAATAAGATGGCTTAGAGATAAATAAACAGAAACACGACTAAATATAATGTTGAAGAAAGTAAAGTATATGTTGAAGACAGGGCAAAACCACGAAACGTTGTTGATAAGGTTTAATAAAACCATAACAGAAGAAGGGCAACTAAATAACATATTATTTTCAGAAACGACGATTAGTATTACGAGTATTTAGTACTAATAAAAGGAATTAGAATATCTTTTAATCCAACTCTCTCGAATTCGATTCAACACCAAGATTGAACTCCCTTGCCAAGAGGGTCTGAACCACTGAGCAAAGGGGTGGCTGTAAATGATGAAGATTGAACAAGAGTAATGAAACATAATAACGCGTCGTGTTAATTTTCTGTCTCGTTGGTCAATTGAGTATGATTGGACTATATTGATTGTGACCTAAAAATATGTTGAAAACCAATTAGAATAAGTTAAATTAGATCTTATGGTTAGTTTCTTCACATTTTCTTATTAAACATCAAAAAAAGAACAGTTAACGACTATGTTTATAAAACTTTTTACATATTCTCAAGAAGAAACAAACAAAACATTATTAATTAAATAGCTAGTAAGTTACTAATTAATCTAAGAGTTATTAAAGTTAAAAAATTTATCAAACCTAGTAAAAATATAATTAGTTTTATTAATTATTTATTAGAGTAAATATTTTAGTGGATGCAAGCAACGCTTATTATTACTTCAAAACAATAAAAATCTATTTAACAATAAATAGAATAAGTAAATTTTAAGAATTTCTGCAGAAAAAAACAAATTTTTAACTAACATCAAGGATGCTCCAAAATTTCTGAAAACAGATATTGGGAGAGGGTAAAAAAAGTCTGACGACAGAAAGAAGAAACATAGTGAACAGATGAAAGCATATTGGAAGAAAAAAAAAGAACAAAGAATTAGGAATTGAAATTGGAACGTGGTCCTCAAATGGCCAATTCGCCATAAAAAAAAAAAAAAGAAGTGAATAACTAAGTAATAAACTGGTAGCTATTCAATTAAAATACTAATTTTCTTAAATAATAAATCTTCCCTCTATTTTAAATACGAATTTTAAAAGATTATTATTCCAGAAGGACTGTTAAAGTATGCTCTGAACTCTATGAATCACTTCTTTTGAACACTCTAAGTCACTCACACCTACCCATAATTAATTAATGACTTGAAATAATTTGTAATTTCAAGTAATTAATTACAAATGTCGCAACGCCGAGTGTCGTTTTTGAGATACAGCAATCTTCGGAAACGAGTAACCAAATTCAGGATCACTTTTTGAGCCACCGATTAATAGTTTAATAGGCGTACAAGGATGTCGTGTTGTCCACATCAGATATTTTTGTTTTAATTAAATTAGCTTTCGAATAGAAATGGCAAAACTGGATGGAAACGCATGGATTCGTTGAAAGCTGCACATCGAAATTTTGACCATATTATCCTTACTTACCTAGTAGCGGTAGGAAAATAAAAACATGACTATCATGTCTAATGCCTCGTTTATTTGCTAATAATAATGGTCCGATTTAGATGATTTTTTTTTTTTTTTTAAGAGAATTAACTATCTTTCTAATAATTACAACACACAAAATATACCATAAAATGCATAATTAATGTGTTATGCGCAAATAAAATATTCTTTTGGTCATAACTTTATTTCCTACTTTTTCTGGAGGATATACCTAATATATGAATAGTTAGAAAGCTTTAAGTAGAAGACTTTAGGCAGGTTTCATAAAAATCGTTTGAGCCGTTTTAGATGATTTTTTTTTTAGAGAGAATTTAATTAGCTTTCGAATAGACATGACAAAACTGGGGGAGGAGGAGAGGGTCTGAAACACATAAATCCGTTTAAAACTGCACATCGAAATTTTGACCCTATTACAATATTTTTCTTACCTAGAAGTAGCGATAGGAAAGTAAAAAAGAAACATGCACTCATAATAATATTGCTAATAACACATTAATGTAATCCCATACCCTTTAAAATTATTACTGACTTAGATTTTTTTTCTTCATTGCTAAAATACGCACATACCTGAAAAAAAATCATTCATAATCGATAATAAACAATTTGATTAAAGTATCTACTAACAACATATCAAGGGCAGTCAATTTATCCAAAAATTGGCACAGAGACAAAGAACAGAACTTCTTCTGGAATCTCGACTTTAGCTGTCCTCACAAAATTTAAGCTGTTCCCTGACTAAGATAAGGATTGACGGTGAATAAATTATCTAAGCTAGGTTTTTATTATGACACAGCGTTAGAGGCCACGGCAGTTAAAAGAAACTTATTTCTATGCAAATTTGAGGAGGGCTCGACAAAATATGAATGTCATGGGTTGTGGATTGTGAAACTACACAGATATTTATAGAATAATACTAGTGCCCAGCATTAGAAACGCTAAAAAAAAAAACAGAAATCACGCTTTTGTTAATTAATTTTAGCAAATTATGGAGACAATTCTTCCTACTAAGATCATTATAAACTACTTTATGGAATATCTAACAAGCTCTAATTTGAGTCGCAATAGGCCACTGTAGAAGTCTAGTTCCCGAGATAAAATCTTTCAAAACATAATTTTTTGTTCCAAAAAACGAGAAATCACCATTTTGTGAATTTATTTAGAAACTATTCTTCCTACGAAAATAATAAATATAAATTACTTTAAGATGCACTTAACTAGGTCTAATTTGAGGAGTAATCTGTACCTCTAATAGTTTCCAAGATAAAGTCTTTCAAAACAATTTTTTTTTTCCGAAATCATAATCATTTCGTGAATTAATTTTGGAATGTAACATGGAAACTGTTCATCCCACGAATTTAGTCATCATATTCTACTTTATGGTGCATTTAACTAGCTCTAATTTGAGTGGTAATTGACATCTATACGGCTAATAGTTTCTGAGATATCTAATTTTTCTCATGATGTGATTCAGTCAAAATCAGGTACAATAGGTTTAATTGCCACTCGTTTTGAAATTTAAACTTTCGTGTGAACGACTTGTAAAAATTGACTTTACTGGTGCTTTTTAATGTCCAAGCCAATTATTTTTTTTAATTATTCCTGTCTTTTGATTCTCTGATTATTCAGCTTTGAAACATAGTCAATTATGTTGAAATTAAGCCAAATGCTGAATGACAGTGATCAAAAACCTAAATCAAGTCAAAGTCGGTAATCAACCATCTTTTGAAGCCATTTGTGGCCAAGGTGCGGCCACTTTTATTTTTGTTGGAAAAATAGCTTTTTTTTAATCATTAGTCACGAGGAACATTTTTTTTAAACCAAATTATGGAAGAAGTACATATAGACGTAAAAAGTTTGTGAAACACTGATCTACAGGGTAGGAACATTTCAGAGGAACTGTGGCTACTTCTCGTCTGAGGGATCTCGAACCAATTTTCTCTGTATTCCAGAGCAGAACAGATGGATCCATCGACTGAGTATCTCCACTGACATTTGTAAAGATATGACCACCAATTTTTTTCCAGGTCGCGCTGATGAAACTGGTGGTATGGCTGATGCTATGGATTCGAAATACGAACCTTCATATACTTATACAAGCAGCCTTCAGATAAGTCACTAATTTAATGTACCACTGGCAGCAAATTAATGAATAGTGGTATGATTCGATTGCCAATGAACAATATGGAGCCAATATATAAAAATCACCAAAATGGTAAGCAGGATATTTTCTCGTGGCAACGACGATATGTTACATATCATGGACAAATCATGCCAGAATGCTACGTCCAATTTTTCGACTTTCGATTCAAATTAAAAAATTTGGAAGGGAACACTAGGCATGTGATGTCAAATAATTATTCTTATTTAATAACTAATTGAAAAATGGTGGATAAATGTATTCACTGAGTAATAAAATAACGAATAAATTAAGTTTTTCATAATTTATTACTTTTTTCTTAATAAAATTTGTCTAACATTGGTTTTAAACGAATGCACAGTGCGGACATAGCTTTAAATAGAGTAAGCTGCTTCACCATATTTGATATTAAATGAAAAGTAATCTTGGAATAAACTAAAAAAGCAATTTGACTCGATTTTTTCTTCAAAAGTTCGGAAATTCAAAAAATGTTTACGTGAACAAGAAGTGCATAATGGATAGAAATATATTATTATAATATAAGATGATGTTACACTTCGCAAAGAACATTGCAAAACACTTTATTTTCAGAACAATATACATATAATTTGTTTTTTAATAGCACGTTTAATATCTATTTAATGGTCTGTTAGCTCAGAACAATCAGAGGAAATACAATTTATAACACAAAGATTACGTATAATCGGTAGCTTATTCCACGAAGTTACTTGCTAAAAGTTTTTGTCCTTTAGTACCTGAATATCTAAATGTATTATTAATACCACGATAGAAAAGTATGAGTAAGTAAGTCCACTGGGATAGAAAAGTATTAAAAATCCATGAAGTAATTCTTTTGTTAGTTTTCGATTGATGGAGGTATATTAACAAAACGTTAATTAGCTTCACGGACTGGTTTTGTTAATCTACACCGATCGCTTATAAAAAAACTGTGAACTTAATTAATTACACATTAATTATGGTAATGAAGACCAAGATAAACCTCAAACTCAGAGATCTTGAAAACTATAAGAACCGCAATAATGGGGATCAAAGCAGTTTTGTGTTGATTAGAATATAGGTTTTAGATAATAAATAATAAAGCAATAACACATTAATATTAGCTAAATAAATCTGAAAATGGATCTCCTGGTATGACTAAACTAGAAGTGGATAACAACAATTGACTAAAGTCACCGGTTCAATATTAAGACGATTTTTGGACTTTAAAAAGCAGAAAGTAAAAATTGAATTTTGAAAATATTCATTAGTACTAATTGTAATCAAAACAAAAATATTTATAAAAAAATTTCTTGGTCGAGCAACAAAACAGATGCTTTGAGACGACAAAGTAGCAAACCCTTAGTTTAGTAGCAAATGTATATTTTTAAATATCGAAAGCAAGAACGTTACAATACTTCATAGCTATTAAAATTATTTCTCACGCTGATAGTGGGAGGTGCGAGTCCATGGAAAGAGGAGTATTTCCTACAAAGTTACCGGTCATTGGATCCTAAAAATTCGAAAGCCCGAAGAAAATGGTAGATTAAAAAAGGGACTCAAAAATTGTGAACAGAATCTCCATTAAATCATTATTGCAAAACTTAAAACAATATTAAAAGAACAAATATTACAGAAACAAGTAAAAAGAAACAACGGCTATATTAAGTGGCGGGTCCCCTGTACCTGTGATCCTCATATAGAGTGAATGGCTTTCTTATGTTAATCAGCCTGCCATTTTCTGCCGGTTTTCATAAGACCATGTCAAAAATTTTAATTTGTTTATATAACATCTACTTAGTAAATAAAGCGAACTACGGTAATAATTTGCAATTATTCTTTAATCAACTTTAAAATAATAAATTTAAAAACTTGTTAAAGATGTGAGAATAATACATATTTCGATATATGAAGTGTTTATTACTTTATTGAAAAATAAAGAGAGAAAACTAATTTAAACCCTAAGAAAAATTACGGAAAAACTTGCACTTTCAAAATACACTGCCCTGATAACATTCAATTTGACAAAATACCTAATTAAACTTTATATATATATATATATATATATATATATATATATATATATATATATGTGTGTATATATATATATATATAATACGATAAATATGACTTTACAGGCTGTTTATAATAACCAACCGCTGTTACTCCAACTGCATTCAAAACCGTCAATGAAATCGGATAGCCAACTATATCATATTTCGAAGAGCAAACAATCAAACAGCTTTTAGGTTATATTTATTGAGGATATCTTTTACCATAAAAGGGATGGGGAGGTCGAAAGTGAACATAATTACTGATGCAATAATTAAGGACACTGAGTAAACCATTCATGGGGTATATAAAGACTCCATTAACATCGATCCCCACCAGCAGACCTTCAAGCACACGGTAGTTGCACAGATGGTTCTATTACTAGTCTATAATGGTTCTATTATTAGTGAATATATTTATTTATTTTATAGGATTCGATGACAAATCTCAAGGGTCACTTGTATATCAAAAAATAATTATTTTTATTTTTATTTTACTGTTGATTATTGAAATACTTATAAGCGTTCATTCCTTTGTTAAAATTCATTACCAGATCTGATTAAATATCGTAAAATTCGAATTACACAGAAGAAATGTTTGTTTATATTAACGGAAAAAAAAATGTTAATCAATTTTAGTAAAAAACAGTTTTTCACAGCGATAAATGGCTTGGCAGATTTATAACAATCAGAGCGAATAATTAATTAATTCTAAATGAAAAAAAATTAAGATCAACTGCAGTTTCGGAAGTGATGGTGAACTTAGTATTTCTTTTTTTATTTCTTGTTATTATTATATAAACTAAATAATGTTATTAAATGAAATAAAATTATATGTTTACAAATAAAGTGGCAACAAAAACTTTTAGATTAATTAAGAAAAATTACCTAAAAAAATACCATGGATATTATTCATCCAGGTATATTCCATTATATTCTACCACTTTCCCCGATCATTACTGGAGCATAGGGTGATGATTCTATTTCTTCTGTTTGAAAGGGATAAACACCTCCAATCGTGGCTAGTTATAATTTTTCGACGTGCCACTCTTTCCAAAACGTAACATTTGACCAGAACAGAACATAGGTGGAGCAACCCGTTGAGTTCGTTTCTTCTTCGGAGAATGGTTTCTTTGGCCACATCTCAGTATATGCTTAAAGATCATTGAAAATCACTTGAGGGGCTGATGATAACTGAAAATTTAATTGGTGGACTCATTCACCAAGCGTTCAGGCTAAAAACAGATGCAATCATACCTGAATCCCTACTATCCGTGCTTAATCAATGGGTAAAATGTTAAATAAGAAAAAAAATTGACAATCTCCAAAAATTCAAATGTTTTCTGTCAGAGGACCAACGCATTCAAAAGTTTTACTCAGATATTTTCTGTCACACATGTGAAAGCAATGAAGAATCAGAAGTTGGCTAATCTAGTCTGAATGTAATTTTATAATCACAAACAGTTTTCTTATATTTGCTTTTAAATACTTTTATCATAAATAAACACTTTTTGAATATATTTATTGAGAATTATTATTTTCTTTATTTTCGTAAAGATAATTGATTTGAGAAACCCCATGAGTCAAGCAAATTTAAATTAAAATACCATATCGACTCATATTTTCTTAATTGGCAATATAATAGGTTCAGGGTCAGTCTAATATTACTTACTTAGTCTAATACAGTTTAATTATCAGTCGTTTTGGTTTGCTTTAAACCACTACACTTTGGTATGGATTATTTATCGTTTTTTTTCGAAAATCTGGTCTCCATGACTGACTTATGAGGTTTCTTAAATCACCGATTCATTAGTAAATTGAATATATTCGTGCGAATTTGCTTTGACCAAACATGAAAGAGGTACAGGAGTGTTGTCTTTCAGAAAATTCGCTTTGTAAAATTTCATCAAAACAAGTTTCTCAATTTTTTAAAACTTGATAGAGTACAAATCTGAGTCGCTTCCAATACTACAGAGTTTTAAATAAAAAAACTCTATAAGATTACATCAAAGGCTATTCCCATTATTAAAACAAAAAAAAAACACAGTATGTATCAACATTTCACCTTACATAGCTTGCATTTCTTCAGCTGTATCACAAGTATATAGTTTATTATTCAAACTTCTTAATAGATCGCGGGCCACAATTTATTTTCATGATATTCTCGTAGCAATAACACTTAAATGTAAAGACAGTTGAGGTTTGGATAATATAAAAAATTATTAAACTATACCAACACATAATAGCAAACTAAATTAAATGTCGTAGGTATTTAAATAAGGTAATTAAATAGCTTTATTTTAAACTAAATTTTTGTTCGGGAAATTCTAAAATGCAGGATATAGTTCCTATGTTGTTTTAATTTATTACAGATTACAACTGTGACAATCAAGATTTATTTTAGGAAGATTTATAGTTGTCAAGTCTTCTATACTCTTAACTACTTGGGGCTATCAGCTGACCGAATCAGGAATCTTCAGGACACATTACGGAATTAACAAGAAACATTAAGCATCGTAACATCGGCATTAATTAATATAATTTATACGGACTAATCTCAAGAGATGGTTAACAATAAAGTCATAAAAAATGATATTGATTAACATAAATATCCTAAGAACATAAGCACTTTAAATTTCAAAGAGCCTTAGCTACGTTTCCAAGAATAGATTATCTGTTAATAAGTGTGAATGCTTCACAGATGACATCAGGGACTCCCTTCTTAACCATGACCCAAATTGTCTCTTTCAAAGGCATTCTATTCAAGAAAAAAAAAAACATTACCTATATATTGATGTTTTTTAGTTCATTTACATAACGGACAAAATATATGTAAAAATAACAGTACGTAATAAATTCTTACTTTCAGCGCTATATGCGATATGCGAGCAGAGCCCTTTGATCCATTGAAGTGACGCTCTTTAAAGAAAGTAAATAAATAAATGAAAGTTGACAACTAAGTCACCCAGAATATACATATTTCATTAATTAGAATAAGGTAATTACAGAAAAAAAGTGAACAACAGTTATTAAACATGTATCGCCTTTGAAAAATCACGATCGAAAATCACCATTCAAAAATAAAATACACCAGATTATACCTACGTCGAACAAATAAAGACTGAAAAAGAAATCGAGTTGATAGATAGCTCTTAGAAATATCCCATAGCTATCGACTGCAATATGTAACCAGAATCTTGTTTACAAATCATTTACGGTTCACTATTTGCTTTTTATGCAGCAGTATCAAATATTTAGGCAGACTTTATTGAGCAGATGGGTAATCGTAAATATTTTTCGCATTGAATTAAATCAGTGCAGCACCTGTTACAGATCAGATAAAACTTGAAGCATACATGGAATCATTTGAATATTTAAGGAACGATAATACGTATTTCGGGAATATAGGTCAGGGAAACAATTAGATAAATGTGGTGTTTTTGTTATATTTATAATATAAAATATATAAATACAATTTTTTTTTTTTATTCTCTACTGAAACATAATAAGATAAAAAGTTTCATACCAAAAGTTAATATGACTATTTTATATTTAACAAAAATACATAAAAGAGTTATTTTTTCATAGGCAAATACCTTATCTGCTCAAAAGATTTCTATTATTAAAAGTTTCTGTTAATCCTGGACCGATGCAAATCCCCGTTTTTATCAGATCATTTCATAAAATATACTAATTTTTTTTTCTTTTATGAAGAATCAATTTTATTATTACTTTTTCCTTTTTTAAATGTTTCTGAAGAAAATGTTAAAAGCCATATAAACAAGATAAGACCATCCATGGTAATGGTAAGCGGTGAGTAATGAAAAAGATCAACCTCATCCAAATGAGTGAGCGGTTCAAACCAATTCCTGAACTGAGTTGTTTTGACTAGTTATAATATAATTTCTAATTTATTTTTTTCACATATGAAATGATACAATCAGTCAGGGTATTAACTAGCCGAGATATATAAATATTATATAGATATACAAAAAAATATAAATATATAAAATATAAATATATAAAATATAAATATATAAAATATAAATATAAATAAATATAAATATAAATATAGATATATAAAAAAAAATAATAGGAAATATTTAACACACACCAATTTGTCATTTTGGAATATTTTATGAAATTACCGGTTTACCAGAATTTTTTTCCGACAGGTAGACATCTTCCTAAATTATGCAGTTCTTATACAAGTGAGTAGAATAGAATTGTATGATTTGAAATATTAATAATAAAATTATGAGGAGAGAGAAATACTTTTTTTATCTGAGAAACAAATTTTTTTATCTCTACAATTAAACATGGTCTGGAAAACACGCATATGTTGTTAACTGTATAAACAAAATGGCTACTCTTTACCAATTTGACAGAGCATAGATTCACATAAGTCCCTTTTAAATCCAGATAATACTCTGGACAGATTTTTAGGATGGTACTAAAACAGAATAATTTTTATTGTATATCTTGCATTACCCTACCTTATTTTAATAATTATCCTAATAACATTTTATGATAATATTAACCCTAATATTGACTATGTAGAGATTAATTTATTTATCTATACATAAGTAACTAAAGATGTAACAGTCTGATTAAGGACAAGCAAAAAACGTGTCATCAATAAAATGTTTATTTTTTTTTACTGTTTGGCTTGAATGTCAGAATTTATTTATCTAGTGCCAATTTGTCACAATTACTTTTCTTTTATCTGTAGAATTTAAAATAATCTCTAAAGCCATGTAGAAAAAGCAGGGCTCTAAAATAACTGTGCACTTTTATTTTGAAAAAGTTCCTGTTCTAAATTAAACTTTTTCTTAAAACTTTTTTGAAAGAGTCTATGTAAGGCCTTTTATGTAAAAACTTTTATTATAAATTCTTACAAGAACTTAACGGTCAGAACTTATATAGTAAACGTTCTTTGAGAACTTTATGGTAAGAACTTTTATATTATATTAGAGCTTTTAAGTGAGATTATAATAAAAGTTCTCATTACTTAATTTACCATTTTAATATGGTACTCGTAAATACTTGGGAAATTGTGGCTTGAACATTTTCTGGTCTAAAAATGTTATTCCTTTTAACAAACACTCTGCAGGTGATTTAATTAAATTAAAGGAATTTTTCTATTAAAATTAATTGTAAATAAAATAAATAAAAAATTATTGTTTTTCTATTTGTTCTATTATTTTGAATTTTATTTATTATTTATGTTCTTTGTTAAAAGATTTTTTAATTTTTTCAACGATACTGCAGTCTCCCGAGATTTCTTCAAAGTCCTCAAGGCCTCTCTCAAGCTTTGTCCCATAAGCATGTGAAAACTTATGTTTAATAGGTTCTAGTAGAAACTTCTATTAACAGAGCTTTATAAAAAAAGTTTCGGCAAGAACTTCTATTAACAGAACTTCATAAAAAAAGTTTTGGCAAGAAGTTATATTAACAGAACTTTTACCAAAAACTCTTAATAATATAAGTTCTTAAGGAACTGTTTATCAGTAAGTTCTTTTGCGTAGAACTTTTATGTTAATACTTTAATTGTAAAAGTATATTAATACTTTAATAGTTCTTAGTCGACATCCGCATGATGGTATAAAAGGATCAATCCCTTCTTAATAGTTTTTGAAAAAGTTCAATAACTGTTTCAAGGCTTGAGTAAAAGCTAAAACCTATGGACTGTAATGTTGCATACATTTTGAAAATTACCGTTATTGAAATACATATATTTATATTAAATAAATAAATTATGCAAATGATCGACTATGTTATACCTGAAAAAGTGGATTATAACGAATAGATTTATCTTAAAAGTTGGAAATTCATTTACTGCATAATAAATCATCGGTGCTCTTGACATTAGAAAAACTCGAGATAAGGGTCAGTGAATTAGCTATAATTGCATACAAACACAAAAGGCAACAAGTTACATAACAAGTGCATTAAATCGGCCTCAAGGTAGAGAAACTGCAACTGTAGACACAGATGGAACTGACCGTTCCTGGCAGACAGGCTGTCTTGGGGAGCGGCAGTTCGATTGTCGGCCGAACGATGTATCGATAGTTTGCTATCGAACGGAGGTAGCCGAGGGAACGGCGGGCAGTCCCCGTCAGGATGAGAAACTGTTACCATGGCTTGTCGTCTTCTGGTTACCATCTTCTTCCTCACGTCATTAGCGGGGTTGTGTGTGGCTGCGGTGCCTAATAGAGTATACAACAGTGAGTATTAATGCCTATAACGGCATAATATTGAACTCTATTTTTTTTAGTGTGAAAAATCGAGAACAAATATATTTCGCGTAAAATATATATATATATATATATATATATATATATATATATATATATATATATATATATATATATATATATATATTAATTCATAAATCGATTTATATTATTGTTAATAGTAATCGAAAAATGATCGATTAGTGTCATTTTCGTCAGATCGATATTTGATGAGTGGTACAGTGAGTAATTAATAAGTCAGCAAAATAGAAGCTCAATGTCGTGGATAAAAAAAACATCCTATACTATCCTAATATTTATTATTTATTCCAAGTGCGATCAATTAAATAATTAACAACTGTCAATTTTGCTAAAATCGTGATGATCGTGATTTTTTTTAAATACTAACAGAAACTAAATGATGATCGAATATAACTAGGAAACATCAACATTTGTGCAGGGTCTGTAAATGCATTTATAAACCAACATAAAACAACAAAAATAAACTATAATCAACAACAATATTAATATTGTTCATTTTTCTTGGGATTCTAAATTATATAAAATTAATCATATTAGGTTGATGTGGGATTAATAAGGTCTTTTTCTTAATCTAATTTGATTAATTTTATATAAAAATACACTATTTAATTATTCATATATTTTCCATCAATGCATTAGTATATGAAGATATTATTTAAATATTTCTCACTTTAGTAATATATTATGAGATGCAAATAGACATTGGAAAATAATTTTGTCGGCCTATAAAAGATAATAAATACTACATATAAAATATAAAATGTCATTAAAGTCATGATTGAAGTAAAATATGTATGACAAAATTACTGCTAGTTGTTATTCTGATTGAGTTGACAATAAATAAATTCCCAAATTCAGAATTATATATAGTTACAAGCTAATTTTATGTAATTAAATAACTCAAAACATACAAATGCTCCACACTTATCAATAAATGTTTCTATTCCATATAGGGTTAATGAGTCTTAATGAAAACTCTATTTGTTTATCCATATTCGAATCGAAATAGTAATAATTATATAAAGTAAATGAGGTGTATATATGACATGTATATTATTCATAAAAGGAACTAAGAACTTGAAACGGTTTTTAATAAGTAGAATACATTTTTAATTTGTTTAAAAAGTTAAAAAAAATGGAGATCAATTAATTTGTGTAGACAAAAATAGATAATAAAATAAAAATATTTCAGTACATATACTTTTTTTAATCATACCCATAAGTATAATTATTTTCCTTTCTCACCTTTCTTCTCATTAAAACATAAAAATAGCGCGATATAAATAAATAATAGTTCCTTTACACAGTACAACGTGTCAATAATATATAGATGCAACAGCACAAACGATTTCTGATAGTTGTATTTTGTAGGAAAAAAAAAATACACACAAATTAAAACAAGAATAACTAAATAGTACATATTAAATTAAATCAATGTCGTCAATTCAAACAACTGAGAATAATTAGAAGAAATTATAAACAAGAATAATTAAAAAAATAAAAATAAAATGACAGTAGTTTGTTGTGAAAAACTGTAGTAAAATTATTTAACTATAAATACAAAAGTAAATTTCATTTCAAAGTAATTAATTTGTAAAAAAAAAATAAAGTAATAATAATAATAAATCGTTAAATGCCAGAACATTTTTGATTTTGTTCAATTTTTTTAAGATTCATTGATTTCATAGAGAAAAATTTACTTTAATAATTATATTTAAAAAATAAAGCTTAAGCAATACACTATCGTGGCTGTCAGCATCTAGATTGCAATAAAGAAATTTAAAAAATAAGTTTTTTCGTTTCTTCATAAAACAAAGACAATCTTTCAAGTCGAATATCAGCATGAGAGGTGCTGATGTGAAGTTTATTAATTCTTATAATCAAACTAAACGCTCTATCTATTTTACAGATAAAGCTTTGTTTGCTGACAATAAATTTGATTCGTAATAGCTTTTCAAAATGTCGGGAAAGAAAATTTGTATTTCTTCCAGTGAGAAACGAAATATGCTAAGCGAAGAGAAGCGTCGCACTATTGAAATATTTCAAATCCATTCTAAACGCGTTAATCCGTACAGAGCCGGAATTCAGGTCTTATCACATCGTGATCGGGGCACGTAAAACCACGTTTTTCACAAACTGAGAGAAGAGCGCGGGTCACGTCGTTATAAGTTTTGTATAAATGTGTGGTAGAATGAGGGAAATAAAGCTATATTTATAGCTTTTAATTATATTCAAGATATGTTACTAATGTCTGTTGCCCTATCTCATACATAGTATTACCGCTCCAGCCATAATGCACCGGCACAAAACGCCCAACAACTTGCTAAAAATGCGTGAGCACTAAATACTAAACCGCAACACTAAACTGCGTTCATGGCTTTCAAAATAAAACTTAAAATAAAATATATTGTTAATTTGGTGATCAAAGAGATCAATCGCATTTTGTGAAAATAAAAATTTGTTGCTATTTATCTTCAACCAAATTTAAGCTTCATTGTTTATAAAGTTATGAAATTGCCAATAATTATTGATCATTTTAAAATTTTGTCAATACTGAAGCGTATTTTTAGTTCAGGCACAGGTAAATATCAATAACTTTCCATTTTCAAAAAAATATATTTGATCACTTTTATCTCCAAACCGACAATATTCAAAAATGATATGTTTCAAAATAATTTCCATTTTGATAGGTATGCTGTTACACTAGAAAATTATTTATTTTTTTTTAATTACGAAGTTTTATGAATTACAAATTAAACATATATATATATATGTTTAATACATTCACAAACGAAAATTTTATTGTAGGTTCACCAATATCATAACTTAATAGTGCTATAGTTATGACTATAAACGTCATATATTATTTATTAGATTTATACAGGCATCCACAGCAGAGGTGATGTTTGCCGACGTACAATACTTTTATTTTTAAAATATTACTAATAGGAGTTCATAATATTAAACAAAAAGAAATTTTATAAATTGAAAAAAAAAATTGGTTGTTGCTAACCTAATTAACAACGCAATTCAAAACTTATCATGCAAAAAAAGTGAAATAATTTCATTTAAAAAAATAAAATAGCTCCTTAGTTTGTTTTCAGCTCATAGCTTTCACTTTAAACGTAATTTCTTATTCAAACGCAAACCCAAAATGGGCCAAATGATCCAATTAAAAAACCTATCAAAGATGAATCGTTTTGTTGTCAAGTAGGTAGTACTGGTTTCCAATTTCCTTCACCTTTAAAAATTAATGCGGAATTTTGTTTCATCACAACCATCAGTTAATACTAATTTTTACCATTGTATATATATATATATATATATATATAATAAATATTAAATAAACAAATATTATGTTTAGAATAGAAGAATCTAGTCAGCATTCTAACCGATTTATATATACTAAAAGATAAAGATATAAATTAGGAAAAAAAGATTCCTAATAAGAGATTCCATTGATAGCGTCTTAGATGCCAAGTTCTTGGAACACAGAGAAGACCTATTCTCTCTAAGGAGCCGAACCAATTTAATGTTAAAGATGTTATCGTAAATGCTCTTGTATCAAAAATAGAGCTAAAAAGTTAAGAGACTAAAATAGAACAATATTAATTTATTGGAGTACAGACAATAGTAAATTAACAACGTAAGGGTAAATAATCAATGATTACATTAACGATAGAAAATGATTATTGATTTAATTAAAATAATAGTAGCAAACCAGTAATGTTTATATAACTAGTTCATTATATGGTATCTATTATTTTTAAACATTACAATGGAATATATGTTTCGTATATTATTAAAAAATATTATTTTTTTTTAAATTTAACAAATGAATGTGTGTATATATCTCGAACACCAGCCTATTACATTATTAAGAATAACATCCAACACTAAACGAACAAACCTTAAAACTAGAGAGCTCAAGTAAAATTCATGACACAACCAATTTGAAGTAAATGTAACAAGTACAAAGCAAGGAAACAAAATTGAAATATAAAATGTATCAAAGATAATTTTCTGAGGAGACGTTTCTCGAACCTATAATTTTTGCCAGAGAACTGATTTATTACAATACTTAACTTTGAAGTGAACTGCTATTTCCAGCGGAGGATTATAAAAAAATATACTAAGGCAGGTTATGGCCTCGAGGCGGTAACGGCGGATTAGAGGTGTCATTAAATTTAATATAAAAAAATTATTTCCTTTTTATTATGCATCATAATATTTTTCTAAGAAACAAATAATTTATTTTGAAGTTAGTTGGTAAGATCCAGTTGATTTACTTCAATGACTTGACAATATTTAAAGTGGAGACTGAATAAATAAAAACATTGCAGAGATACAGTGAGACGAGGTGGACTTAACTTCGAATTTATTTGAACTGTTTCTTCTCTTTAAATATAAAGGTATTAGATATCACTAAGCTTATATTGGATTAGATGGTAATGGGCGGCAGATAATAATTTCAGCAGGCTGTGTTCCTTCCCAACAGTTAGTTAATAGGAAAAAATATTTGTACCAGGTCTTAAGCTAGGTGTCCACTTCACATTCCTCTGAGAATCGACCAGAAGAGGTGGCTCACTCTCGTGGAGAGTTACTAACGACATTTTTCGCACGATTTAATCAAATGGACACATAGATTTACTATCTTAGAAATAATTAATTATTAAACAAAAATGTAATAAAATCACTAAAAAATAATAATAATCATATAAATGTGGCCTTTTATTAGGTTAAAAAATTGTAAAAAAATAAAAGACGAAGTAAAAAAAAAATAAAGTAGCTACAATTGCTTTCGTCTGTGAGGTTTTTGTTTTCATCTTGATTTGGGAGAAATTCAATAATAAAATATGATTCTGAAAATAGCTTTATATGATCAAATTCATTCTATACTCAATACCTAAAATCTTCCTTACAACCATTAATGATCATCAATAAATCACATACCAGGTTATTGTCTTAGGTCTTTATAATCTTTGTAATAAGAACCAATAGTAGAAATATACAAATAACTCTCAAAAATACATAGTCTACAGCGCATTGCTTCACTAACACAAAAATAGTATAAACAAAGCACTAAAATTTATTACGTTGAAAAAAAACAAAACAAAAAAAAAAGACTGCAAAGAAGAGAAAGCAAATGAGCAAAAGCAAAAATCAGTAAAACAAATGAGAAACCTATAAATAACAGTGGGAAATGGGAAATGTTCGAGTGGGCCCCACCGCTCCTAAATGATGTAAACAATTTACAATAGGCAGTCTGAATCATTTTATCGGAGCTCAGGATGTTCAATATATCTTCATTAACGTAAAACCAGGATGATTAATGCCAGAAAAAGATCAAGTGGAAGGAGAAACGAGCCCTGCCATCTAATTTTGAAAAGTTCTCTAAGCTTTGTTTTTCTCTTCCTCGATGGAATGCTGTTCTAGGATTCCAAGTGTACCCTTCAAGGAACGCAATCACTCCCAGAAAAAAACCCATTAGAGAAAAATACATGTTGAAAATCCGATCTAGCTTCTCGCAATTATGCAATTAAGCGATTTCAAGCGATTAATGCAAGCATGAACCATGTAAATCAGGGTGACGGTGAAAGGCAGTTTTTCAATTATATCCAAAAATCAATTTCTTTACTCCTCTAAATAGTTCTTTACTCAGACATAGTTCGTTATATCATAGTCCATACCACGCTTAACTAACGAATATGAAAAATATCATTTACGAGTTCCTTAGTTTTATTAATTTGCCATATCAACAATCTAATAGCTACAAAATAATATCTTATAAACACAAATCTAGGACTCAGAGAAGTAAAATGGATCAGAGATAAAAAATATATATATTCGCAATAGGGAAGTTGAAAGTAAAATATAAAGTTCTTTTTGGTTTTAACGTGGTGAACGATATGAGTCTTTTCAACTGTGTCGTGTATAAGCTTGGGTTCTATGATTTTCAAGAGTTTAGTTTCGTTCAATGCTTTCGATTCGAATGTCTTTTCTTCTTGTTGTGATGTTTCGTGTTATTCAACTGTCAAAAGTCAGTCCAAGGTTGAACAAAAAATGGTTTTATACGAAAGCATTTAATTTTATTATTATTCAATTAAATTTCAAAGCTTTAGATTGATTAATAAATTGTAACTTTACTAAACTTTATTAGAACTTTGTGGAAAACAAAAACTTTTTATAAACTAAAGATACTGTTCCAATACATTACATTTCGAATTTTATTTTAAACTCCTGATACAAAAATGGAGTGAATACCTCAGCGGGTAAGGCACTTCTAACTGCGGGGCCTAGATTCGTGCCCGGCTAATATTAGATAATTATTTATTGTTTTATATCGATCGTGGATCGATTCTGGGGTCGGGAGCACTAGTGGGATTCACCCAGCCTCTAATCCTTCAATGGGTTGAGCGCGATCTTCCCCACATCAACTCTCCTTGTATAACCGTGAGTCAAGAAACAATATATTTTTTATAGATACCAAGACAAATGAATATTAGAGGCGAAACATCAAAACGTGAAAATTTTCAGTTTTTAAGATTTTTATTGTAGTAACTAGCTAAGAAATTTAACTTTTTTCGATAAACACTTTAAGGAGTTTAAGTGTATAATAAATATATTACTAAATGTAAAGAAAACGGCACTTCTTATACGTATGTATAAAATATTCTATGTTCTTGCAGTTTACATCTAAGAAAAGAGTTAGAAACCCTTGATGCAGCCGAATCCCTCGAATGCATTCCGATACGATAAGCATGAAAAAGATGTATGATGCAGAACACTGTTCTTCATTCATCTCTTGGCTGTGTCAATTCAGCAGTTAGCTGAAGAATAATCAAATAGCTAAGCATTTAATCAAATTAAACAATTTGAATTCTATACCTATTCTGCCAAGTATACAATGTCAAACAACAAGGACACTAGACCTTTGTTTAAACTTTGAGATATGGTTCATATTAAAACAAAAATAATATGTTGGACGCTAAACGCTAATAATTGTCCGCAGTGTACTTAATTTTTCAGTAATATTAATTATAAATTTCATATATAGCTTTAGTATAAATAGGGCTAGTGCTGCACTTGCTCCAGAAGCCGATTCTTGGCATGTTTCTGAACTCCTAGCTATGGCAGACTTCTATTACTGTACTTCTATCTTCAGTCTTTAAAGATTAATGTGACAGATCTCTGGGTCAAAGAGTTAGAATAATTGCAATCAGGCTGGTCTGACGCCAGAAAAAAAAAAAAAAATAACACATGCTAACACAAAAGGCTAAATGACGTCCAATACCAAACTTATAAATAATGCTGTAATTGTAAAAAAAAAAATAAAAAAATATGATAGCGTTTAATTTAAAAACAGATTTCGTAATTTTTTTTTTAAATAAAAACGATTGATTAAATCTATGCATCACTAAATCTAATATCACCATTATCAAGCAGCTTTCATTGGGTGGTCGGGAAATAAATATAGGTATTTAAACAATCTTAGAAAACCGAAAACTTTTAATTATCGATGATTCTGGTTATACAGAGCGCAAAAACTATATATATATATATATATATATATATATATATATATATATATATATATATATATATATATATATATATATATTTAGTAATATATTTAGTTATTTTCGAGATATTTTTTATCAAATTGTTTTTTGTTTTATGAAGTGTTCCAGGTGCCTAAAAGAAATAGTAACAAATGACTAAGTGAGAGGTTTAGAAATTATTGTTATTATTTAAATGTAGATTTTATTGAATAATTAATAGATGACCGTAAAAATTATTATGAAGGAATGAGATGGTCCGATAGGCGGTCAATAAATGGATCACAAATAGTTTAATTTATATTAAAGAATTTCCTTGTTTTTCTTGTTTGTTTTTACAAAATACCTTATATCAATGATTTTTTTGGCGCCAGTTCAATTCACGAGGAACTCATTTTCCACTTTTAAGATAGCCGCATGGTTATCAATAATGTGCAATTTTAAGTTTTCCCTCAAATATACAAACAATTGTAAATAGGTTTTCTTTAACAAGTATTCGAGAATGATCGGTGAATATCAAGAAAAGTTCTTCCGCAACATTTGATGGATGAAATTTCTCTGAAAAAGTATTTTAGTTGAAGATCGAACTACTGATATAATAAGAGTAAAATGCTATGTATAATGGTAAACATTACTATATAATAATTCAACAACGCAAAACATTACATTATACACAGCATTAAGCTAAAAAAAAAAAAAATCAAATATTGTATCACAAGCCAAATAAAGACACCCAGGAGGCAATAACCTAGATACTCTTGTTACACCTCACAGCAGCTTCAACTAGTTAACTGAATAATGCTAACACGAGGAACAACTCAAGTCTAATTATCCTAATTAATACTGTCTCACCTCTAAGGTGGAACCGAGAAAAAATTATACCTGTTAAATATTTTCAAAATTCATAAATGTTACTCTATCTATTAGATTTTTTTATATAAACGATTAGGTATAAAACAGAGGAAGTGACAGCCGAGCACGTTGGGGCGAAGGTCCCAGAGTGCCCGGTTCGGAACGTTGTTGGTTCGATTCCCATCTGGATCAGTTAATATTTATTTCGCGGCGATCTCGTGAAATGAATCTTGACACACTCACTTTGGTTAGTACGCGACAGTGACGTAAAGGTAGTCGTCAGGGGTTGGCCAAAAGGACCACCGGACTAGTTACTCCCACCAATACCAGTACCAGTTGATATCAAATAGAAAACAAATAAATGTGAGATATTGCAACATAAAAATACATTATTTTTTTCTTTATGAATGTAAAGATCAAGGCATAAATAGAGGAAATTCTATTAAAAAACTATAGCTAAAATATCATTTTTTTTTTTAGAAAATCAACAAATGTTAAATTGATAATTTAAACTGTTTCGATAGTTTACATAAGAGTCCAAGAAATATTCTAATATTTGATAATAATAGTGGATTTAACAAGGAATCAAGATTAGATCCATTGTTTTGTGTACTTAATTCTTCCTTGTCATCCGTCTATTCATCCCCCGATAGAATACCTTCATGATTTAATTACATCACTATCGGGGTCATTATCTCAGGAATGTCTGTGTCAGGAATAGAGAATCAGTTTGTACCTGTTAGGACATAAATATACGGCGATAAGGCACAGGGACATGCCACTAAAGAAACTATAAATGAATGCCATTTTCCTTTTAACTGTTAGAAAGATGTGACATTAATTTATACTATACAAATAGATATTTCCAAACAATTTAATAAATATTTAAAATCCAATGACCTAAATAGCAGTAATTCCTAAAAGAATTGGAAGAAAATTTGACTAATTTTCTATAAAATTGAGTAACTGTCTTATTTTTGTTAAATTAAAAGGAGAGTAACCTCCTGAAAATTTCTAAGATATATAAAGTGCGAAGATAAATAGTGCAAAGATGATACTCGTGAAAACCGCCGCATTTGCTATCAAATTTGGTTTGAAATTGTTTATTCTATAATTATTTTTTTGAATTCTAATGTTCTGAAATAAAAAACGTATATTATATATCTGTAGCCATAGGTAAAAAGTATAAGGAGTAAGCAAAAGGCATAAGAATATGGTTTCAACTTATTCTTGAAAATCTTTTAATTAATCATTCTTTATTTAAATTTGCCTGCTCTTTCCAGTGATAAAAATCTTGAAATCTAAATCTGCATTGTATTATTGATAACAGGGGCAGACAGAATCTTTTTTGGAGGGAGATTTACAAGTATCACAAGTATTTCCATTATAGATAGCTGCTGTAATAAGTACTTCATAAATCGCTACTAGAGCAATGCGATCTGGCCACTGGAGCTACCTCACGACACAAATGTCCTTTCCCCGTTAGCAGTTCAATGATCCGCGTTCTTGGAGTGGATCTGTGGAGGCGTTTAGAAGCATTCGAGGGACATATCCTAATAAAGTATGCCTTTAAATACATACAGCTTACGGAAGCTTTCAAAAGTTGGAGAACAGAAGGTTAAGATATATATACATAGACATACATACATATTAAATGGTAGTTTTGAAATTGAGAAAATTTAAAAGAACGACTGAATATATTAATATTGCTTCCAACAAGTTGAATGCAAAAGTCAATATCTATACCAGTAGTCATAAAAAATAAAATAACAAGAATGAGGCTAATGTAAGATTTTGACTACGATACAGCAGTATCTTAGGTGCCCATGTTTCTGCTATTAATGTTATGGAAATGATAGCTTTAGAAATCGGCAAAGAAATAAATGCAATAGATATAACGGGAAAATTAGATTTCCTTACATTAATATTTTAATTTATATATTTAAATAGGTGGCATGATAGTAGTTAAATTATTATACTAGGAGAGGGGAGAGAAAGGCACATTCCGAAATCCAAATGTAATTACTATAAATACAAAATAAAATTTAGCCTTAATTTATTTATTAGTTTATTATTTATTTATATCCCTACCTTAAGGTTGTCTACAGCTATTATCTATATTTACTAACAGATGGTCATATTTTTTCTATTGATATAACTTAGGAAAAGGTTAGAAGGAGACCATACAGTACCCGCAATACTGAACGATTGGAACGGTATAGTGGATTTAAACGACGGACACAATCGGACGCACCTAAAAGTTGTATTACTTTATTACGAAAAAAACAAAGAGCAGTGGAAGTGTGAAGAAAAAATGTTGCAGTCCCGAAACGTCACTCAATGACGCAATTTACAAAATATAGCAAAAGGATAAATGAGTCTGATAAAATAATTCAATGAAATAAACAAAAGAAAGCTTAATATGCCCTAAATGCCAATAAAATCATTAGATGGCATCCTAGAAAATTGAAAAAATACTAAATAAAAAATAGAAGCGCGATGGGATTTTTGTGTTTCCCCACCTTACAAAGTAATCCTCTGAGAGTGTTGTGCACTAATTGTTTTCATTAATCAATGCTTTATCACTTAATTTGAGATGCATCAATTCACGGACTGAGAAATGAGTTTTTTATTTATTAATTTTTGGTTTTAGTCAAGTTCAGATTAAAATTAAGGATAATAACACGGTTTTATAAACACTTTATTGGCTGATTGTGGTCAATAACTCTTCCTCTGCGTTCGCAACCACATTATCATTTTTTAAGGTCGAGTTCTTTACGGAAGAGAGTTAGTTGGCCACGCCAGTTCGGAAGTAGAGGCACGCCCTACGAGCCGGTCCACCATAGGGCTCATTATTCAAACAGCGATGGGCCTTTATTCATGCCAATAGACTACCCGAGTAATTCAGAAGGCGTTGGCCCCGCGGGCTTCTATTGTAGAAATGTATTCTTATTGTTCAACATGTTTAATGATGGCTTCCGAAGCTATGCCACAGTCCTGCTCATACCTATAATAAGACCGGCAGATGATTCCGGATTAAATACAAACTATTCAATTATTATTTAAACCTTACTAAGTTTACCCAGCCTTAGTAAAAAATACATCTCAAGTTTTATTAAAAAATAAAATCACTGGGATTATAGTAAGGCGATTTGGAAAGGCATCATTCAATTTTTCCATATATTTCTTTCACAATTACTAAATCTATCTACATAATGAGCGAGAAAATTCTTAAATTTCACTTTGATTCCACCATAAAATATAACTTCTTATGCAGAGGCGTAGCTAAGGAGGACTGCGCCCCAGTGCAAGCGTTTTTCTTGTGCGTCCTCCAGAAAAAATAACCAACTTTATTTTCACCCCCTAGGTATTACGTTACCTCGCAACATTTTTCAAACTCTCTCCTCAACAAACTAAACAGAGCATAATTATTCAGAGAAATCGTTATTAATTTTTTTTTTTTAATTGTCCATATATCAAAGATTTGTTTGAAACAGAATTTACAAATTTTCATACATCATTAGAAAATAACAGAAATGAGAATCACATTACTTTAGTTGCTGCACGTTTGTTACAGGATGATAAAAATATACTCGATACTTGTTTACCCTAACCAAGTTAAATATTAATTATGATTAATCCTTCATGAATGAATTAATGAGAAAATAATCTATATTTTGGGACATTCGATCCCCTATGAATAACAACAATGTACAAGTTAAGAAGTACTTGTGTGGTTTCACTGTGGTAAATTAATTATATTGATAAATTGAAGACAAACAATAAATCCTTGTATAAATGAAATAAAAATATACAAATTGAATATATATACACGCAGGCATATTTATTCAAAAG
Source organism: Rhaphigaster nebulosa (assembly GCA_948150685.1). NCBI lineage: Eukaryota > Metazoa > Arthropoda > Insecta > Hemiptera > Pentatomidae > Rhaphigaster > Rhaphigaster nebulosa. Next base: position 136,562,234 of record OX411306.1, on the reverse strand, counting down.
TCCATAATTATTTATTCTTGACATGTATGAACATTTCATTGATCATTGATCATCATTGAGGAGACGGAGAAATATTATAAATATTTTAATAATTCTTTTAAAGTGAATACGTGGCAAAATTAAACATGATCAATACGCTAACCATAAATAAATTAATAATTTAAAAAAAAAATTCATTTGGCTAAAATGAATATATATTAATATACACATTCCATTTAAACATTTTTATATTTTTTATCAACCCTTGGTGAAATGGCTTAATTGGTTAACATTATAAAATGTTAACCAATTAAGCCAACTTCTACAGACAAATATCTTATATTAGACAACCGAAAATTGTATACTTCTTAACAAGGGAGAATCCAGAATCTATGGATGAGGCCGATGATAATCGGAGAATGGATGGGATTAGGCATGCGGATGAAAGTGACGACATTCAAGTTCACTTAACTCAAAATAAAATGAAAAATATCAATATTTAAATATTTAGATTGAAATATAGATTTTTTTTAGCCTCCATATCTGTGCAGAAAATCGATAATAAGGGGCATCCATTGATATGGTGTGTTGAGTACCAATAACCGTAGAATAAAAATGGTCGTTAGTGTTAGGGGTGGAGATCGAAGAGGGAGGATTACATTAGGAAACAAATATACACACATGTATATGAATTGCGTGAGTACTCATATAATAGATACATAAATTTAAAAATATGTATGTATCTATAATATATTGATGTAATATGTCAATATCTAAGAAACGAAGCACAAAAAAAAGGAAATAAACGCAATTTTTCGATATCTTGTTTGGGTTTGGATCAGCATTATAAATTTAAATTTGCGACTTCGACAGACGACCGGAAGTTTATTTTATTCAAGAAAGCCCCTAAATTTTTGTTCATTTTTCATTTAATGCTCAATAACTTGGGAAACTATCTACTTCTATCTTAAAAAATATTAAGAATACCTTATTTGCAGAAGAGTAAATTTTCTAAAATTGAAGTCCTATTAGAGTTGCAGATTTAAAAAAAAAACACAGGATTTCATCGAAAAACGAGAAAAACCATTTCGTCGCATTATTTTGCGTGCAATCTGCTATTCCTACTGATCGAATCGTTATAAACTCTTTTAAAGTAAATTTATTAGCTTCATTTTGAGCATTAAAAAGTCTGTATGTCAAATAGTTCATGGTATATCGAAATTTTCTCAAGATGTTTCTTCTCGACGAATGTAGCATAATATCAAAATATCTTTAATGATGCTCTGGAATGATAAAAATATCTAATATTAATAATATTTCACTATCTGAATTGATAATCAACTGCTATTAATTAAATAATAATTAATTATTAATCATATTTAATAATTAAGCCATATGCTTAATAACATATGTAGTTAATAAGATGACTATGTTAAAGAATAAAACAATGTCTTTAGAAAACATATTAATAATAAACAACACATTACATTAGTATTTAATCTATTTAATACAAATAAAATAGAAAAACGTACAGTTGGAAGGTGAACAATTTCACAATTTATATCGTTTTGATGAATCTGGTTGGTCTATTTCAATATGACATAATTATTAACAGTTGATTATCAATTCAATTAGTGAAGTATAATTAATATTAGACATTTTATTCCAGAGGAGCATAAAAAATATTTTTATACGATTTTAACTGTTGCTACAATCGTTGAAAATGTTATACATCATGAGAAAAATTTGATATTTTCGAACTACTAAACATACAGAGGTCTATTAGTGCTCAAAATGAAGCTATTTAAATTCACTTTAGAGTAGTTTATAATGATTTTCTTCGTTAGAATAGAAGTTTCCACGATATTAGCCAAAATAAAGTCACAAAATGTTGATTTCTCGTTTTTGGAAGAAAAATAAAATGCTGTCTTTTGAAAATCTGTATCGCATTATACAAGTACTATTAAACGTACAGACCTATATCAGGGCTCAAATTTTAGGAAATTTACTCTTCTTTAAAAAAGATGCGTGTAATGTTTATCGAGCGTAGATAGTTTCCACGATATTGAGCGTTGAATGAATTTTAGGATTTTTCTTAAATAAAATAAATGCCGATCCATACTCAACCAACATAGCAAAAATAAAGAACTACCCCACCTTTTTCGTTTTGAAATTCTTCATTTCCTCAACTAAATACTAGACAAAGGTTGTCGGTTCAGCACAAATAAAAATTAATAATTATTTAGGAAAGCTAAAATATAAATTATAGCACTAATCAAAGTAAACACACGTTCTCAACTACTTAATGTGGGTGAGGAATTGTAATAGGTGAAAAAAAATCTAAATACTAAAAAAAAAGTATTAAATAAATACTGTACAGTCCTCCACAGATTCATAAATCCCAATCCTTTCTATGAAACTTTAATGGTAGGCACAAAACTATTATTTCACAATCGTCAAAAACTCAAAGAATTTCATGCAGGCAATGAAAGTACACCAATTATCCCACAGTAATTTCAATAAATCACAACCCAGGTTACAAACGGTTCATTTATTGTTTTTTGTTTTGCTACTCAAATGGACTATTCATATATAATTTTTGATGATATTTGGACCAATTATCTCAGAGATATGGTCAAAAATTAAATTTTCTCCTTCTAGAATCGCAGCTCAAATCTTCGATTCGATGTGGAAGATGCTTTCAATCGAAAATTCGTTAAATATGTTGGTCTTACAATGATCATAAAAGTTTACACAACGCAAGTTTACACAGATATATTTAGTACCTAACACACACAGAAAAAAAAAAACAAGATCTATTACCAGCGGGACCATTGCATCTGTGTAGCGAGTGCATTGGTCGACACCGACAGGAGTAAAACAATTGAAGTTACCAAACCCAGAAGCGAAGACAGCTTCGAAAATTAGAGATGAATTTTTCATGAGAAACCTTTCCCTTAACCTTAACTAAATGTGGGCCACTGTTTTCGACATGCCGTCTACCACACATCTCACGTAGTACAACCTATTCTTTATAATTAGTCTTGTTCTTCAGGTATATCATTAATATAAATTACATCACCGAACCATGTCAGAGATCCAATTGTTACTTAGGTATAATGACTATGAATTTTAGATAAGTATTATGCATCATCGATGGAGACATCAATTAAAAAAAAACAAGTAAATGAATCAGCATTATATTTATAAATAATTCTAGTTCCACGCAAACTTAATATAAGAACGTACAAGGCAAAATCATGGCAGGAGTACCTCTGAATTTTCAAATTCTCGTAAAAATTTTAAAGTTGAAATTTTTAATTTATTTGTTTTTGCTCGAATTCATAAGTTTCCGGTAGTAGCATTGGCCGTTCTGCCAGAAGTACAGAAAGGCCTCTTAACTAGGCGTGTCAAATTCCAATTAAAGAGCGGACCGCAGTAAATTTACTAATTTATTAAAATGATATTTTAAAGTGAGGGTTCACTTAATTAATTGAATTTAGAGTAATAATCGATAACATTACCTTATAATTGTCTTTTTTCACTTTATTACAGAACATTGTGTGCCACAAAAAATTACCTGTGGCCGTGTGTTTGATACCCCTGGTCTAAGCCATCGCAAAAGTGAGTCTTACCGGTATGATTTCATCGTCCTTCCGGAAGGACGTCGTACGTTCTATCATCAATTAGTAATAAAAATCTTGCAGCACGTTTCTTTATTAAGAAATTCATAAAACTATTACAAATCCAGCCCACAAATAACTATAATTCTAACCAAATTGTTATAGTAAAATTAATTTTTCGGCAGACCAAATAAGAAATAATTTTTATTTTATGTTAAATGCTGAAGAAAAATAAAATAGTAAAATAAATTGATAATTTATGACTGATTACGACTGACACCCTAGATGTTTTATACATATCGTCCCGACCTTGTCCAACTATTTCATCAAAAGCTGTTGCTGTTGTTATGTAAAATTGATAACCTCTGATTTAGGATATTTGAACTTTAATTTCAATTTTTTATTTTCTTAAGAAAATTTAATATAACAGGTTTATATCATTTTATTTGCTAAATAAACTTTTGTGAATCAGTAATAATGTATTTTTTTACGAATACGAACCTTTACGAATGAATACTAATACCATAAGATCAGGTAGTGTTACTTCCAGTTGTCTGAAAATTGGAAGTGGTGCGCAGTAACGAAGTCTGGGAACCCCTGGTCTGGAGCATGTACCACTGGGTGACATTCTCCCTCAAGCCTGGCCGTGCCATATACAACACATCTGTTGACTGAACGCCCAAATGTATTTAAATATTAAGGCAAAAACAAAATAAAATTTATATTATTAAACCGCAAACTCCTTTTAATTTTGTTAGTTTTTTACCAGGAAATTAAATTTATCAAGTTTAAGTTCATTAAATTTAAATTTAAAATTATTTATTTATTAATAAATGTAAAGACATTCAGATAACATCCACACTATACAAGAGCAAATAAAAAAATCATATAGCATATTTTAAAAGATACCTATATATACAACACTTACGTGATAGAAAAATATTTCTCAAGAATTTGTTTTTCCTTTTGAAGGACAGAGATGTGGGGGGAAGGGAGTTCCTAACTTCATTTATTAAGTTATTTCGTATTTTAGGGGACCTTAATAACCTTAACAAATACTGCTTATCATTATCTTAATTGTCATTGTATTTGATTGTGTTTGATTTTTACTAAAACGAAATGGAATAAATAAATATTAAGTTTTGTATTTTTTCAACCGTCCTTGCGATTGGTCCTCCCACTCGTATGTTATAAAAGTACAAAAAAAAAATTAAAAAACACCGCAAAGGCAATTTTGTTGAATCATTTTATGCTCCTCAATTGGCCACTCACCAACATCGGTATTAATGAAAAGAGCTAACCTGTCAATAAAACACAGAATAAGCAGAATACCAATGCAGCGTCTGCAAATATTTCAAGAAGATAAAACGAAAAGCTTCCCCGACTGCACCGATAAGCTCGGAACATCTACTATAAAAACAGTCTTTATTATCACTTCAACTAATTAGTAACCACAGAATCCATTTGCAACAATGCTAATGTTTACGTTAGTTATTAACAGGGTGTTTTCTTTTATCGTTGATAAAAAAAAGAACATAAAATGGTGATTTTCACAAAAATAGTAAAACTAGTTGATAAAAATTATATCGATAAATTTAAGTAAATAATGTATTGTTAACATTACATAAACCTTCTCAAACTTTTTAGGTATGTTCCTCCTACCTAACAGTATCACCTACACAAAGTCAGACTTTATCCCCTCGCCAAATGATTTCATTAAAATGTGAAAAATTTTATAAAGTAAAGGGAGATTGCAATGTAGCTGCATAATTACTTTTTTTTTTTTAATAAGTTGTGTTGTAAGACATATTTCGGTAATCTTGGGCGCTTACGTTAATAGAAGAACAACCTCTTGAGGTCTTCGAAAATAAATTATAGCAACGAATATTTGAATACATGAAAATAGAAAGAACATGAATTTAGAACCAGAATTTAAGAGGCAACACAACGTGAGATTGCGGAACAAGTATTCTGTAAATATAATTGAAGAAATAATACCGCTAAGGTTCATGAGATGGGTGTCTAATGTTGTCGGGCTTAATAATGAATGAATCCCTAAAAAGTAAATTATAGCTAGCGATTTTTGGTGGTATCGGCTTCGAACATTTGGTTTCGCTAAGTCTTTTTATTTAGGAGAAAAAATCTGAGGCAACTTAAGCAGAAAAAGGAAAGCGATGCAATTTCGGTTCTGATTGCATTTTTTATTGGAAGGCGTTCGACTAATTCATCGTTGTGTTCAAGGAACATATAAAAATTTGACTTTGTATTGCTTATTTAAATTTCACAAATTTATTTCACTTGATTTGGCTCACAATATTTAATAATTGGATTCACCGAATATGCCATAAAAGTTTTCTCAGAACAAACAAAGCAATCGAAATAAAATTTTGTTAGTACAGGAAGCATTTGAAACATGGTACCACATTTTACAAACAGAAACCAGGAAAGGATACCGATATCTAATCGGCTAAAATAGAGCAGACATGGGCGATTCAGTTGATAGGAAATGAATAGACATGTTCATTTCGTCAGCCCAGCTTACGTCTTGAACATTCAGTTTAGTATTATTATTAATTACAATAATGGCCCACCGTATTTCGGTCAAACAAAAATCAAATAAACAATATCAAATGTTATTAAAAAAAAAAAAAAAATGAGCTAAAGTAATTTTAAAATAAACACAATGAGGATAGGAATGGAGAATATGAAAAATTCTACTAAGACATATACAACGACATATCAAAATAATTATGTGATATGATAAACGAAAATATTAGTTTATTTTTTTAATTCCATTTTACTGCAGGGAGTAATTTTAATTTAATTGAAGTTGCTAGTATATTATTTTCACATGAAAATAATCTACATTTTCAAAATAGTGAAAGAGAAACATCAATATTATTGAATAGAATTTAAAGGGATTTTGGACTTTATTATCTTTAATGAATCAGTGTGATTGATATCATATAAAAGACTACTTTCAATTTAGCAAGACCCACTTGTGGTTTCTGTTTCCATTCCTCATGAGTTTGGTGCAGATGCTATCACTTGATGACAAATAAGGAATAGAAGAGCATCCAGTTCATTAGTCATCGCCAATTACTGAATCCAAATTGATTCGCAACTTGAATAATAATAACTCATTTTTAAAAATAGCAAACGATTAAAATTAATTAATAACGATGACATCAAACAGCTTGTCAGTTTAGAGACATAAAGTTCCCTTTCTGAGAACTATTTCTGTCTATTTGCAGACAGCTCTTAATAAATCTTTAAATTAGATTTACTGGACCAGGACTTCCTGGCGGTTAACACAATTACTAGCGAGTACCAAGATAGATATGGTATTCCTACTTCTGGTTCGTTCAACATAATTTTGCCATAAATACGAATGAAAAAAACGAATTAATAGCTAATTCATGGTATGTATAGTATATTCATGCGACTGAAAGTGTGTCAGGAATATGAGGTTCAGCTGTCTAAACAATGGATGAAGCAACATTCTGCCAAGAGATCGTGTTACTACTAACAAACAGAACGATTTGTTCTATTGGCGTAATTTGATAAATGTAAATTTTTGAAGTCGATATGGTACACATCGTGAAATCGAAATTATACAAAGCAACGCAGCCAAGATTTCGTTTCTGCATCGTTCTGCATTAGAAATTGCTTAGCAAGGAGTGAGATTTAAAAACAAAACAAAAAAAGGAAGCGGACACCGACGGATTGAAATCCTAATAAATGGTCAAGTAAATGTCAATCGATGTTAATACAGCATGTTTTTAATTTTTTGTAAAGTCAACAGTTGTCTCTATTCCTCATTTGACTAAAATAGTCTGATATTTCAACAAGAAATTTAATTTTGAAATCTCAAGTCAATTTCTTTTCTCACAGCTTTAAGTGAATATGCATCGAACTCATTATGTTTCTCTGGTTTTTAAATAAATTTAAAGATGTTCTTTATCTTCTTTTTCTGGATTGAATCTTCTTAAACCGTGACGTATGGAGATTTTACAAAAAATACTCGAGCATAAGCGTCTTCAAGCTAAATCCCCAGTTCAGACGTCGTTGCTGCAGACTACCAAACCTTCGGACCAAGCAACCCTTCCTCTCTATTGTTCACATCGCACTCGATTCTATTTCTGTGTTCGAGAATCTATCCTAATTCCTTCTCTGTACATGACCGTAGTGTCTCAACTGTGAAGAAGTGACTGTATCCAGTGGGGACTCAATGTCTTATCCTAGGCGGATCACAATGTTTCAAACTTAGTCTTGTCTAGTCCTACCAGCAATGCTTATATGCGTAGATAACGTAGATAATCTCACAAAAATATATTGGTAAAAGTCCAAGTAATTTTCGTTTTAAAATGTGTAAAAATAAAAAAATGTATAGTAAATTTGAAAAATAAAGACTATCGACCCGATAATTAAGTAATATGAGTTTTAAAACATTTTAGCCCATAATGAAGATCCGCTCATTCAATAAACATAGTAAGCTAGATTAGTATATAGTAACCGTTCATAGCTATTTCAAACATTGTTCACTGAGTGAGTGATTAATGATTCGGGAAAAGAAAATAGCTCTGTTTAGTGATTCTTGAACTCTTACTCCCGATCACTTTTCATATTTTATTTTACAAGTTCAAAGACGAGTTTCTTTTCAGAGAATAAAACTTTTATTTTTTTGTTTGACTACTGAACGTATGTATGTGAGCAAATATATAATCAGAAAAAAATATCGGAGATATAAGAGTGAAGAATTCTAAAAGGCGTTTTTATCACATGCAGACGGCCTTGCTACTAGTCTTGGCATTATCCATGAGCCAAGAGGTGCCGCCCGACAGTAAGCCACAGTACGCCACGTTAAGAGATTAATTTAATGGATCATTTACTAGTAGAACATTCCCCACGATGACGATATCAGCAATTCACAGAACACGGTATATCCAAGACTAGTCCGAGGGAGCAGTCGGCATGAAAGTATTTTATCGGTGATTTTATAATTGTTGCCATAAATAACATAGCGAAATACAAACATTCATCTTAAAGTACAATAGATTATAATTTGAATAATATAATAAACATTATAAGAATAAAACTTTTTAGTTATAGGATGATTTAATTTAATCATTACTTAAAACATATTACCTAGTTTAGATTTCTTGGAGTGATGTACTGGCTATAGTTGATGTGATTTTTTTAAATTGATGATGTGAGATGTGCTGTATTTTGTCTGCATACAATGTGATGTTGTTTTTTTCTGTCCTGATGATGTCTGAATTGGCTAAACGTTTACTGGTTAGTTGCTTAAGAGTATTTTAGAGATTCGAGACTGTGTGTCAGAATCTTCTATTTAGCTCTATTATATATTTCATAAAATGAATATGAATTTTGAATAACATCAACGAATGTTAAATATTATTCCAAGGTGTTGAAGAATAATTTCAATATTTCATAGCATTCATTGTTTATTCTATTAATGTCTTGTGGTTTTGATAGTAGTTCTGAAAAACAAATCCGATGTTTTTATACAAAATATTAATTATTTTAGAATAATAAGAATGTTTCATCTAAATTTAAATAAGAAAAATTATGACAACGACGTGTGGTAACATATTTCATACCAATTTAAGATCTTTTTAATCTTCGATCTGACCCTAAGAAATGATTTGAGCCCAAGTTATAACACGAAGCAAAAAAAAATAAGATCAACCAATACCCTAGAAAAATTATGAACCTCGTTCTAATACAAAACAAAAATATATTTATACACAGCAACGCAGCCAAGATTTCGTTTCTGGAGAGAGGTGGGAGACGGAGATCCATACAAAGATCTACTTTTACGAAACCAACCCCAATTGGAGATATGCGAGGACCCTCTCTACATAAAATATTTTCTATGCCAACATTTATTGTTTATGAAATTACATTCAAATAGGTTTATATAATTTCTGTTTACAGATAAGAATAAGTAAAAGTACTTTTTAATTATAGGGAGGATGACCTCCGATTCAGTACAAGTATAGTTGTCACCGCACAGTCTTCAGTATCATCATTCTGTATTCACATTGAGAATGTATTTGGTAGCGAAACGCGAGATGTTTTTCCTAAATTAGGAGAAACGGCAGAGTAGAGTTTAATAGACACCGAAATATGTATATCAGTTCGTAACTCCTTATCCCGAGAGTTGTGTGTTGCGGGTCCCGCCGCCATGTCGTAACTATTATAACAAAGTTTAGCAATAATTAATTTTATATATACATTCGAAGATATAACGAATTTCCAATTATTTGTACAACTTCTTCCATTATCTATTTTTCCTTTTTGAATCCCGTACAGAATGAAAATTTTAAATTAACTTTAAATAATGAACTGACCTTCTTTGCTTTTTAAGACGAAGGTAAAAAAAAATCTTGTTTAAATTCTACGCACACGAGGAGAGTGGTTCTTGTGTTCTTTTTTCCTTACCTGACAACGATAGCTTTGTCATGTCAGCCACGTACAAAAAACATTTGTACAGATATTCATATTTAAACTATTATTTATGGGCACAAGTAATCGATAGAACAACAATACCTACTATTCAATCAGCTTTCAAGGGAAAGTTACAACATAATAACAGTTCGGGAAATAATAAATAAAAGAAATCAAGTTCCCTTATCAAATCGTCTTTTAAATAACTACAATCGAAACCTATTTACGGGCAGTAAACAAGAAACTCCACTCAGTAAACTTATTATTAGGGTAATCTCTGAGGTTCAAAAGAAAGAAAAGAAAACCATAATGCTAGATTGACTGATTAAATCATTGAAACACATGATGTAATCCCTGACTATATGTAATTTGAAATAAAGAAAAAAAAATCGTTGAGATTTTATGATAAGATAGACCACAATAAGATAATCTTCGAAAGTATGGTTACGCGTTAGAGCACAAGGGGGTATGTCCTCAGGTCCTGAGAAGGAAGTGCCGACAAAGAGGTCTGTGTCTCATATACCCGGGCCGGCCCAATTTTACCATCTTACGTCATCTTCAGTTCACGCCTTCGTAGTTCCTCTGAGAAGCCTATGCCCTTCAGGTCAAAAATATTGTTGAAAAATTATAGCAGATTAGAATAAACAATTTTACGTTTTAAACAAATTGTTTTGAAGGATCAGGTGAAATCCAATAGTTCAGATCTCCGAAAAAATGAATTATGTTTCGTAATACGAATAATATAAATGCTAAGCTTCAGAATGAAAAACGCAAGATTCTAACTTCAAATCTGTAATGTATTATTCCCTTTTCAAAAATCAGAACGCCATCGAATTCGATTGATACTTATCAAGAGTAAATTATTACACACGGACAAGACACAGAAAAATCCTATCAGATGCCGTTCATAGGCGTGGAAGACAATCCTATATTTCCTATCTTTTCTATACCAATGTCTCTCTACCTACCGTCTCTTTTCCATCACATATTCAATTCCAGGCCGGATCTAAAAATATAATTTCACTCAAATTTTGCCGACCTCCAAAAATTGCCGCTCCATACTTGTGCTTAATCTGCCTTTGCGTAAATCCGCCAGTGCATTGGATAAATCGTACTTTACTCAAGGAGGTTGTCAAGATTAGAAAAACAGCCCACAGGTGTAAGTAGTAGCATTATCGTAAATCAGCGAAAGCATTGAAAATCATCAGATATGAGTAGAAGTCGGTGGTTTATTGGTGAGATATACGGAGATATTGGTGTGAAAAGGTCAATAGAGTTGTTAGGAACAATCTTGATTATGCACTGGATGAAAGATTGAGGAATGAAATGGGCATCGAATAAAAGCTTCTAAGGATCTTTGAATATTACGTACGTGCCATAAGTAGATGTCAACAACAGCCAAACAACTTGTGGGCGGAGCAAAAGCCGAGAGGTTATGCTAAAGGAGGAGAAAAGCCTTCTCCTTCTACATCACTTCAGTAAGCTACTTTGTCTAACATACCATACTGATTTTTTTTTGTAAACATTTTGATTTCTTTAGGAGTATGCGCACTAAAAGATTCTTTCTCACCTACAGATACAAGGTAAATAAAAATGCGATGTAAATGGATATACAACCAAAAGCTCCCACATCAAACGAATAGTAGAGTCAACAATGTTTGGGCCACTCAGAATTAGTGTATTACTTAAAAATGTCTACAAACCATTCAGAACCATATAGTGTTGGAAAAGGGAAGAGTACTGAATGTCGTAAGTTAAGTTATACACAACAGAAAAATCAAATTAGTGTCTTAAATCTTATTTTAAAATTTATTTTTTAAAACGTTTTTTCCACAAAATATTTACGAATTCCAAATTTGAGCTGATAATGAGTGCAGCATTTAGTAGAGATGTATTTAGCAACATATCTTTTATAGAAGCAAGATATCTTTCCACAGAATTTTACAATCAATCGATAAGATTCTATGCTTTGCTTCTACAAAGTTATATTTTTAACAATAATGTTTACAAGTAATAAAAAGGATTCAATATACTATAACCATTTTATAACCAACTACTTTTCAATACTAACAGAATTTAGCATTGATATTAACATTAAGATAGTAACAGTCGGAACAGAATAGCATGAATGAAACAGTTTTTTCATGGTTTTGGCATATGCCTGAATCACACCTCTTATTTTAGAACAAGACGATTAAGAAACCCAAAATATGATTGAAAAATGACCAGAAATAAAAATTGTCCCAGTTGACGATATTTATGAATTAACAGGATGAATTGAGTAGAGCTTATCAAGAAATGATTATACTGTTAGATGAAAGGTTATTAATTACGAATTAAAACACACGGGTCAGGGATAACTGGCCATTATCGTTTACAAAGCCATCAAACAAACCGGCCTTAGAAGCCAATAAAAAAAAGGAATCAAAAGCCAATTGATTACTTTATAACTAAACCGACTCGTCTCGCTCCGGGCAGCCAATCGGCATTGCATCTCTTCTTCGTTTGAAAGTTAAATTGTTAATTAATAATCGGATTTATCGCGTTAATTAAATCGGATTTATCAGCAGACTTGATATAGATTTTTAGGGGGCCAAACTTGAATTTTTAATTTTGAAACAAAAGAAAAAAATAATTAATTGAGACTTCGATCGTGTCAAGTATTCCTGTCGAAGTGATGTTAGTCGAGCGATGTACAACTATATTTGCATAGAACATGTATTCCAAATTACCGAATCAGTTTCCTAACGCGTTTTCATTTATTCTTCTTCTTCTTTTTCTTCCTCTTATGCCATTAGCTAGCGTCGAGGAGCCTCAATCCAGCGTAACCACTCCTCCCGGTCCCTGCTTAGCCGCTTCATCTCATTGAGCGATTTGCCTCTTTTACTTCCAATTCTTTGGATATATTCTTGGTACGTAATTCTGGGACGTCCTTGTGGTCTCTTTCCTGTGGGTCGAGCCTCTAATACCTTTATTGGATTCGTGTCCTCGTTCATCCGGCAGACATGACCAAACCACTGGAGTTGCCGTCTTTCTAGAGTGGTTTTAAGCTCTGTTACGTCTAGTTGCTCTCTAATGCTTTCGTTTCTAATGCGATCCCTTCTAGTTCTCCCAACAGATCTGCGAAGGAACCTCATTTCCGCTGCCGTTATGCGACTAGAGTGCCTGTCCAGTGTTGTCCAGCTTTCTCCGCCGTAGGTGAGTGTAGGTAGGTAAACAGACTTATATACATGCATTTTGGTCTTCTTATCTACTTCTCGGTGGCCGATAATGCTATTAGTAATCTGGTAATACACTTGATTCGCCTTACTTATTCTGTTTGATATTTCGGCGTCTATCTTACCCGAGCTACTAATTACGGTCCCTAAGTAGGTATATTCCTTCACTACCTCAAGTGTCTCGCCATTGCAGATGAGTTGGACATCTTCCTGTTCTTCCCTCGCCATAACCAGCACTTTACTCTTGAAGGTGTTAATTTGCATCCCTTTCCTGAGCAACTCTTCTTCCCATTCTATCAGAGCTTGTTGTAGTTTGGTCTTGGTGTCGGCTATTAGGACTATGTCATCCGCGTATAAAAGGCTTTGAACGAGGACAGTTCTCATATTCCATTTCCCGATTGTTGTCCATGCAGTTCGACGCTTGCAGATTTTGTGGATTTCGTCCATTACGTTTATAAATAGAAGGGGACTTAAGCTATCTCCCTGTCTAACTCCTTTCGCAATTGGAAAAGGTTCCGATTCCATACCATTTATTCTTACCACTGCCATGGCACCTTGGTAGGCTGACTGTATGGCTGCCAGTAAGTCTCCAGGTACACCCTTGGCTATTAGTGCATTCCAAATTTCTTTTCTTGGGACCACATCAAACGCTGCCTTCAGATCAAGAAATGCAAGATATAGATTCCTATCTCTGTCCCAAGCTTTTTCAGCAATATTTCTGAGAACAAAGATATGATCCTGCGTCTGTCGGCCCGGACGAAAACCAGCCTGTTCCGCTTCTAGCTGCCCTTCTACAATCCGCCGGAGTCTCTTTTCTAGAATAGAAGTGTAAAGTTTACAGACTACGGAAAGCAAACTAATGGGTCTATAATTTTTGCAGTCTGTTGTGCATCCTTTTTTATAAATAGGGAGGATAATACAATATTTCCAGTCCATGGGAATTTTCTTTCTGTCATACACTTCTTGGAACAGCGATTGAAGTGCTTTAAGAAGTTCTTGACCACCATATATCAAATACTCTGGTGCAATTCCATCCCTTCCTGATGATTTGCCTCTTTTTAGCTTACGGATTGCATTTTCTATTTCTTCTTCCTCTATAACCTCCAGGCTTTCCTGCATATTGGACTCTCGTTCATGGTAATGGTCTGTTTCTGGGCTTTCGGAGAATTGCTCCTGGAAATATTGCTTCCATCTGCCAAGGATCTTTTCCTTGTCTGTAAGTACGATTCCATCGCTACCTTTTACATTTCTAATGGGCTTGCATTGCTTTCCTCTTAACGTTTTAACTTTTCGCCAAAATGCTCTTATAGATTCGCGATGGTCCTCGCTCAGCCTTTTACCAAAATCCTCCCATGACTTTTTCTTGGCCTGGCGTATGGCTACCTTACATTCATTCCTGGCTGTTCGATAAACGTGTAGCTTTCCTTCAGTTCTATCTTTAAGGTATGCTTTCCAGGCAAGCTTTTTCTGAGAAACCAGTCGTTGGAGGTCATTGGTCCACCAATCTGTCCGCTTTCCCTTACCGGACACTCTCTTCTTCCCACATACTGCATTTGCTGTTTCCAGGATACATGCTTTCAGTGCCTTCCATATTTTTCCACGTCTCCATCGAATGATGTTTCTCGCAATTTATTTTCCAGGCTTTCTGTAAAGAGGGCCCTTTTCTCTGGGTCATCCAAGGCCCTTACGTTGAGGGTTTCAAATGCTTTTATTTTCCTTTTATACTCTGGGATGATCTTTGTATCAGCCACAAGTAAAAGGTGGTCGCTGCCTATCTCCGCTCCTCTTACTACTTTTATATCAGCGAAATACTGCCTTACGTTCCTATCGTATATGAAATAGTCAATTACACTATTTCGTTCCATGCATGAGAAAGTGATTTTGTGGATCCTCTTGTGTGGATAGAAAGAATTTCCTATGAGGAAGTCATTATGGACACAAAAGTCTATTAGCCGCTGTCCATTACTATTCCTCACATTCTCACCTCCATGTAGCCCTAGAGCTCCATATCCAGATCTTTCATCATTTCCTGTTCTGGCATTGAAGTCCCCACTCAGGATTACTGACCTTCCTTTTCCTTTAGCTTTATCCACTATTTTTTGCAAATCCGAGTAGAATGCCTCCTTGTCTGCAACACTAGCATCTTCCGTTGGTGCATACACCTGGATTATGGAGATCTTACCTATGGTCATCTTAAAATCTGCTACAATCATTCTTGGAGATATTGGTTCCCAGTTCTCTAAATGCTCATACATATTTGGCGACATTACTAGGCCCACCCCTTCTTTGGCAAAAACCCCTCTAGGTACTCCAGCATAAATTAGGGAGTAATTATTAGCCAATTTCATTTCTCCACTGCCCTTCTTCTTCACTTCACTTATGCCGAGAATTTCTACTTTGTAGGTCCTCATTTCCTCCACCAACTCGACCTCCTTCCCTGTTAAAGTTTTTATATTCCACGTTCCCATTCGTATATCCTTAAGCGCGCCGGGTCGATTCCGTGAAGACTGTCCACATCCGAGGCTAGGTTGGTTTCTCTGAATCTGCTATACTCCAGACGGGTGATTGGCCCAGTGCTAGAGGCCCCGTATCCTCGGGACAACTGGTGGTTTGGTTATACCCACCTAACCATGGGTCTTCCCAGGGAAGGTGGCCCTGAGGTGTGTACTGTATATGGCCTTGTGTATGAGTAAGTGTAAAGTGTGCTGTTCTGTTATGTGAGAGTGCCGTGTACTGAACTCAGGAGCCCGGGGGAGCGTTATTCCCCACTAGTCTGGCACTTTGACTAGTCCCTGCGGGTGTTTTCATTTATTCGAAGCATATAATTATACAACGGTCATTATAGACAGAATAAACAAATCCATTCATCTCATGCATAACATTTTCTTAAAATAGTTATGAATAAATATTTTTTAATGCAAAACTACAACTATTTGTATATAATCCAATTCACGTAAATAATTATTGAAAAAAAAATTGCCATGTCGCTATTATAATCCGCGGCAAAACAATTCTGAAGTGAGTCATTACCTAACAAACAGCCGGAATAGAATTTGACTGGATTGAGCCTGCAAAAAAAAAAAAAAAAATGAGATATATTTATTAAATATATTCTCAGGAATCGAACTATGTATGCCCTAGTAGGTACCTACTGAAGAGTTTAAATTTGTATGTCCCGGAGATTTCCTAAAGTCCATTTCGTAATTGCCAATCATTAGGGTAGGAGAGTCGGCCAAGACTAACAAATAAATTTTAAATTAGGTAATTAATTATCACTTTCCCTTACCTATATATGAAGTATATAGTAAGGGGAAGTATTGCGATCGTGATTTTTTTATTATTTTAATCATATTTCCTTATATGAATGACCAATGCCACTATTGGGCATTTGATAGACATAGCTTGATATATGAAAGAAATAACCAATTAGTATCGTAAGTTACGAGATCCTTAACAGGACATGGTTGCCAGGGAGAGTGCTTATTACAATTGTTTAAGTATGTATTTGTTTTATTGATTATTGTAAGTAATAATTTGTTGATGATATCGATAGTAACCTATGTCAATATTCGGCAGAGGTATTGATAGTTATAAGCTCGAGCTAAAACCGTCGGGAGGCACGACATTTCCATGGGAGTCCTGTGAAATAGTTGGAGCACATAGGAATGGAAATAAAAATAACACTTAACCGATCTTGAGTTATATTAACCCAACCAGAGAAGTAGACTGAAATGATATACATGAGCTGCCCGAAATATTGATTCCTTAAGGTATTTAGGCAGTCCATGTGGTAGAAAAAAATTATTAAAACTGTAGCTGAAAAAAAAACTTCCATTGATGATGAAAAAAATAAAAGGTATACAATGCCCTGTAGAAAAGTGCATTGAAGGAAGTGCACCGTTGTAAGTTCTGACCACCAAAGACTTTAAATTACAGTACCAGGAGGTATAGAGCTTAAACTAACGGCTTGGAGAGAAGAACTCAACACATAGAAACCACTAACTACGGCAGATGGATTATAGTCACGAACCCGAATAGGGCGCTCCTGTCTACATAAAACCCAATTGAATTTTCTTTTAAGAGAAACTTGTTGAGACAAAAAAAAATTAGGTATTCCGTATTTCTTTATACGTGTACGGATGTTTTTCCTCGAATACCTGTGGACTCTAACGATTATCATTTTACTATTTTACTTCACTACCATTTTTAATTAATACAGTTACATTTTATAGAATACCAATGAATACTGCAAAAAGTTCAATAAGGATTACTTTAAAGTTTTAAGAATTTATTTCAAATTTTGAATAACATACATTTTATCATAAGTTATTTTATTATTATTTTATATAATTTTATAATCACTTATTTTAAAAAATGGAATAATCCTAAGTGTCATTCAATAAAAAGATGTGAAAAATTCCTTTCTTCCTTATTATGGTTTTATTAAAACCTAACACATTATCTCAACTAACGTTTCGGAATTTTACGCCAACTTTAGGATTTAACTTATCCATCCTACTTAGATCAACAATCAAACCATTTAATTCTTTTGTGATTATATATTTACTGTTATGCTGTTTTAAAACTAATTGGGAACACATGTTTTAGTTTTAAAACAGCAAGCATAACAGTATATATGTAATGGCAAAATATGTGACCAAACTTGTAGGAGTGACAAGTTAAATGCAGAAGATAGGGTAAAACCCAGAAACGTTGATTGGGATAATGTTTGTGTTTTAATAAAACCATAAAATGGAAGAAGGGAAATTTTCACACATAATCTTTAATTTTACAAAATCTTTGCAGCTCCTCAACCACTTGGGCCATTTCCACCTAGAACTAAACATATTGCTATTATTACTATTACTATTACGAAATCAGGGGAAAAAAAGTTATATATATTTTCTAAATCAGTTTTAAAGTTGTCACAAGCCTGAATAGTATTGTGTTTCAAAGCAATAAAAAAGTTACAGTCCAAGTTAAATCTGGACCTAAAAAAATTATGTAAACTTGATAATTTAAAATTAGGACACAATGTCGTCACCAATATGTCGTGTACCAAAAACATGTTTTTAAAATAAAATCTTATACACACAAATCTAGGGTACAAAGAAGTAAAAAGGCCTAGAGATAAAAAAAAAAATATTTGCATAAAAAAAGTAAAACGTTAAGTTCTTTTTTGGCCTCCTTAAAAGTAGCAATATTCACATTCATATTAAACATGGTGGCGACGATTTTATGACACGATTCCCGAAACAAAAAATAAATAATAAATTTGAAAAATTAGTTAATGACTGTTTTTTAATATTTTACGGGTAGTTGGCGAAAAAATATAAAAAAGTATACAGTTCTACACCACAAAACAAACAAAACTAAAACAGTCGCAAAGTATTCTTTGGAATTTGCAACTATATAAATACACCCAGTAAATGAGCTTTACACAATGAATTAAATGCTATAAATTTAAAATAGGAAGAAACTGGAAATTGGCATCACTCCAGAAATTTGTTTTCCTGATATTGAATAATGAATTGGGTATTCGACTATATTCCCGTCCCTAATGATTTTTCTTGAAAATATTACGTCCAACAGGACCTCTTCAAAATAGTTTCACAGAAAGCGGTTCAGTTTATTTCCATCACATTGTAAAATTAAGAGTTAAAACAAAAAAAGTCGTGTTTTTATTTAACGACCAAGTACGAAACGCAGCTGATCTAGATAATGAAACTGAACATTTTAACGATAATTGAAGAAGTTGGTATGTATGTATATATTTTGGTGCGATAAGCTGATAAGGCCTTAGCCCTTGGCACTTAGTGGAATTGGTATGAACCTTGAGATTTAATGGAGGAGTCGGTGTGGCCCTTAAGACTTTCGGGAGGAGTGAACTTTTGACCCTTAGGTTCAAAAGTTTGGAGAATTCTATGTAATGTAATATTACAAACAAAATAATATATACTTATTAATAATTTTCTTAATGTTTATTGAGGTATGGATTGGACTTCGTAGCACATTTTTTGAGCTTTAATTGTTTGAATAATTACGTTTTAGATCTATAAAATAGTTTGTAAGATATTAAAAAACAAAAAAGTTTTCGCTTTTCACGCCAGAATTCTGATTCATCAGGACTTTACCAAAAAGTCCCGAAAGTATATTCGCCACTAAAAAATTACAACAAAAAATATGCAAGGTTTAAAACTTTATAATTTTTTCCAGGAGAAACCTTTCATTGAAAAAAAAATAATTCTTAGTTTTTTCATTTTTTTTTTAATATGAGAAGCTGAAAAAAATATATACCAATCTAAACATGAAGAGCTCTAATATTACGGTCAACTTTATTGAGTAAATTTTTCACTACATTGATGATAATAAAACTTTTGAATGGTTCGCATATATATCTTCGAAGAGTTAATGTCAAGGCCGCTTGGAGAGGATAAAAAACTTTTAGTGTTATTTTAATAATGGCCCGGGGCGATGGGTAGGTGCCTCACGGGAAAGATCTGTCTGCGTGCGGATCTGTCTTCAGGCCCAGAACTGCTCTTCTGTAATACGGATTTAAAAGGTGATTTTTTGCAGAAGCACAATATTCTCACAGCTAAATAATTAACAGAAGATCAATATTAATCTATCAGAGGAGAGGGGGGAGGGAGAGAAAGCCAAAAACATGATATTACAGTAAACATGTGCATCAAGCATGGGAATCGCAATATCTCGGATCCGTATGTTTTTGTAAAACTAGTTGTTTATATAACATTAACGTTTATTCTAAATTTAAGTTTTAAAGAGTTTTCTAGGTGAGTTGAAACTTAAAGAAGCCGCCTAGCCCACATGCACTCTGTTATGACCCATTTAAATTCCACTCCCACGTAAAAACGTACCGTTTCACGATCCCGTTCAGCACGCAGTCCTAGAACTAGGGGTTACACACGTGAAAAGGATTGTTAATTGGAATCTTTACCAGTGACGAAATTTAAAAAAACTTAGTAGTATTTTCAAGATTGACTGATTCAAATCAAAATCCAGACAGGTCAAAATCATATATTTTTTTTTAGGTAAAGATTTGAAATTTCAGATCATTTCCGAAACCCTCAACTATTACTTGTAACCAGTTTCTAATAATTTTTACTTTTATTTTGTCATATCTTAATTTTTGACTCATTAATTTTATTTATTTTTTTTCAACTCAAACATTCGTGTAAATATTGTGAAATAATTTCATTACTTCACTTACTTAGTTTTTCACGATCGCCATGGACACAATAACCGGATCAGCTGAGAACTTTTAAAATATTAAAAGGATATCAACAAAAATTAAGCACATTGTTTTATTAGTATATATCAAATGTAGATATATATGAATGTTGTTACAAATATCAGTTACTAGTCGGTTCGGAAGTCATACATTCATATTCAACAAGATTATCAGCAGCGTGTTGAAGGAAAATATCAATTTTGAAAAAAATAAAACACCTAATCCGTTCGTCGGCACACCACTTATATCTAGATGACGTCCCCCCACGGAAGCATATTAATCAGATACGGAAGTAGTACTAATTTACTAAACTTATAGAAACCTTAATCAATAATATTGAAGTTTCTAAGATTTTTGAGAAACTCAACTGATTCACACTGGACGAAAAATGGTGTTAAGACGGGTGGCGGGTATTAGGCAATTACAATAATAATTATTAATTGTATCTTTGCATTTGCATATTATTAAACTATTAATTGTGAGAGTTGTGTATACAATCAATAACTGCCGTAAAGCCCATAAGTCATCCCAACAAATCACTCGGTTTTAGTTTGCTTTATAAGGAGGAAAAAGTTAACAAAAGTAAGGTAATACCATGCGCATCCTGTAATCAGCGTCAAAAAGGTATATGGGAAATTCCACGCGATACATTATAATAAGAAGACATAGATATAAAAAGGTCTAATTTCTAAAAAGAGATAATGTCCTTAAGAATTGAGAGAGTGTAGAATTTTAATTGTTTACGTTGAAGCCAACATAATAGGTTACAGAAAGTTGAATGGTGAAATAAAAGCGAGAATTGCATTTGATAGTAAATCCTCCAACTCTATGAACAAAAATCATAATTTTTAAGAAAGGGTTGTAAGGAAATAAGAATTTCCTGCGAAAGCGCTATATCTACATATATATATATATATATATATATATATATATATATATATATATATATATATATATATATATATATTCCCTCCTGTTATTTATTTATCTTTTTACAGTAACTGTTGTAACAAATAACATGTTATAGCAATAACTCGACGACCGAATATACAAGAATGAAGTTATACTAACTCATAATATACTCGGCCCAGCCAAGATGATATCGGACATATGCCCATCCCTTGGAAAGCCTTTTGATAGTAGGATTTAGACAAGTATGAGGTTCTTGAAAAACATCATTCGTCAACTTCTTAAACATATTTGAAGAATATAAGAATATCGAAAAAAAATTTTAATTTAATTTATTTAAATCATTATGTTCTCAAAGAAATGGCCTTAAGTACGCCAGAAGGGGCACGTTTAAATAATGAAAGTAAAATAAAATAAATAATTAAATTAAAGTATTAAATTAAATAAATAACTAAATTACAGTATTAAATTAAATACATAATTTAATTAAAGTATTAAATTGAATGATTTATTTATTTTATTTAATTTTCATTAAATTCATTTAAATGAATTAATTTTCAATTTAATTTAATTTCATTTATCAAAATGAATAATAATAGGGGTCCTGTGAATTTAGTTTAGCAATATTAAAGTGTCGCCTGACTAATTATTAAATAAAATAAATAACTGAAACAATTATAAAAAATTAATTTTTTGTTTACAATTCAGTTATTTATGTATCTATTTAAGTATTGTTGTGGTTTATTATTCCATTTATCACAGTGATTAATAATAGGAATGCCGTGAATATAGTTCAACAACTTCAAAGTACCGCCTGACAAAAAAGTTTAAGAACCATTGATTTACAATATCGAAAGTACGGCTAATTCACAAGGAGATGGTAAACGGTCTTTCTTAGCGAAATATATATTTATTAAATTAATAAAGTACAAAATAAATGCCTTTAAAATATTGCTTGTGGAAACCATATAAAATCAAAACTATTTTCGGTCAGAATTTAAATTTACACTCTAGGACCAAAGCAATGTTCTAATAAACATAGAGATTTCTGGATTTTACTATGAAACTAATGACAAAGAATAGGTAACATAAATTAAATGAAATTTAAAATAGTGTACTGAACAAAATAAAACCGATTCTAATGACTAAACTACGTTGTTGTTTTTTTATAGATTTCCAAAATCATTTAATCAGTAATGATAACAGGTATCTTTACAGGCATCCGTTAAATTAAACGCAGGGAGGGTAAATGTAATTCACTAATAAGGAACGAAAGATTGAAATTTCAAAATAGCTTATATAAAGCTTTTTTTTAAATTTTAGCTTATATCTGAATTAACAACCTTTAAAAAATAAAAATGTAATTTGTCCAGCGATTAGATTCCTTATAACATATAACGAAAAAATCCGTTTGCAATCTAAAGGAACATATGACAGGTGGCTTAAACGTAGACGGGATGACAGATGCCATTGAGGAAACTAGGCACCACATGGTTTATAGCTAATGACTTCTACTGGCGCTGTCCTAA
The DNA here is from genome assembly GCA_948150685.1 of Rhaphigaster nebulosa. NCBI lineage: Eukaryota > Metazoa > Arthropoda > Insecta > Hemiptera > Pentatomidae > Rhaphigaster > Rhaphigaster nebulosa. The sequence goes on along the minus strand of OX411306.1, from coordinate 136,539,250 downwards.
TTCGAAAACTTGTTAATTCCTCTACAACTCAGTCATATTATTACTAACGATGAAAAGCGATTTCCAGATCAATAGGATAACGGGAATGAAATGATTGTTAATCGATTAATATTTAAAAAAAGCACCGTATTCAATCATAAATAATTAGGCATACAGTAAAAAGACTCTCTGAATTAGTTGATTAGCGGATCGGCCATTTCTATAACGTGGTTTACAAATAAAAAATAAAATAATAAACCTGTCTTATAATGTAAGACATATATTATATTTTCAGCACATCTTTGAAGTCATTTTATAGTATTTTTACACTTTTTTTACAATTACTTCATCAATGCACTGATTTCCAATAAGAAATTACAGATATTATCATTTTTTTTTTTTTTTTTGCAAATAATAATGCCATTCTTTATTTTCAAATATAAATATGTAGATACTGATATCAGTGATTAAATGAATGAAGGCCTCCAACCTTTTAACGACTTTCCTCATAAAAAGGAGAAATATGACAGCCGAGGAATAGTAACTAAATAGGCCATCTACTGATAGGAAGGTTGAGAAAAATAAATTGCATAATATAATACGCATTTCTTAACAATGCATATAAACTGATAACAGTACAAAATAAAAATGAAGAAATATTATTAAATTTGTATGAAACAAGTTGTACCTACAACCGATGCTTGAGTATATTCTACTTTAACATTGGCTTTTGAAATTATTCATATGACATTGATAAATCTATAAATAAATAAATCTATAAAGAACCAGATTCTGGTTTGAATTCTAATCCAATGCCACGATATCTTGGTTTTGCTAAGATCATACAATATATAGATATCTTCGATCATACAATACAAGCATTGCAGAATGGTTTCGAAACTGGAATAATAAAATAAATTCCAGCAAATCACATTTATCCTTCTTCGTAAAACTAGTCGTGCAGAATCCTTTAATAACATTCCACTAAAGCCTGTCGGACGGATCCGCTAAGACTCCATCTAGACAACCGTCCTATACGGAATCTTTAAACCAGATTGAAACAACAAGAAACTGTTCGTGGATTCTGATTACTGCAGTATTTACTCGTACATGACGAACGCTCCAAACTTCCGATTTATAACAAATAGATACAAGCTCATATAGATTACCATTATCAGATCTATTTCGACATAGGGGAAACTTTGGGACTCCACGAATCCATCAAATTCCTGCCCTAACCAACCGTTACAATCTAAAATCCTTCGAAGAATCCTTTAATGCTTCCTATTATGTTACAAATAAAACTAATAATGAAGATCTAAATATTCAATATGTTTAAATAAACCATAAGTCAAAAACGGTTTGATTAATAGTTATTTTATTTTGCCGTGAATTCTAGCCTCTCTTTCTAGCCACTCTAGACTCTCTTTCTAGCCATTCTAGCCATTCTAGCCTCTCTCTAGTGGCTAGAATTCACGGCTAACTAAAATAACTATTAATCAAACCGATTTTGACTTACTTGGTTTAACAACTTTGCCGACGGTATATAAGATAGGTTGCATCAATACAAGCATTATAAGATCCAAATCGAAATGAGCATACAAAATATTTCCAGCACTATCCATAGGAGCACAGACACCAAACCCTACCATGTGCGTTTTATAATAGATTAGCAGTATTGAATCAATTATTAACAAACAAAATAATTAGTAATACAAATTCTCATTAAAGTAACCTAAGATATAACTGAACAGCAGTTCGTCATCCTCTCTCGAAATCATTTGAGAATCAGAATTCTAATTTTTTTTTCCCCCACCATCTCCATTTTTCAGTTTTTTAAATAGTTTCTTAAATAAAAACTCGTTTGAAAAATACATTCAGCTAAAAACTAGCTCATTTGCTATATTGGTCAAATCATGACACATTCCAAACATTTTGTATTCCTGCAATAATGCAATTTCCTTCAAGGCTTTTGCGCTGTTCAAAATTTCTTGAAGCAAACAAAAAATTTATTGTATCTAACTACCTATTGATTAACTTAATGTATTACAAACAGTAATATATAATAGTAACATTTCTGTGATACATCGTACGTTTTTCGCGCTAGACTTATTCTGTACTGTTATTTATTTGTTGATCCAGCTGGATATTCTAATATAGACTAATTCCAAACTGTTAAAGTGATGGTAAACTGATTAATACAATTAGATAATCGGCAGTAAGATGACAGATAGATTATCATGTCATACAAATTGACTGAAGGATTGAGCAATAATCAACAATAACACATTACTAAGCTTCTATATTATTTGTTTAGAACAATAAAGTAAAAATAATAAGTAAAAATTATTTTTAAAAACATTGCCACAAAATTGAAAATATTTTCACTACACAACTTACTTATATTACTATTTATAATAAATGAACCATAAATAAGTTAAATTTCTTATTAAAATCAGGAAAACTCGTCAACAAATATTATAATAAAATTGGGGCAAGAGAAGCGGTCATGTACAATTTACTAGAAGTATGACTAAATTGGTACTCCTTGTTAACATTTTATGAATAATGAATTTTGAGGATTATAATTCTTAAAATTTAACAAAGCAGTGCAACAGTAAAAAAGTAAACTATAGTGGATGCGAATAAGGCATCAATTTATCAACGGAAATCAGTTCAAATTAAATTTCTCATATTTTATTTAAAATTTTAAGATGTAATTTAATTACGTAAATGTTAATAAACTAATAATAAATTGCAAACATTTTTTAAAAGTCAGTAAATTGATTCAAGCCACACAATAATGATTATTCAAAATCCAGTAATCTTTCATTCACGATTCTGATCCATCCCAACTAGTGAGAGAAAGAGTTACAACGAATTCCACCTTCAGTACTGTTCTTGGAGATTTCTTATGTATTTAATCAGAAGGATTATAGGAGAGAATTTATAATTTATAATAAGCAACCTGGATAAAGTTTATTTGAATGCTTAAGATATTACATTGTCGCAATCACAAGTATCTTAAACAATACAGGCAACAAAGATGTGTCAAGATTTTTAAGCCCCTTATTTTTTCAATTCCTTTTAGAATTGTCGATTAGAGAATATTTGTTATAATTTAACACGCCCGACTGTGGAGTTTGGAAGGACCCACAGTAATATGGTTCCTGCACTCTCAAATAAAAGATAATGCGCACGCCTATGACATTAATACCATACATCATATCTAATTAATCGCCAACAAAAATTATGAAAGAACGTGGGGATGGAGAGAGAGGATCCGTAAATTGATCATTATTTAAAGAAAGAAAATATTTAAAAAACGCATCGAATCCTTGTAATAATCTACAATGCTAATGTGGCAACGCTGCCTAGGGTAAAAATTGCAAGGATTTAAATCATATGTTTTTTACAAGAAACCTAGAAGCTGTTAAAATAAAAATGTATTTTTCCTTGAGTTATCTGCGGTGATAAACATTGCGAGTCTTATCTGATGTCAATATATACGATTTCCTATGAAACTTAAATCGCACTCCATAAATAAACGAAACGCTCGCGTCATTTTCTTAAAGTGGCATTTATATATATAAACTGGCGATGGTGATCTGATCTCACAATCGGTAAATGCAGAATAGAAAAATGATAATTTTTAATTAGGATCAAATAAATTTAGATAGACAGTAGATAAAGAACACACTGGATGGAGCAAAACATAAGTTATCAATAAGCATTATTAATGTTTAATCAAAATTAATTAAGATGTTACTGATTATTGTCAGTAATCTTAAGGGTCAGTTATTGTACTGTTAAAGAGGTTTATGTTTTTATGCGATGATTGTTTTCGCAATTCTCTTCCTTATAATGGTACTCTAAAAATTTAATGCAAAAAATAAATTAAATTCCTCCAAACTACGACAAATTCATGATCTTTATCACAAAAATAATAATAATAATAATAAAGGAAACAAACAATCCTCAAAACTCTTTTGCAACTATTTGCCGTTCAATGTTTGTTTCATCCGCGATAAAGCTTCAAGAAACAAAAATTACATGAGATCTGCAACTGGATATACTTATTAATATAGAAAAAATAATTAAAAATTATGTGAAATACAACGACTATGTAAAGAAGTATAAATTTCTTTCATACCAATATATAAACAATCGGATGACCACTTCGAAAAATATTGGTATGAAGTAGGTTGATATTTTTATTTCAACTTCCACTAATTCTTTAAGAGGCTTTTAATAAACAAAGATTTATTTATCTAAAGAAATAGAATGTTTGTTTGCATCCAAGGACAAAAAGTGAAAGAGGCATGGAAAAGGCTAAAAACGATAAAGACCCAAGCTCGGTACAAGAATAACTCTCGACTGATAGAAATGAAGGAATGGAAAAAATATTTTTCTGATTTACTGCAGGAAGATAGGTCAGAATACATGGTAGAGAACCAGGAAAACGACCGGACTAACTACGATATTAATGATGTATCCTTGGAAGAAGTGGAGAGAACCTTAAGGAAGATGAAAAATGGAAAATCACCAGGTCCGGGGGATCTACCGATAGAGCTTATTAAAACAGGACCAGTTGAACTCAAAGAGATACTAGCAAAGACTTTCACAAACTGCTTAAAGATAGGTAAGATACCAAAGGATTGGTTAATGGGAGACATCATCCCTATCCACAAAAAAGGAAAAAAGAACATATGCAGAAACTATAGAGGAATCACTGTGCTAAGCAGTGTTGGGCGACTCTATAGTCGAATCCTGAAGGAAAGGCTAGAGGAGGAGGTTTCTGATCAGATGGTGGAAGAACAGGCAGGTTTCAGAATTGGAAGATCGTGTAGTGACCACATTTTTACCCTGACTCAAGTCATGCAAAAAAGGATGGCATACGACCTCGAAACCCATCTGACGTTTGTTGACATACAGAAAGCCTATGACAGTGTTCCTCTAAAGAAATTGTGGGAAACCTTGGATCTGATGAAGATAAGTAGAGGCCTTAAAAAAGCCATAAAAAGTTTGTATATTGGAGCGGAATCAAGGGTAAAGATAGGAGGAAAAGTCTCAGAGTCTTTCAGAATTACGAAAGGATTAAAACAGGGATGCAGCATGTCCCCAACACTTTTCAATATATATATTGAACAGGCACTAAAATCATGGAAACAAAGATGCCGAGGGATGGGAATTGAGGTCGGAAATAATATATTGTTTACCCTACAGTTTGCAGACGATCAGGTTGTCATAGCAACAGATGAATATGATATGGAATTCATGATGAGAAGACTCCTTGAGGAGTACACCGAGTGGGGCCTGGACATAAATACTGAAAAAACGGAATACATGGCATGCAACTCCCCTATCTCATCTCTCTGCATAGAAGGATGGATGATCCCTCAAAGTACTGCTTTCAAGTATCTTGGAGTGACGATGGACAGTTTGGGCACAGTTCAAAAGGATATTCAAAACAAAATTACTCATGGTAAAAAAATAATAGGTCTCTTAAACGATATATTATGGAGTAAAAAGGTCTCTCTCGAAACCAAAAAGAAGATATACCACTCCTTCTTGGTTGGCACAACGCTATATGGGTCAGAATCATGGACAGTGACAAAGCAGTATGCGAATAAATTACTGGCCCTAGAAATGGATTTCTGGAGAAGAAGTTGTGCCATATCCAGATTGCAGAAGGTCTCCAATGAGATTATAAGAAATAAGGTGGGGGCTAAACTCAGCATTCTCAATGACATCAGTGAAAGAAAACTACTGTGGTTTGGACACGTCATGAGAATGGACGAGACACGATGGCCCCTTCGAGCACTTAAATATTGCCCTGAGAAAAGAAGAAGACGTGGAAGACCTCGGAAGCAGTGGATGGAAGGGGTCAGAGAAGAAATGGCTGCTAGAGGTCTGACAGAGGAAGACTGTTTTGACAGAAGATATTGGAGGGAAGGCGTATTGGGGACCGGGATGTGAGAAATCGCAAAACCCGATAAAAAAAAAAAAAAAAAAAAAATGTTTGTGTACATGAAACGAGAGAAATAACAAATAAAACTTTTTCGTTAAGAGACAGACTACGAAATTCAGAAATAAAACAATTTTTAGAAGGAAATATTGGCTTCACATAAATTGGATATCTTAGCAATGTTAGTAAAAATTGTAGTTTGTTTCGTCCATAATCCTGAACCAAATTTCTAATGTTTAGTACTCATTCGACGCAAAATTTAATACACTTCTATTCTCGAAATAGAAAAGCTTTTCTAGGAGGAACCATTTTGAAGTTAAAATAGATTACTAAAAATCTGGTTCGGTGCGCGCATCATATAACTTTCCCTTATCGTCCTATAATAATTATTTTTTTAATATAATTTTACAGAGTTCACAATAAACAATACTTGAAATAAATTCAGCAGCATTCACTTGTTAACACCTTCTCCCACTTAAGTACCATGAAACAGTTTTGTAGACAATTTTAGTACAAAAATTCCGTACACTACCTATATATTTTAAGTTTGTCAAGTTGAAATTATGTTTTAAAAGCTCCGATTTAGTTTCCATGAAAACATTTTGTTTCCATTAAATAACATAAAAGTAGAAATTATTAAGTTAATTTCTGCTTTTGTATTCTTAAATTACATTATTACAAAGCAAATTGTTGACAACAGATTTGGTTAGAGGAAGTTTGGTCGCATCCGTCTCCTTTCGGATGCGCTCGGTTATCCATTAGGGTCTCTTCCTCCTCATAAGATTTGCTGTATCTTTGCTAATACTGGTCCGATTTTGATGATTCTTTTATTGTTTTTTAGATAATTTAATTACCTTTCATATAATTCTATATGTAATTTACCATAAAATGCACTTTCTAAGTTATGCGCAAATAAAATATTCTTTTCATCATAACTTTTTTCCCTGCATTTTCTCGGTGATATACTACATAAATAAAAAGTTAAAGGTCTTTATGAAGAATGATTAATAATAATAATATAATAACGTCAATTTTGGCGATTTCAATTTAAAATTTCATGTATAAAGGTAACGGCTTTCATCCGACTGACCGGAGTTGTGTGTTCATATGAGGATTATTTAGAATTTAAAATGGTTTCTAGCTGTAAGTCCTTTCGTTGAATGAATCCGTCGCTAGTTCCTAGACTATTAGTTAGTAGTTCTTTTCCCAATCCTTTTGAAATAACCGGAATATTAAGGAACAGTCTTCCATTTCACTGAGTACTTGTGGCTAACTTTATTATGACCCTTAAAATCTTTATGACCACTGGAAAGACGTGACTGGATCAGCAATGAGCTAAATCTGCATCAGACTGAGGTAGTAAACCTGCCTTTCGAAGGCGCTCTTTAAAGCACACACCCTCTCAACTTAAACTCTTGGTCAATGCCATGGTCAAGGTCATTAAGGCTCGTTAACACGCAAGTATTCGTAATCTAAAGAGTGACATTCAATAATGTTGCATACAGCAAGGTCATTTTGCAATCGACGTTTCTTTTTGTTTTCATATTGTTCACGAAGAACCGCTTCTCATGACTTAGCACATTTTTAGTGCTATCAACAGAAACTACTATTTTTTTTGCTAGTGAAATTTTCGGATGGTAAAAGAAACTGATTTATTTTTACTTATGAAATAGCTAACTATGATAATCCAGAAGAAAATAGCGAGGCTGGCGGTAAAAATTGAAGATAAAATAAGATAAAACTATTCAATAATGCCCTCTTTTCGGCTCAGTTTGTAGGTTTTCTTCATAGCTGCAAAGACCAAATACAACATCGATATGAATCATATTAATAGATAGAATGAAAGTATACCATTAGACTAATATTATACTGGTTAGAACAGCATTTTGAAAATAAAATCAAGAGGTAAACTTGTATCGATTTTTATTCGCCTCTTTCGAAATTAAATATGGATTCTAGAAGCTTCTGGCTGCTTTCAAAAGTTAAGGACGAGAATATGTTTACAAGAAACCATATAATTCATACCTAAAATATAAATCCCGGGAAACATATGAAGAGTCCACGGAAGAAAGGGAGAGATTCAAATTTTTCCCGAAATGTAGTGAAAGTCATCATCAGTTCATATCGTTGAGCAGAATAAAGTGATAAAAAGAAACAGACAGAAATGCTTGTTTTGTTAGAGCGTTTGAAGCATACCCATAAATTGAAGAAAGTGAGACCTCCAAACTTTAAAACTTGATTTTTTCAAAATGTATTATGGGCGACTCTCGCACTCTCTTCCCTGGACTTTTCATATGTAATTATTCGTTTCCAAACTGAAATAAATAATACAAGATGTCATCTGAGGAGATGAAAGAGATTAGAAATTACATGACGATAGCCCGAGGACACATCTATCAGAGTCCAGAAAGATGCCTGGAACCAAACTCGATATTGGAACTTTCGAGATCCACTAACGACAACAGAAAGCATTGAAGGTAACGATTCTGTAGCTAGAACAGCATTAGGCACGGTGAGCGGAGAACAATGCACCAATTGATTTAGCAGATACCTTCGGAGGATCAGTGACGCCACTACACCTATTATAAACACTTCTATAATCGAGGTTTCGACACTCGACAGGCGAATCGAGTCGGCATTGGTATCGCATACATTAGTTCAACGGTCAATGTCATCGCACACATTCATAATCAGGACACATCAAAGACATACCTTCTATTCACAAAAACAATTGTCTTCATTTCTTTAGGACAGATACTAATTACTGAATCAAAATGTAATTCATAATACACAATTCGTCACGCCATAGGTTAAGTAAGCACCCTTAGTTTCAGTATAAACTCTCACTAGAACAAATTCAAGCAGAAGCGTTGTATTCCATGTATAGACAGAACATATTTGTTGGCCATCCAAAATTATTTATTGCCATATTGCCATACCTTAATATAAATTAATTTATTTTTCAATCCGGTACCGAACGTTATTCAATAACAAGAAGTAACATTGATTAGGAACAAAATCGAAAATTTGTGGCCGTCATGATTCATTACCGACGAAAGAACTGATTTCGATAAAGGTACTCATTAGAATCGTTAAACACGCCGATATGTTTATACAAATGTTAAAAATTCGACAAACTATATAAAAGAGTCAAGCTATTTATTAATTTTTGCAATACGTATTGCGTTACTTAGTATCGTAAGACGTCTTTCTCAATGATGGTCCTTTTTTACCATCCTATATTGTTTTTAATGATTTAAAAATTATTTAATGAAGGTGCAAAACGATTTTTTTCTATATTCACCTCTATATTTATGATGAAAATATTGAAAATTAAAATAGACAGTGTTTTTAACTAAATTCGGTGTGAAAAAATGTCTGAAAGTTGATAATGGTCAATGTGGATTTCATTTAAAATTTATTTAGATCTTTATATTTTTTATTTATTGATTTTTCGTTTTATCCTGTGTAAATTTAACTTCGATTTTCCCATATAATTTTATTTTAAATACCAAAATTCACTTATATGATATTACAATATAGATAATGAGCTCTATTCAGTTTTTTATATCAAATTCACGACTCTTTTTTTCTTTTATAAAAGGAGTTAAGAAATTGTTTTAAAATTAGTGTTAAAAATTAATTTAAATTAATATTAAAATTATAATTGATTAGTCAATTAAATTATTAGAGTTATATAATAATAAATCTTTATTTGTACATATAACAATAAAGTAGAAATTATTTACAACAATAAATTATCTGAAAAAAACTAAGTTATAATTCAAATTATTGCAACTGAGATCTTTGAAGCTTTTCATGAGTCAAAGAGGATTGGGCATAATTTATTAACAGGGCCATCGGTTGTTTCAGTAATTAAATATATGAAAATATACCGTAACTGTTAACTAACTCTAGCCCTTAAAATTAAAACAATCATCGTACAAAATTTCAACAATGATTTTTGCAATCCATAATAAAATATGTTCCTCTTTCTCCAAACAAAAAGCGTTAGCAAAACGTTTTTCATTAAACATTTTCACAATAACCCTACAATTCCTTATTTTTCTGATATGGGAATCCCCATAATCCTGCATTCATAAAGATAGCACTGATTTTTCGGGAGGGCACCTTAAAACAGAAAATAATTAAATGATCTCGTCCTTTGAATAAAATATTAGCTTACTATATGAAGCCTCTACTATAAGCCATCAGTTAAACACACTATCATATTTTATTATTTTATAACAAGCATTCAGTACTAAACTTTAATCAGTTACCAGGAAATTTCCTTTAAAGAACAAAATAAATTAAACTGCACACCATTTCATCAGTTAAACAAAACAAAAAATACAGAGGTTGTTAACATTCTTGCAGTAGTATTCCTACACCACACCCAGAAGGTTTGACCTTGTTTTTGGGGTCAAAGGAAACCGTTCCCAAATCATGGCTTCATTGTGTAATAAAAAAATTAGCCAAAACTAAATGAATTTTTAAATACCATCAGCGAGAATTCAATGTCGCTAATTGTCCAAAATTCTTGATAGCTAGAAAACGACTGCGTTAGAATCATAAATTATCATGATAATGAGAGAATGGTAGGAAAAGAAAAGTGTTGTGAGAAAGGCGGTTCTTAACATACACAGACAAGAGTAGGTTCACGTAGGTTTATTCATTTCTTATTATTTAGTCTAATAAATAAAATTGTTTCTCTAAATGGCATAATATCGCGCGTAAACTGTAAAGTATCGAACGGAAAAAAATGTATAAAAGGCAACTGAAATCTCATAGTTTACATTTTTCATATCATTTGTGCTTCTAAGGACTGTCTTTCTGTTTTTTTGGCTTACATTTGCCAAATAAATATGTCCGGCAGGTTATGTAGTGTATTCATAATCAGGATAGCATTACCTATAAGAATCCACAATAAATAGATTTTTAACCAACACACTCCCTATAATCGAAGTACTGTGCGTCACGTCTACTCTACAGTGTCGAATGTGAAAAAATGCATTTTTCATATTGGTCACATTACAGCTGCGCTTGAAGGTACGCGGGATGGCTGAATGTGGAAAGTGTCATTCGCAAAGAAACATGCCCTTCTAATCGACTGACGATTTGGACAGCCAGCCATCCCGCGTATTTTCCTTCTAGCGCAACTGTAATGAGACCAATATGAAAAATGCATTTTTTCACATTCGACACTTTACAGTAGACATGACGCACAGTACTTCGATTATAGGGAGTGTGTTGGATAAAAATCTATTCATTGTGGATTCTTATAGGTAATGCTATCCTGATTATGAATACACTCCATAACGTGTCGGGCATGATTATTTGGCAAATATAAGCCAAAAAAAAAGACAGAAATACAGTCCTTAGAAGAATATTTTAAATTTTATGTGCACAAATGATGTGAAAAATGTAAACTATGTGATTTCAGTTACTTTTTTACCAAACAACTAAGGTCGATTGTTTACAACGATTAGTTATTTTACTAAAAAAAATTAACATACAAATAAAAAATTCTAAATAAAAAAATTTTCAATTCAAGTATTTATCAATACTAAATTTGTATCCAAAAATAAAAATTAGCATCGGCATTGTACAGTTTACAATAATATTACTTAAAATGAATCAAAATAATTTTTGTTACTGCTCCTTTCAGTATACGAGTACTATATACCTATTACGCGACGATGAAAGCTCCTCTGGTTCTTCAATGTATTTTTTCAATTCTCCATCAATTATGATTTTTTTGCTAAACAGTTCGCTGGGAATATGACATGGACGGTTTATACGTTAAGAACAACATTATAAGTAGATCACAATTGGAACAGGCCCTTGAGAATTTATGGGCGTGATGTAATCGGTGTTTCACGACTTACTTGAATTTTGCCTCTAACGTATTTTCAAGCATTAGTCTAATTGGTAAGGAAAACGAAGCTATTATTTAATGAATATATTCTGAGAAAGCAATTCATTTACAACAGACCTTAACAATTTGTTTGCATTTCTTTTCTGATAAATCCAAGTATAAATATAAAACTAGTACTATTTTTTAGGGCACAAAAAAAAAAATACATCAAACTAAACGCGCAAACTTGCGCAGATTTGTGTAATACAATGATTAGACAATAAATATTCAAAAAATTCTAGGGGTATTTTGTGATATTATTGAGGAATTTACTTTAAAAATAAATTAAATTCGTATGAGCAGAAATTCGTACTTATTCATACCAGATTCTCCAAGCAGATATATTCTAGAACTGAATATTGCAAAAATCTATTAGATGAAGGTGAGTGAAGAATTGCTTAGTAAAATATCTGATGTGGACAACACATGACTTCCTTGTACGCCTATTAAACTATAAATCGGAGGCTCAAAAAGTGATCCTGAATTTGGTAACTACTTTCCGAAGATCACAGTACATCAAAAACGACACTCGGCGTCGCGATATCCATCAATTGACACACACACTCATATACTCTTGTTTCTAGAGGTCTCGTTCCGTTATTATAGGTCGTTTTCTTTCAGTAGGTAACTAGTTTCCAAGATATTTCTTCATGTTCCGTGACAACAATAAAACTGTCAATATCACTGGATAAAGCATTGGAAATCGACATTTTAAACGGAAAAATCCACTTAACTAATATCTTATTATCATGCAGACTTGTTGATCTCACAAATGGGGAGGAAAACTAGTATTTTACACTCAATTTTAGCACTTAAAACAAGTAATAAAAATGTTTAATTCGAGTGGGGAAAAAAAATCGTGTTTGTAACCTTTATTACCGAACCATATGATTTCTGTATTTAATTTTAATATAATTTATACTTCCTTGTACGAAGTAAAGGAAGTATTGTAATCGCGAAAATTTTCGGTTTTCAGATTCAGATCAGAAATATCCATTTTGATCATCCCTGAATCCATTTTGACTAGTTTCGTAGTGGCGTCTCTACGTACGTTCGTATCTTGCATAACTCAAAAACGGTTAGCTGTAAAAAGTTGTAATTTTGTATTTAGGATTGCTGTAAAATCTAGTTGTGAACCTCCCTTTTTGGTCACTGCTTGATTACCGGAAGTGGTACTTTACTTGAAGTTCATAATTGATTTCCATCAAAAATTATATTAAAATATAATGTAAATTATCTAAAATTTGGTAAATAGGACTTTTATATCGATATGAATGTATTTACTATATTTTGCTTAAAATTGGTGAGCCGAAAAGGGTACTTTACTTGAAGGTCATAATAAGCTTATATCAAAAATTATATTTAAATTAAATACATAAATCATATGTTACGGTAATAAAGGTTACAAACGCAATTTGGTTTCCAATCCAATTAAATATTTTTATTACTTGTTTTAAGTGTTAAAATTGAGTGTAAAATACTAGTTTTCCTCCCCATTTGTGAGATCAACAAGTCTGCATGATAATAAGATATTAGTTAAGTGGATTTTTCCGTTTAAAATGTCGATTTCCAATGCTTTATCCAGTGATATTGACAGTTTTATTGTTGTCACGGAACATGAAGAAATATCTTGGAAACTAGTTACCTACTGAAGGAAAACGATGTGTAATAACGGAATGAGACCTCCAGTAACAAGAGTGTGTGTGTGTGTCAATAGATGGATGTCGGGACGCCGAATGTCGTTTTTACTGTAATATTCGGAAACTAGTAACTAAATTCAGTATAACTTTTTGAGCCACGGATTTATAATTTAATAGGCGTACAAGGAAGTCATGTGTTGCCCACATCAGATATTTTATGTAAGTTTATGACCTTCAAGTAAATATCCTTTTCGGCTCACCAATTTTAACCTAAATCTAGTGGATATATTCATATTGATATAAAAATCCTATTTACCAAATTTGAGATGTTTTACATTGTATTTTAATATAATTTTTTATGAAAGTGTGATATGACCTTCAAGAAAAATATCATTTCCGGTCTGCCAATGTTAACCAAAATTTATTTTATTATTTAAATTAATATGTTAGTCTTATATACCTAACTAAGTATATTTTAATATAATTTTTGATGAAAATCAATAATGACCTTCAAGTAAAGTACCACTTCCGGTAATCAAGTGGTGACCAAAAAGGGAGGTTCACAATTAGATTTTTCAGCAATCCTAAATACAAAATTTGAACTTTCTATGGCGAACCGTTTTTGAGTTATGCGAGATAGGAACGTGTGCAGAGACGTCACGAAGAAACTAGTCAAAATGGATTCAGAGATGGTCAAAATGGATATTTCCGTTGAAATCTGAAAAACCGAAAATTTTCGCGATTACAATATTTCCTTCACTTCGTTCAAGGAAGTAAAAACGACAAACAGGATTGTTTGCATTTCATATTCATATCTGAAGTAAAATCTCAATAAGCACTTAAGAGATCAAAATGCAAGTTTATTTTAAACCATTTCGAGCTGCGATCTCTCTAGATCGCTCTATCTGTATAGAAATGGATTGCTGCCGGATTCGATCAAGACTGGCTCGCCGCGACAGATCGCCTTCTGTGTGACATGTACATTGCAGTTAGTACTAATAGACTAGATCGCCAGCTCTCTACGGGCTGAGATCGCAGATCGCCGCGACAGATCGCGCTCTGTGTGCTTGAGCCTTAATAGTCCATGAGCCAGATGCAAAAAACGCGATCCATTTGACGAATTTTTTTAGTATTTATTTAATTTTCGAAATGCCTGTCATCCTTGGAATGCTTTGTACTAAGTAATCAATTCTTTCTTGTATACCTCGTTTCAGCTCTTCCTAGAATTTAATTTTTTTTGTAAATAGGCACCATGTGTTGTAGTACTTGTGTCTTCCTATGGAAGTTCTACTGATAGCATGAAAATTCTCTTGTCTATTTGAAAATATTCCAGCTCCAAACTGCAGGGCAAAGTTGATACAATATGTATTTTATCATTATTCCTATATACTGTAATCAATTTTGTTGTTTAAATATTAGTAATTATTTTTATCGTAATATAGCCAGGATATATTTTCAGCAATATACAATTTGTATTTCCCCTGAAAACGCCCCTTATTAGTTATACTAGAAATGCCCGGCTGACATCCAGCATCTGTACAAAGATTAAGCACACTCTATGGCTAATTCACATGTTCTCTTGCAAACTGTAAACGAAATTAATCATCATCTTGATTGGTCCTTTTCCCCCCTTAGTTATTTTCCTAGCATCCTAATAATTTGGCAAATAATTTCAAAACTGGCTCAATCCATTTTTCATAAAATGTTTTTATTTCATTTTCACAAGTTCTCAATGTCCTATATCTCCTGACAAAGCCGAATCGATCAAAAGCATTTCAATCCAATAGGTTCAAACTCATGGGTTAACCTGGACCAAATTCGGCACAATCACATGTTTTTGGTGTCTCCTGTAAAATTTTTGGAAATGGATTGAGTTGATTTTGAAACTAATCGTCTAATTTGAAAAATTTAATGTAAACTTAATTCATTCAAACACATTTGAGTGTTTAAAATCCAATAGTGAATGTAAAAATGAGCCACCTTAATCACATATGGACAAATATAAATGATAAAATAAGGTTTTAATATCAAAAAAGGCATAAGCTTCACTACGTAAGATTAAGTGATAAACATAAATATAAATATAAAAACATAAATATAACCGAGTTTTAATTTCAGGCACTACAAAAATGAGGTATAAATGTCAAAGTCCCTACAGAAGAATTGGCAACAGGTGCTACTATTTGAGTGAAGACAAACTGCCCTGGCGTGATTCTCAGTTTGCTTGTAATGATCTAAACCATGGCTACCTAGCAAAATTGGATAAAAACTGGAAGGATAGAAAGCTAAGAAATTTTCTAAACAGATCAAAAGGTAAGAACTGTATTTAGTATTATGGCTAAAACTTCTATTCATAATGCTAACTTACGCTGACTATACTCTAAAAGAGTAAAAAACAACCTAATATTCAACAAGTGTAGCAGTATAATTGGATAACAAGGGTATTGAAAATTTGCAGTTTATGAAAAAACTTTACAAATTTAAGAAACCTTGATTTATATCCCATATTTCTAGACCTATAATGGTATTGCAGAGCAGAATGAGAGATGGATTGGAAGCAGCTATGATGACCGAAGTCATAAATGGATATGGGCGAAAGGAGGGGAAGCACTAAGGTATCGAGGATTTTCTCAAAAAAGACCGAATGACAACTACAGGTGGCGTTGTGCCATTATGAATCCAATTCTATTTTTCAGGTAAATATATAGTTTAAAAAAAAAAAATATCTGGACTTATCTTGTAGAAAAATTAATTGACCTATTTATATACCAACATGAAAGCCCCGTATGTAACAAATAAAATATGTTCTTAAAACCAAAATAAATTTGAAATTTTCTCTAAATAAAAAAGAATAATTTGCAGTAAAAAAAAAAAAAAAAAAAAAAATATATATATATATATATATATATATATATATATATATATAAAAGTGAGAATGACATTAGTTCACCACTGCCTTCATTTTATCAAATCTTATTTCAATCAACAGACCCATTCAACCAATAAAACAAAAACAAATAATTATATACAATACATTAGGTTATTTTTTTAAATTACTTGTGAGATTTCACATTTCAAGCGATCAAATCAAACCTTACTGTTGATTCTTTAGTATAGTTCAAATTGGTGACAAGAAATGTGGATATGGAAAAACAAAGTATTTTGTGAGGATTATGGTCAATATTATGAGTCAAAAGCAATAGCCCGTGATGCGTGAATTGGGACAATGTAAACCGCTTAGTTATTAACTGACAAGAGATGTTAGACTTTTGTTTTGAAATCTTCCAAAAATAGCCTAATGAGGTACGATTTCTGTCTCTCATTTGAGTATTACTCTTATAAAATGATAAAATTATTTTTATAAAATGTGTGGCTATAAAGTAAATGGTACCTACAATTACCGTATGCTCTAGGAATTTATCAACAATATGCTTTTTAGAATTTTTCCACTGCTCTTTCTCAGTTGGGCCAATCCTCGGCATCTTTATCCTGTCCAATTACAGGCCATCAGGAAAGGATTGGTTCGGCACTAGTAGGTTAGTTAAAATACAAAGAGGTATATTAAATTCTGCAAACTCTGACTAACACCCTATTTTGGATACTGACGACAAAAAACACACAAAATTCTTTTTAAAAATCAGGGTTGATTGAAAACCTTTCAATATTCCAAGAATTAGTGAGCACCATTACTATATATAATATATAAATAATTAAAAGTGAAAAAAATCTGTTCTTTACTACGAAATTCCTTAAATTCACTTCGCAAAGCACAAGGAATGTGATTGGAATGGATGCGGTTGAAATAGATAAAATTAATGTGCAATATTTTTTGGTTTGTAGAAGATAGGCTTGAAAATGGACCCAAAACGTTGCTTGATGTGATTTAATAAAGAACATAGTTATGAATGTAAGTTTAAAAAGAGTTAATATCCTGAAAATAAAATAAAGTAAAATGTAATTTGTTTTTTTTTTCCAGAGTTTTAGACAATGGGAGTACTTTTATAACAGAAAAATAAACAATATTTCCCATCTTACTTATACCTAAATTTTATTTCCTATAGGTAGATTCCTTGAAGACCACAGATGGTAAAACTTATCTACATTTTCAAATGTATAGCCTTTTCTATTTATTTCAAAATCAACATTGCTTCAATCACTTCTAATCATTTATTTTATTTTGTGACCTAATTCCTAAACAGTTCTAATCAACGCTGTTGTATTTAATTTAACAGCTTTGATGCCTTTATCTAATTTACCTAAAAATAGGTGTAGTCAAATATAGGTATATTAATGCCCTTAGTTACGTCTCTTTCAGTCCAAAAAAAAAAAAAAAGAATAAGTTTTCTTGGAAACAACATGTGCAGAATACTTAATATTTAGATATTCACTAGCTGCTCCACCATCCCCTCTGATTGTTTCACACAACTCCCCAGATAGTTAATGGCACAAGCCCAAAAGAGGCAGAACAACTTACAATCAAAAAATTTGTACGACCAAGTCATTCATAAGTGCGGCTCAATACACTCTCTCAGGGGAAATTTTTAATTAAGGCTGACGATTAAATCAAACATATTTTGTTGTTAAACAGTCTATAAGAAGTTTCATACAAATTAGCCAAATTATTCTAAAGCGCGGATGAAACTTCCTCCTCTCTTTTTGAGGACAGCTTATTTAACCATAAGGAATCATTAGTAATCCTATAAGAACCATGTTTACCAAGTTTCATCTAAACTGGCAGAGTCATTTTCTACATTAATATCTTAATTTAAAAAAAATGAAATAAATAAATGATTGAAAAGTGTAAATAAATATGTCAATAACTTAGAGTTATATTTTTTAAGAAGGATCTAGCAAATGCATTGTGTATAGAATGTAGGCTGTACAATAGAAAACGGTCACACTAAAAAATAAGTATAATCTACTCAATCATATATCAGTTTTTGGCATCATATTCTTGCATTGTTTATTCAAGCAACAAACGAAGTTTTTAATTAGGTTGGACAGGCCAAGCACCAGATCATGCCAAATTGACGGAATTCCTAAAGTGCATTTAAAAACAAAAAGGAACTTTTTTTGTTTAGTTTTTTTGTAACAGGAATATTTTTTAGGTGGAGTACAAGAAGCTGCCTAACAACAAAGAAATATATCTGTGAAATCCCGATTGAAATTATTGGAGGAGCGAACGAAAGTATTAAAAGAAAGCACTTAAAAGGAGGAAGAAACAGAAAAATTGGTCATCGAAAAAAATATCAATCACCATTGTCCAATCAATTAAATTAAATTCAATATTTCCTGTTTGACTAATTTTTTGAAGTACAAAATAATTATTTATATTTTTTTATATTTGCCAAGTAGTCAATTATAAGTAAATTACTAATCACAAAAATATTTTGTTTAAAAGTAGTGATAATTTATTTCTCAACTTAAAACAAAAAAGTATTATTTTGTAGTTAATTAAGTTTAAAAATAAAACTAATGTAAAAAATTTTAAGGAGCCATGTATAATTGTGAATTAAGCCAAGACTAATTTACAACACAGCATACAAATAAATATAAAACATGAATTTTTGTCCATTCTATAAAATTAAATCATAAGACAAAAATGTATTAAAATGTATCCATTTTTTATTGCTATATGCACCCAGGTATGTATTTTATTCATCAAACCTAAATAGTTAATCAGTTTTAAGAAACAACCTTATTTTAAAATACCACTTCTGGACTGATGGTTTTCCCATCTTTAAAAACTAGCCTTTGCATTATGTTATTTCCTTGTCACATCCTTCATGATCAGTTTCTCCATAGAAAAATGAATCAGCCCAACAAACTCAACTCAATTAAATTAAATCCAATAACCCTATGAACCATAATACTAACATATAATGTAGAAGGACTGCCTAGTATAGGTCTCCTTTGCATTCTTGATATTCTTATCCAAATTAAGGTGGTTTTGGCAAAACATTAAAAATTCTTAGGAGATTGAATGAGTCAAGATATATTCATTTAACTTGCGAACAAACAAAACCAAAACATTTAAAAGTCAAAATATTTACTCATAATTGGTAAAAAAAGATGTTTATAAAAAAAACAACACACAATTGTTTTTAGAATAAACTGTTTGGTATGGCAGTTTTGATTTATTTCAAATGGCCACACATAAGTTCTTATCTTTGTCTTTTATAAAAACAAGAGTGACGCCATGATATCATTAAACCTTTTTTTTTATTTCATGTATTATTGTCATTATATAGTTTTTCATAATGATACTTCAATTCATCATCATCTAGAGCAGGGATTCCCAGACTTTTTGTCACTGTATACCACTTCTGCTTTAAAGATAAATGGGCATACCACTGCCTGATCTTATGATATTCTTATTAAAGATTTGTCTTTGTAAAAAAATACAAACTGGCTTACACAAGTTTATTAAACAAGCAAAGCAATATATATATATATATATATATATATATATATATATATATATATATATATATATATATATATATATATATATATGTGTGTATATAAATATATATATTACAATAAATGGACTTAAGAAAATAATCAATTTAAAATAATGATAAAAAATCCAAAATCAAAAGTGAAATTGATATCACATAACAACAGCAACAGTAAGATTAAAAACACCAAAAAATTTGCGTAACAAAAATAAGAAATTTGTACAATATTTTTCATTTAAAAGCATATTGGTGTTCAGCGGCAGATTCATGGGCCAGTTAAAAAATGAAATAAATAACTTAGACATTGCAGAATAATTTATAGTTTTAGGACCCCCTCTCCTTTCTTCTTGGGAGGGGAGGGGTATTCCATACCTCCCAAACACCCTAACATCCGCTCTAACCAAGGGGGTCCCCACAATCTCATATCGCCCAGTGCTCTGCAAAGTCTAGATCTGCAACTGTTGTTCATTTACTATGAGAGCATCAATAAATAGAGCATCCTATTTGGAGCTCAACTTGACTCTTAAGAACTCTTCAGCACTGAATGCTTTCGCCTTTACTATGATAACCATTATTATTTTAATATGGAATCATTATTATTAATTGTAAATCGTGTTTATTGCTTATAATAGATACATTCAATAATTTTTTTAAAATTGTAAAAATAATTTAAAAAAAAAGGAATTCATGACTTTTGTTTTGTTGTTTGCTAACCACCTGAAATGCACTTGCATAACACGGTCTGGGAACCCCTGACCTAGAACAAAAAATAAATAGCTCACTTACCTTAATGTAAGTACAAAGAGCATCACCTTTCAGAACATCAGATCCCTTCTCAGTGTACAATTTCACTTTCATCTTTCCAGAATCTGGATCCTTCATTACAAGGCCACATTTTTGCATTAAATCAACAAACTCTGTTTCAGTAATATCTAAAGGTAAGTTGCTGACATAAACTTTGTTGTTAGTTTCATCAGTGACGTCAAACCAAGCTGTAAGAAAAATAAAATTCAAACAATTAAAAAATATATACGTACGTAGATACCCATGTATTTAATGTTTTTTTATATTTTCTGAAGAAATCTAAGAATTATAAGAAGTCAGCCCGTATCCCCTATTTCTAATTAATGATACAGTAAAATGCAAGGGGACAAAAAAGTTGCTGAAATTAACTTTTCCATAAAATAAAAATATCTGGGGTGGACAACACATGACTTCCCTATATGCCTATTAAAGTATAAATTGGTGGCTCAAAAAGTAATCCTGAATTTGGTTACTACTTTTCGAAGATTGCAGTATCTCAAAAATGACACTCGGTGTCGCGATATCTATCTAATGGCACACATAATCACATACTCTTGTTTTTGGAGGTCTCATTCCGTTATTATACGTTGTTTTCTTTCAGTAGGTAACTAGTTCCCAAGAGATTTCTTGGTGTTCCATGACAACATTAGAACTGTCAATATCACTAGATAAAGCATTGGAAATCGACAGTTTTGACATTTTAAGCGGAAGAATCCACTTAACTTATACCTTATTCTCCTGCTGCAGACTTGTTCATCTCACAAATGGGGAGGAAAAGAAGTAACAAGTAATAAAAATGTTTAATTCGAGTGGGAAAAAAATCGTGTTTGTAACCTTTATTACCGAACCATATTTAATTTTACAATAATTTTGGATGTAAGTTTATTATGAACTTCAAGTAAAGTACCTTTTTCGGCTCACCAATTTTAACAAAAATCCTATTTAAAAGTCCTATTTACCAAATTTGAGATTTTTACATAATTTTTTTATGTAATTTTTGATGAAAGTCTAAAAAGACCTTTAAATAAAGTACCACTTCCGATTTGCCAATTTTAACTAAAATTTATTATGTTAATTATATTGATATATAAGTCTTGAACACCTAAAATTATTATAATAATTATTTAATTTAATGAATAAAAAATATGAAAATTCAATGAAAAAAAAATCAACATAACCTTTAAAATGAGATCAGCAAAAGGATTACTGATCCTAATTTTTCAGGTAAAAATTGATACTAAAACATTTTTAAAAACACAAGAACAATTTTTGCAGGACTCCTATAAATTTTAACACAAGATTCCATTCACAAACATGAAATTATAAAAATGGAACAATCAATAGATATTTTGATAAAATTTATTAGGAACCTGTAAGAACAGTTGAAAGATTTTTTTAAACATATAAAGTAATACAAACATGGTTCTTGAACTTTTCTTTTGAGAGCTTCTGCTTCATTAGGTTTAACTTCATTGTTGCTTTTTGAATCTTCTTTCACTGGAGATCCATTTTTTTCTTGGGTATCAGGATTTGAGAACCCATAATTTTCTTGGGTATCAGGATTTGAGAACCCATAATTTAACTGGTAACGTGCGAGAAAATCTTCATCAACCTATAATAAATATATGAAACACAAATATCTAATCACCAAACACAAACATAAAAAAAAATAAATAAATAAAAAAACATATATCAACAAATAATCTAGACTAGGTAAGGGGTAAGGAGTTATTATAACAGGAGGCCCCACATTAACAGATGTTCCAATATTTCTGTAAAAAGTAATATTAAATCAAATCAAATCACTAGTTTCATATCACATCACTAGGATTCAATATTTTTCCTCATATCAAGAGAAAATGTTCTGTATCAGATATAGTTATCAAATTTTTAACTTAAAAAAAAAAAAAAAAATGTATTGTACTACTGAAGATTATACATAGTGGAAAATCATGGCTCACTGGGAAAGAAGGGAATTTCCGAATCTTCCCAAAGTTTTCGTCACCAGTTAAAAACTCCAGCAACAAGTAGATGCTAAAAGAGACAACACGCAGTACTGTGAAATAAAGTCATAAGATCTGTATTTTTTATTGATCAACATTAGTTCTTAACAATCTGTGAAATCATTTATTTAAATAAAATAACTTGTTTTCATCAGTGTGTGATTCTGTTTATTTGGTCAACGACAAAAGAAGAATCTATCAGATGTATCAATGCAGACCAGATACCAGTCAACCCAGTCTTAGGGTTCATTAACCTTATTGTAAAAGCAAAATGACTGATTGATCAACTTATAAAAGAAAAAAATATTTTAAGAGAGGAAACAATTCAGAATAATGAGACCAAGTATGAGGCACAAACTAGCTTAGCTCACCCCATATGCTTGCTAAATTCACCAGAACTCTGATAAAACTCATCTAAGACCTAAATATTTCTTGGTTATTCTCCAAGGAGTCAGAAGTGAGACCTTTGATGCCAGAGGCCAAGAAGTATCTCTCTTCAATTGCTAATATAAAATAAAAAAACTAATAACAAACTAAATTCAGATACATCCTGCAGATCATTAGATATGAGTCCATACTGATTGTTTAGCTATAAGTAACCAGGAAAATGGCAGAAGAGGAATACATATTCCGAATAAGGCAATCTCTCCTTTATTGAATACACATCTACACAACAGCATATCAATCTTTTTATCCCTAACAGCAGCAGTCATCCTGTCTTAAAATAATAAAGTTTTAAAATGATGGAGACGGTAATTCAAAGTTTGTCCTACTTTGGCATATATTCTATTATACTTAAAACAACAAGTAAATAAATATGGAGGATGCATAAATGTTGTTACTAAGAATTCGTGAACTTTAAAAATACATAAAGTTAATTACATTTTTTACTCTATTTCATAAATTGAACTGACTATTTCTATACAAACAAACTATAGGGTTCTGTACGCTGATAGAATCCTAGAACATCAAGCTTTTTCCATTGAATAACCCTTTTGAATTTCAAAGAAAAACCAGAAGGTTCGATATGGAGGAAAAATAGATCACCATTGTTTTCTTGGGGTAGGCAAAAAGGACCAATATGGGCATATTGATCGGTTTTGCCTGCGCGAAAATTGGGCACAATTGTGCACTTTCCATACTTGCTTCACTCACCATTAACAGTACTAGTGCTAATATTCTACAAAGGTAATATAAAAACTGAAGTATGTTAAGTTGAGTGGATCTAGACTGTTTGGGAAATCCTATCAGTTAGTATGTTAACAGCATTTGAGTATCTTCAAAAGAAATTACTGAAATAATAACTGTATTTTTATAGAAAAATTAAAAAAGAAACTAGTTTTTGTTATGTTAAAATTATAAAAATTATTATTTATTTATAATTCTAAAAGTTATTATGCTTTAAATAAACCTACCTTAGGAAACCAAGCATTTTTCTCTTTGTCCCAAACATAAACTGACCCATCATTGGGGTCAGTATAAGTGAGCGTATTTCCATCTGTACCATAAGTACCTTTGGACATATCTTGCCGTATAACTTCTTTTTCTTCATCATCGGAATCTACTTCTTCATCATTTTCACTACTTTTTATTTTGGATTTAGTTAGTGTAATACCTTCATTTTGGACCCACTTGTTATTTTCCTTATCCCATTTATAACTAACATCTAGAAGAACAAAATATACATTAAGAGAGAGGATAAATTGTTTAATACGGTATTCAAAAATTATATTATTTAAGAAACAAATCAAAATATATTAAATAAAAGTCAAGAATTTGGAACCCATGCCAAAGAATCAGATTAATTTTTGGTGTGTTGTGGGCCTGGAGTCTGTATTCAAATATCTGTCTATAAAAGATTCCTAAAAACCGCAATACCCAATAAACAACTACTCAACTAATATAAGGACTAAGTTATTATCATGGTTAGACATGATCATGAACATTATATCCTAGCAGTGGGCAAATTTATATGGCTTTTGGACCTCGAAAAGATAATAATATAAATAAATTTAAAATCATAATTAAAACTTCAAGAGAACTACCAAAAAAAAAAAAATGCTAAAAAACTCATTAACCTCAAACAATTTGTTTTTAATGATTTTAGTTAAATAATTCATGATCAAAAACCTGGGTATTCAGGATAGAATCCTTCACACACAAATACAGATATCATAACAATTAACACTCTACTTGGTACAATGAGAATCAATCTCCACATATCTATATCATAAAAGTCAGTCTGTATGATAACATAGTTGCTAATGAAATCAAATTTAGGATTTACTTGTTTTTTTGTCAGTATAAACATAAGTTTCTCCATCAAAGACGTAATCATTAGTATCAGAATTAGTATTTGTCACCCATTCTCCAGAACTTTCTTTCCATTCATAATCCACTCCTGACACAGGATCTGAAATCATATCCTAAAATGAAAACTCTGCGATTGATGTTAAATTAATTAATCATTATTTTGCCAAAACCTTTATAAAAACATTTTCCATCCTCATAACGTAAAGAAGATTTGTCAAAAGGCTTAGACTCATCTTTATTATCAGGGTTATTAGTTTTATCTTCGACTATTTCGGCATTATCGTCAGCCATTAGCATAATAAAGTAATCTGAACTCCTTGTGAATATTTCATTAAAAATAAAAAAATATTCCAAAAACAAACTATTCAATACCAAATTATGTTTATTTGTTGAAGTTAAACTGTTATAATGTACGGGTAAGGTTATAAAATCTAGCTATTGGTGTAAAGAGACATCAATTTGTGACTGCTAGGAGCAACTATTTTTATATACTAAACGTTTCGTTTCAAAATATAAAAATTATAGGAATTGGTAAGGGTAAAAAGAGCCTATCATTAATATTTTTATATATTAAATAAAAAAGTTAAATTGCTAACACAATGTACCCTACACCCTTTTTTAAATTTGACCAACGAGAGGGGTGTCTGCTGAAGAGAGGTGTCTATTTAAGTATTAGGAGGGGTTTCACAATAGTTAATAGAAAAAAGTTCAACTAATAAATTTTAAAGTACCTGCATATGCTTAAATAAATGTTTGATTTTCTAAAGTATTGTTTCGAGTTTTTTTTCTTATTCATAGCAATTTTTCTTTCCTTACTGCCGAAGGGAAGCTTCGAAAGTAGGGAAGCTTTGAATTGATGCATGACGGGAAAAAAAAATGCTAGACATGAAGGAACAAATTTAGCTTAGTGTCTAACTGTCTGTAGTCAAATCCATGTGACGGACACAACACCTACTGCTTTTAAAGGCCCCATATAAATTTTATCTAATTCCATATACCATGCGCAAATATATTTTCCTTGACAAATATATACTTATTTGGTATGTATACTTATGTGGGTGATCTCCAGATACTTTTTGTTTCCAAGGTCTCTGATGTGGCTCACATCTACATTTTGTGGCTGGATCAATTTTTATAACTAAACATATGTCATAGGCTAATACTTTATTAATTTATAAATCTCGAAATAGCTAAAGATAACTATTTTAATTGAATAGTGAATATTTCTCAATTCTCATTCCTTTGGCCGGGCCGACATCGCACTATTTTACTTTCAACAGCCTGTGCAAGTACAATGACATGCCTAGGCTAAATTTTTCTTTATGATTAATGTGCCAGTTTTCAATCCTTTTAAGGTAAAGAAAGGAGAATCCTCTAATGCAATACGCTTGTTATCCACGACTCATTTTATCCGAGCACCTTATTCCGATTGTCATTCCGTCAGTTTCCGCCAGTTTTACTTTTATCAGTTCATTATTGTTCCTAGCCTGGCAAAACTGGCAATTGTCGCCTAAAATAACTTGTGGTGTGTTCGTCCATTCTCCCCATTCCTTTGTGGGCAAACAACATCATCTTGTATAATTCAAATACGTTATTAATTTATATTTTTCTAATGGATGATCTAGTAATCTATAGAAAAAGCTTTTTTTTTTCAAATAAAAGATAATAGTTTAAACCCGAAATCCTCATTCATTTGCTCCTCATGTGTTTGCCGATTATTAAAACAATAATGAGATACTTGACGAAAAAATGGGATTTTCTATTTTGGAAATGTTAAATTAAATAATTTAAATAGGTATTAATACTTTAAATGAAATTTAAACCCCACAATCATTACAACCCCGCATATATCTACGTTTGAATTATAAAAAGTAATTGGTAAACAATTTTTAGACATTCCAAGTGGCTTCAAATCTATTATTTTTGAGAGTTTCGAGGCCCTGGTGGTCGAGGGAGTTAAGTTGCCATCTTAGCTACCTCGAGTCTGCTGCGGCGCCGGCCTCGACCTTCCCACTCTGATTAGAATAGGTTGGTTACCAGTAGGAATAACAAGCCCTGATTGAAATTTGGCAGCTGCGTTAGTGAACATACCAAGAAATGATTTTTGTGAAAAAAAACGCCAGTTTTCCGAAGTATGCTGGAATTAATCAGAATGGAATGAAGCGGAACTGACAAATTAGACTTTTTTTGACGAACGGGTATTACGAATGTTCAATGTCTTATCACTAAGATTACCAGAACTAGATTATCCGGGTCATACTCATTGAAAAGTCATACTGGAACATAATAATCGTATATGATTGGAAAGAGCAGCTCAAGACGATCCAATGATATCCAAGCACTAGTTAGTAATGCAATAAATGGAGAGGAGAATAAAGAGCCGTTACACAATGGAATACTTGCTAAGTGTTTGGAGCACATGCTCTAAATATTTGTTACGGATTACCTGCTCACCTTACGAGTGTACAGTGATGAGAAAGATCTCTCTCATAAATAATTAATTTCGTTATAGGAACCGACATGTCTACTAAAGCATTTCTCCTGTGTTCTTTAAGGACGGTTGTGTGATATTCATTTTATTGCTATTGTAACTAGTTAATCATCTAATAAATTACGAAAAATGTGTTTACTTCGAAAATGAGAAAATCAGTCAACAAGAAATAGCCCTCCGAAACTAATGCATATTTGTTAGATCAGAAAATTGGCTTCCACATTTCATCCCTTTTTAAGCCTTGTCGGAGTCTTCCTCGTGAGTTGGTAAAACCTATTTCAGGAGTACGTATCGGATTCTTGTTGTTTTTCATGAATTAATTTATAGCGAATTATTAAATGTACTTCACATTGCTGATTCGAACATTCTGAATGTTTTTGATGACGAAATCGGAAGTATGGAAAAATAACTCGCTACACTTTAATCTCTTACAAGAAATCGGCGTAATTTTCCATTTATTCTCGAAACAGATAAACATTGATTTAGGAATTTATACCATTAATTTATTACAAAACATGTTTCATATCAAATAATCAGGAAGAGGCAGATATAATTAATAACACACTTGATTGACGTTCAATTTGCATTCGTTAATTCAAATATTAAGCATTATATAGTATATATGTATATATATAACTATCACTGACTGCTTACTGAGGCAGTATGAAATGCTTGATTGAAACTTTTATTATTAGCGATCAATTATAGTTCGTGTACAAATTTTAAAATGTACATCGTATGTCGACTTTTGAAACTAAAGTTTTGACTATCAATTATTTTTCCTATAGTTATAAATCCATTAATTCTATTAAATCTACCTAGGTTTTGTTGTATTAATTCATTGTAAACCTTTGATTTCATAAATGTGTGATAATATGCAGTCATTTTATCTTAAATAATCAATCAACAATCATAACTTATTGCATGTTTTATCGTATTAGAAAATATATGCTCTTTGAATATAAGAGCAATTGGTGATGTAGTGCAGTTCCCTCCAAGTCTGAAAAGTTCACAGAGACAATTGAAAAGTGCTGATATGTCAAATTTAGTCGAAAGTTAAATATTCATTTTCTGGAACAATGAATGAACTGTCACCAAGGCGTTTTCCAAGAAGTCCAGTTGTTCCACCTAAAACTCCACCGCAATGGAAAAAACCACAAGAGGTTATGAGGGAGAGAAAAATTCGTTTAAAACAGAATGCCCTTTTAGCTAGAATTAACAGAAGTCCTTCTCATGATATTGCGACTGTGTCTTCAAATAATAACGTTAAACGGAAAAATCCATTTTCAAAGTAAGCTATTTGAATTTTAATACATAAATAATTCCAGTCTGGGATGAATGTTTTGGTATTTTTTATATATATATATTTTTTTTTTTCTGGTATGCATATACAGTTTTGAAGTATAGAGAATGGATATCAAACTTTAAAATATCTAAGAAGTAGAATTTATTTGATCATTCTTAAGTAAGTGATTTGGAATTTGACAGTCTTAAAGTTGGATACAGGAAAACTAAGAAAAGATAAAGGAGTAAACCTTATATTATATTAGTGAGCCTATTAGCTCTTATTAGTCTGTCATAAACATAAGATGTCCAGCAGCCTTGAATTCCTTGAAGATTGGAAATTCTGCTTGAATTTTTTGTGTCAGGAAAAATCTAGAATCATGCTTGAAATCGAGAAATTATGTCAGTCATTGGAAATTTTTATTTTTTAGTCTAATAATTCCATTTGTCCATCAGTACTAAGCTACAAAGATTATAAAATATTGAGAAGGAGGTTGACTTAGTTGTTCTCCTTACCATCTCTAGTTCTATAAAAGATAGGAAGAGCCTCTTTCTACTAACTTTGTCTTCCAGTCCCTCCTCCTCAAACACTCAGTCCATGTTCTGTCACACCTTACTGGGTCACTATGTCTGTCACTATATGAAATAGGGATTTTATGTAACAGTAAAGTGATGTATTGATACACTATTATTGGAGCTATATTTGAGCTAATTCATCGATTTACACTCATCTTTATACATCATTCATTTATCGATTTATTATTGATTTTTCGAACGAAATACGTGAATTTTATTTATTTATACTATAAATTATTATTGTACTGTATTTTCTAGTTGTTTTTATTTTTGGTGATGCATTGAGCCCTTTGTGTAAGGAGTTAAGTAACAGTTTTTCATTATCAAACATGAATAAAACCTTTATAATTATTTCAATTCATTCTGAACCCCGAATTGTACATTTTACTGACCAAATACATCGTTGTATGGTAATAAAAGGAAAATAGTGTTTATTTGTTTATAGCTGATGTAGTCCTTGGAGGATTCATAATACTGCATGAATATGTGTATACCTCAGATGAAGCATCACTCTTTAATCCTCTGCCCTTAAGTTTATCTAAAAACAGTTTTTGGAAATCTCTCTGGGTCCACTTATATCCACCAAACATCATAGCCACTAAATAAGCAATGTAAAAATGTTCAAATCAGGATCAATGTAGAGATAAAAGAATTCTGTATTAGTCCTGATCTCCACATTTTATGGGAAAAACGGTATATATATAATAAACAGTGGCCTCCTCTTGTATGCACTCTAGGACAGATTGAACCTTATCATGAACTGCTTTTAAGATTTGTCTTCGGTACCTCAAGTGGTCTCATGTTTCACATCTGTACGGTGAAAAGATATTTATGGCTCTTCCCTCCACTCAGATCGGATCTTTCCAATACCGAAGGATCAACTCCCAGTATCATTCCTGCATCTACTGCTTCCTGCAATTAAAATCTTCTGTCCACTCACAGAAAACAAGATCGCACCATTCTGACCCCTTCCCTCAGAAACAAAACATTCAAACAATCCTTTCTTGCCTGCTCTATTGTCCTCTAGAACTCTCTTCGTTCTAATATCCACTTTTCTTCTTCTCTCTCCTCATTCATATTCTATCTTTTCCAATACCTCACTTCCCAAAAGACACTGTCTAATCATAAAATTTTAGTTCAAGATTAAAATCTTTATTAGTAGGAAATAATTGTTTTCAATGTTTAAGTTTCAACTTTGTAATCTTATCATTATTTTCATAATCTCCAATCATGAAATTCTGATCAGAAGTGAGTAATTGTTTGTAACGATGTTTTAACTCTGAAATTTGTTATTGTTTTTATTTTCAATTTTTTTTTTTTTCGTTTTTTGTTTCAGTACAATTATACTTTTTTTACCTGAAGATCTTTTTTTTTTTGGCGTATATAGATATATTTGAAATCATTGTAAATATTAATTGACTTTTATTAATGCAGTCTATTATTGCCAGACATATTTTCTGTTTTCTTTTTTACTTATACATACTTCTTATTCTTAAGGGACCTAGTCCGAGGATAAAGTTTATTTTTCTATTGTAATATATTGGAAGGAAATGGTAAGCAAGGATGAGAACAGGATGCTAAATAAATTGATGGAATGAATTACTTTAGTGAATGTTTAAATAGAATACAAATATTTTTATGTTATGACTTGTGTTTGTTATGAACTAATCTAGAATCATATTCTTGTATTTATTTTTCCATTTTATTTCAATTTTTCTTAAATCTCATAATAATTAAGAAAAAGATAACAAACTACTGTCTTTGATTTGTATTTAACTTAATGTTTATGAAACCTTTTATGTGATATTTTGCCATTATTTTTTAAAGCCGAGTTTCATGGGAATGAGCTTGATGTACGTCATTATTCGAAACATATGATAAAATAGATATTACTAGAAGAAGTTCACCTAAAATTGGGATTATAAGCTCTTAAAATTGCCCTTTATGATTTTAGATGCAAAGAAGTTAACGAACCAGTTTTAAAAAGAGTTAAGCCTGAACCTGAAATACCTACCGAGTCTTCACTATTAGAAATTTTGGGTTTCAGTGAATCTAAAGACGTGGAATTAACTCTAAATTCGCATCCCTGGGATTGTTCAAGAGATGATATTGAGGCAAGATAATCTTTTGTGTTTTGTTAAATTTTTAATATATCAATTATTTTTATTTTTTATTTTTTTTTATTTATTTTTTAGTAGAATGAACAAAATGAAATTAATGGAAGTTCATTTAAGGCATTACCTCTTGATTGGACTTTGAGAACCAAAATGAGATTTATTTCCCTGAAACCTTTTCCTTGGACACAGATGCTCAAGACCTGTGAGGAAGCATCGGGCATTACAGGGTACATATTTCTATCTTATTTACTTTGATCTTTCTTCTTTATATAAATGTTCATATGAGGTGCTTAATTCCAAAACCATTCAAGTCCAGTTTTGTAAATTTTTCACAGCTCTCCTTGTTTGTTTTTTTGTGACTGCCACATAGTTACTTGTCCATACATAGTAATAAATAAAATTAATTTATATGTATCTGGCAGCTAACACTTCTTGGAGTAGGCTGGTTTTGGAAGACTATTCAATGTAGTACTTTTTGTTTACAATACAGGTAAGTTCAATTTACCAAGTTCCGTTTGCAAATTCCAATTTACAAGTTCAGGTAAGTAATGCAATATCTCAGAATGATAAACATTAAAAATTAATATCGTCAAATTGTAAACATTGAATAACCTCATGCAGCCTGGAAGATTTGCTGTTTTTGATCATTTTCTATGTGAATTAACTACATTTGGAAGAAATCCTTTCAGCATGGGATAATCTAGTACTAAAATTGTTTAAAAAAAAAAGAAAAATGGATTGGCTAGTTTTAGAATATTTTGCCTCATATATACCAATTCCTTTGTCATAAAATTCAATATTCTATGGCAATATTGTAGTATATTTTATATGCTATAATTTGCTGAATCAGATAAGAAAGCTCTGTGGGTAGTTTATATTTGTTATTCTTGAAAAGGAATGTGAACTGATGATACCATATTTTCACTAATCATGTTTTATACATGCAATTTATGAGCTACCAAGCCGAGTCATCAGCCTTTGTTATGATTGAAATAAAGTAATTGTTTAAAAGAGAAATAGATCAAGTGAAAATATTAGTAAAAAACAACAAAACTTGCGGATTGCGTGAGGCCATCTATTAAAATGAAATGAATAAATAATATATTTTGAGATTATGCCAAAATATCAATAAATAAACAGTTCTATTATACCTGAGAACATGTTTGCACACCAGACTTACAAGGGGAAGAAGGGCACAGTCAATGGGTCACCGATTTTAACTGAATTTTTTATTTGGTGATTCTGTATCTAGAAATGTTGGATACTTGTCCTGGTGTTTGTTCCAGTGGGCTCTAGGAGCTGAGAAAAAAAGCAACGCTATTTTATTTTATATTTCAAGCTCAGAAATTGCTATCAATGTGTTTTTCCCATCAAAACATTTCTTTTTTCAATGAATATTAAAGGAAAATTACAAAATTTAAAAAATAATTGCTTTTTGGTCAAATAAATTTTTAAGAAATTTATATTATTGGGTAAACTAGCTTTTTTTCTCTCCAGAATATGGCAGATTTTTATTCAGCAAACCAAATAACCTTTGTATTGAAAATATCGTTGAAAACAAAAAATAATTTATTTTTTTCAGTTCCAAGGAGGGTAAAAAATTTTAAGTCACAAATATCTCGTCTTCATTTCATCCAATTTCGATGTTTTTGATTTGTTGGAAAGAGGGAAGTGTCTTGTTTCCGTTCATATGAACAGTTATTGCATTGTCTAAAAGATCTGTATTAAATGTGAGATTAGGGATGTCAATAACAAGTTGGTTATAACCGATAACCGGGTTTATTTACACTATCAGTTATAATAATAATATTTCTTAATTCTAAAACTGGAGAAAAAATTATTGAAAATAAATTCGTAAGAAAAATAAAAATCTATTGAACAAAAAATATAAAATAAACATGTTACATTTTACCCTCCTGCCTACTTCCTAGTGATTACACCTCCTTGGTAAAATCACACCATTACACGGACGACAAGTACAACTGCATTTCCATTGTTTATTTTATATTCACAAAATTCAAAAATTACAAGATGCGAAATTCACCTTTTGAAAAATAATTCCTGTGCCTTTAACTACAATCCTTAAAATTGAATATGAGCTCTGTAGTCTTCTTTACAATCCCTTGGAATCACTGAACTTCAAACGTGAAAGAATTACTGATAATTGAATGCTAGCTTCTATAAGCTTAATTTTTTTTTTTTAATCCTTCAAAATCAAATTTTGAAAAATTAAAAAATTGTCGAAAATTTAATTATTGCTCTGGAGCCTAAAAAAATAATTATTTAAAATTTCCAAACTTGAAACATGAAAAAATTGCTAACTACTAAACTTGCACAACTAATTTTATTATATCTTAAAAGCTTTAGTGGCTGATTAGATTATAGATATAGTCATTATTCCATTTGATCTCACTTGGGTAATGATTTGCAAAACATTAATTTTAATTGTAATTAATTCTCACTAGCTTTTTATCGTAGGTTAAGAATGAAAGAGGCATAATGGATTTGAGCCCATTGACATAAGTTATTAAATAAATATTAAAATATGCACAACTTAATTTTTCAAACTCCAAAGCATTGTTGACTAGAATTGAAACATTCTATTTTATCTTGCTATCATAATATTTAATTGAAAAATTTACAAAACATTAATTTTCTTGGAAAAAAAAAAAGGAAACGTGACACTACTATCATTTTCCTGGCTCATTTAAGAGAGTTTTGTAAGTTACTATTGAGGTTTTTATAATAATCAGTTATTTCCAGACTTTTGACTACTCCTGTAAAGGATTTTTAGGTTATTTTTTTAAGGTTAAAGTGTAATTTACTTGAATTAAAGTTCTTACCAATGACCAGTTATATGTAACTATTTCACTTACTGTTATTTATGACATCTTAAACAAAAATGTTTTGATGGAAAGCTAATACATATAAAATAACAATTTTTTTTTCATAAAACAAGTTATTTGCAGTGGTTAAAACCGATCAGTTTTATTGAAGGTAAAATAAGCGAAATAACCAGTAACCTTTTTTTTTTTTTCACAAAAACCGACACCCTTACGTGAGATCTCAGGTTCTTAATAATGTACATATTATGGTATAAAATCATTATTTGTGAACAAGAAATAGCACCTAAATATTGGAGTGATCTTTTTTTAGATTGAAATAATTAAATAATTGGGCAACCAGATACACATCAGAACGGATCTTTTGTCATTCAGAGCTTCAAATCAAAATGTAATTTTGTGTAATTTTTAAAATTGTTCGGAACTGAATTTTTTTTCGGTGGACTGTACCCTCCCCTGTAAGTTCAACCAATGAAATTAATTATAAGATATGTTGTGTAACTCAGGTTAACATTGGCCAACAAAAAAAATAAAATAATAATTTTTGTCTTTAAAGTCATTTCATCATGAGATATCCCCAACTTTTTTATTATGATTTTCATTTACATGGTTTCATTAATAGTTTATGGATGGAATGAAATAATCTTATGAGCATGTTATGCACAATGCTTTTGTCCCAATACTTATACTGTTTTGTTGTGTGACAGTAAGAAACACACACATTAAAATAGAAACATAATTTACTGTGCTATTTATTTTTTTTTTTCTCACTTCCAAAAATAAATAATAATTTAGTTAAGTCAAATTAATATAGTGGACCATAATTTTACTTCATTATTAATATTAATGAAATGTTAACAATCTTGTTATCTTATATTATCTCTCAAAGTATTTTTAAATATTATTGTTTCTTATTTATTCTTAAACGTAAAATAGATCTTTTTTATTTTTATATTATTATTTCATCAGGTTTGTCCGTTGCTTGGAGTTCAATAATGAGAGAAGTGGTGCAGGCCTTGACAGTAGTCCTAATTCTCGGTTTCACCAGAGTTGTCTATTTTGGCAGCATCCTCAATTGCCTTGGCTGGATTTGTATCCAAGACATTCTTTGAGAAAAGCTGATAAACAATCATTCCCACTTTCACATAGTGTTAAAGAATCATTATATAAGGACTGGTCAAATAGTTTTCGTTCTCTTTTTCAGGTGTTTACTTTAGTTATTTACCTTTTTACTGTAAAATCTATTTTTATTATATTCCCATTTCTTTGTTATAAGGGCAATGCTAGATTTAAAATGTTTTATTTACTCTAACATTTGATGATGATTGATTTAATTGTTATTTTTTTATTATTTCTGAGTAATCTATTTGAGGGTATAAACTGCAAAACTATTTTTATTAATTTTGCAGTCTTGTAGACTCCAATACTTAGATTTATCTATGAATTCAATTGTATTCAATTTTCCTCTTCCTCGTATATTTATAGTACCTAAATCTGCTCTTTCTACTACTATCTATATATTTTATTTTATCTATATTTTTTCTAGAACCAGTTCTTCACTGGCCTTCATCAACGTTGTATTTAGTTTTATAGTTTCTGTATCTTCACCTAATAGTGCTAAATCATCAGCATATCCAAGCACAGATTACCACCCCCAGTTAAACCTTTTTTGGTGTAAATCTCTAACACATTCTAATGCTGAATTAAATAAAACTAGTGAAAACTGAATTTAAAAAAAATTAGTGTTGAGCTTGTGACTGCAGTAAAAATAAATTAACAATAAGCAATTGCGAAGTCGGACATTTACTGTATATTCTATTTACTCAGTTAAATTAATAGAGGATTTTTAGGTTATAAAAAAAAAAGCTGGAGTTCCCTCTTAACCATTTCAGCATCAGATGTAAAAAAATATTAACTAAAAAACCCCAAGAGCAAAATATAAATGCTGTTGCTTGTCTTCAACCATTATTAGGTCTGGATATTTTGTTGACTGTAGTTTTGATTGATTCACTAGCTTTATCGAGAATTTAGTTCAAAATAATAAGTAAGGAGATATATTTAGTTACCATACAGCAGAAGCCTAGTTAGCTGGTATAAGGTTAAAAAAATATTTTAATAATTTGTATGATCTATTATGAAAGTCAGTTGACATCCACTATTCTGATGATACTGAAGGATCAATCTAATTATTATGAAAGTAAATAATGTTTTTTTCAAATTTCTTTCTTTTTGTTGAATCAGTATCTCATTGAATATTCATCTTCAATATTTTTGTTTTTATAGCTGGTGCGTACCAGGCATTGCCCTTATTTCTATGTGGTAGCAAATACTTTCACATGTTTATTTAGAGCTGCAGGGATAAATGGAATAGGAGAAACAACAGCTTATGTTTGTCCCACTTCTGGAGGTTTCCGTAAACTATTAAGAGAAGAAGGTAAAAAATAAAGTTTGAAAGATTATAAAACATTTTATTTTATTGTATAAGATATTTTACATACTGTCAAGAAATTTTTGGTAACCTATACTGTACCAAAGGTTGTTATCCTGTTAAACGGCAGCATTCTCAGCCATAGTTAGAGTATATATGAGCATTAAATCCAATAAACAAATAAACTTTGTCATAAAATTTATATATTTTTGTACTATGTAAAAATTCTTATTTATACAGCCGTTTTATTTAAAATGTTTATTGGATTTAATACTTTCAACTTCCCGAAGTCAAAATTGGTGCTGCCATTCCTCTAGTTTCAAGGCAATTCTTTCCTCATTTGTCATATATTGTAGTCAGATATTGTACAAAGGCATACATTGATACGTAGGGTGTGTAGAATACCTAGGGTGTAGAATGATGCTTATTCCTTTCAATTCTGCAAATTTGTTTGGCAAACGAATGATGTGCTTTGTTTTTCTCAAAATTAGCCTTATTCCAGTTGATTATAGCACTGTATTTATATTTAAAGACTTGATATACTATATACTATTTAGAATAAAGCTGAAGTGTCCACAGGGACAAGTTCAGAGAGTAAATCCTCTTATTAATTCCTCCAATTATAGTATGCATTATATTATGCACCTTTTTTAAAAAATGATAACCATTTAAGTGTTTGAACTGAAGTGCTGTTGTTTAACTATATAACACCCGTGTACACTTTCAGCTGCATTAGTTTCTTTGGATGTAGTCTTTGCTTATTTTTTCTTGTGATTGTTAAGACTGTATCAATATTTTTTTTTTCAATATTCTGATTTCTTAATCTTAAAGGACCAAAGATACTTTTGATCTGCCATAGGAATCATAACGCATACCCACTTTCCAATCCTTTATCTTTTAAAGCAAAGATTATATATATATATTTCAGTAGTTGGGTATGGGAAAATTTTAGCTAATTTAATAATTATAATTAACTTAGTCAGTACCATTATTATTATTACTTTTGTCACATTCATATTTTTTATCAAATCATCAATTCTTCATTTGTAAGTAATAGTTCATCATGAAATCTGTGGTGTACTCAAATG
Organism: Rhaphigaster nebulosa; assembly: GCA_948150685.1. NCBI lineage: Eukaryota > Metazoa > Arthropoda > Insecta > Hemiptera > Pentatomidae > Rhaphigaster > Rhaphigaster nebulosa. The sequence continues at coordinate 136,501,338 of OX411306.1, read as the reverse complement.
CAGCTTAATTTTCATATTCTCAGGAAAATCTGTATCTGGTTATCATTTTGCATTATGTTCTTCAGTGTTTCTTTATTTTTATTGCATTGTTTCATTTTTCATCTTTGTACAAGCCTCAATTTATCTCAATTTTTAACAAAATTGAGATGTACATACCATTTTATTCTTCATTCATTTTATTGTATTATTTAAAATTGTCTGTTGAATCTTCCTGATTATATTAGTTTAATGAAATTTTGCTCTGAACTAACTTGTAAAAATAAAAACTGTAATTTTTTTTTTGTTTATGTTTAAAAGAAAACATTAGAAAATACACTTTTTTGTTACTCTCATGGAAAGCTGACAAAATTGAGATACTTCAAATTGCTTATGCAGTTATAATTTATTTCAATCTTCTTTGTAGGTCTGATGCCTACCTGTTGTGCTCAATGAGAACCATATTTTTAAATTACTTACAGCCATTTCCATATAATAAGGCCACTTCCATGTTGAAATATCTGTATCGAATCCTTTCCATGATTTTTGTTTCACTCTTCTTGTTCATTTTTGGGAAACGTGTTTACTGTTTTTATAATCCGATCTATTTGATTATTTGAACATCTTTAGATTTGATTCATTGATATATCCTTCTTAACAGTGTTGTCTTTCTGTTTAACACCTTAGGGCCATATAATAGTTATTACAGTTTTAATATTCATCCGAATTGAGTATAATATATTATAGCTTTAGGTATTAAAGCTTTTACTGTTTTTGTATTATTTTTTTCTTTTCAATATAGGAATCAATTTCTCAATGCCTTTAAGAGATAATAATAAGAAGAGAAGAAGTACTGGTACCTCTGAAAATGAAGAAGAAGAAGAGGAAGAAGAAACTGAGGAAGTTGAACAAGAGGAAGATGAAAGAGAAGAAACGGACTGGCTAGCAAGTCTTGGCATTGCAGAATCAGAAATAGGAAAAATTAAAACTGCTGAGGTATCTAATTTTGAAATATCTAATTAGTATGTGACAACACTGTGCAGAGTTAGGCCTCGTCCAAAATGGAGCACCAACTTGCGCACTGCCCCTAGAGCCTCGCACCAAGAAAAAAATAAACATAGTTCCCTATGAGACTGGCCGTAATGAAGCCTCAACCCGCGCTCCGATCATCGTCCCTAGCCTTGCACCAAACCAAGGAATTGCTTTGTCAATTCTTTTACCCTGGATCCTCGCACCTTCCGTCCGGAGAACTAATAAATCTTTAAATATTAAAATCTTTTTATATTATCTTATTTTCACAACAACTAATCATATTTGAAATTCTTTAACTGTTCATATAATTATACACTTTACAAATATTGAATTTTTTATCATTTTTCCTAATAAAATAGCAAATAATATTCTCTTTAATTTTTAATTTTTGTTCTACTATTATTTTATTTTGATTCTACTTAATTTAATTATTTATATATTTATTTGAAATATAGTAATCTTTTTATTCTTTATTTTATTATTTGATTCAAATAAAAAATGGAATAATTGAATTATAATTATTCGCGCCAACTTTTCATTCTCTTTTCCTCTCCACGTTTTGTGAACAAATAAATGGATTAAAAGGAAAAACGAGTGCGAAAATTTTCCGAATTTTCATTTGCTTTTTTTATTATAACTTTTCTTTTATAAGAATTTTCACTGTTCAATCGATTTTCCGACCATTTTGAGGTAGGCTAAAAGTAAAACTAGTATGAAAATTTTCCGACTTTTCATTCCCTTTTCCTTTAAAATGTCGTGAACTTGTGGGGGGATTTCATAGTTCAAACGATTTTCCGACTATTTAGAGGTAGATATAAGTGAATGGCTGGGTGAGTGTTATAATTTTCATGGGAAATTAAATAGATTAAACAGGGTGTTTATTTGTATTCATCTATTTTTAAAAAATTAAATGAGATAATTAATTTAAATAACGAATAATAGGTAGCGGATGTTTCAGATTATCTATTGCATAATGAATAAGTCATTTATAAAAAACTTACGAATAACTGATAAAATGTTTTCTTTATTTGTTAGTTAGATAAAAAATTAAGCGAATAACGCCCTATACTGCCTTACAAACATCAATTGTTTATATTTTAATTTAACAACACTAACAGGAAGCAATAAGACAATTGAAGAGACACTTGGTTGGTTCCTGATTAAAATATTTGTAATGTTGTTGGATTTTGTTTTTGTAAGTCGTTTTCCTATTCTGTGAAAACAATTCAAAGAGATACTAGTAAATTAAATAAGAAATTTCTTGAAAAGTGGGCGATCTCCAATTCTGAATAAAATTTCTTATAATTTTAAAATAAATTAAAATTAAAATTTCTTCTAATCCTCATACAAATGATGGATTTCACCATACTGATTACGCCAACAAAAAATGAATTCTGATCCTTTTTCTTATGCTGTAGAGATAATAATAATTGGTTGACATTGAATTGAGCGCAGTATCTTGATCAGAAGATGTTCCGTTCATCATGATGTTTTAAATGATACTGACACAGCAAAGAGATATATTTGGAGAGAGTGATCATTAGTGCTCCGATGTGGGCAGACTGGGGGCTAGGATGCGAGGAATTATCCCTAGTTCAGGTGTGAAGGACGGTGCTCTGTTGTGTACGAGGTCTTATTTTGATGGTTTGGCTATCACCATAAGTATTTAAAAGCTCATTACAAGAAATGAGCTGAATAAATTTCACAACCCTTAGCAATTGCTTAGTTGAGGAAGTGGCCAGCCCTCAGTACATCTCTAAAAATAAAGTCATATTATAGGTTTCTAAGATAACTTTCTTAGGGCACTTTTGATCTAAACAATGTTAAGTGGTACTTGCTAGAATATAAGTGAAAACTTCGTTTCTTATAATTTAATTTTTTTTCTTCTTAGGAAGTTTTCTTATTTATGGCAGACTTTCACTGGTACAGCTAATAGTGGCTGGAAGAGAATGCCAACCATTACTGCTTGTATATTTCATTGAAACTGCTCACCATTGAAAAGATCCTAGTTTAAATAAAATATTGTTAAATAAAAATGTTAGACTCAAATTTAATGGTTTTCATTTGTATTACAAGGGCAGAAATACACATGGTGGCGGAATGGTGATTTTATTTAATTAATACAATCCATTTTGCCTTATATTATATGTTCAATAATAAGGCTAGATTATGTCTATTTACTATTCTAACCATAAACTACAAATTATGGACCAATAAACTGCATATTAATGCCTAACTTTTACAGAGGCTTCTTATAGTATTGGGAGTAAAAATTAGTTCGGTCTGTTTTCAAAAGATGGCATTGGCTATTATGAATGTTTCATAGTGACAGCTGATTTAAGCGATTTCAGAGAGTTTAGACATCTATCAATAATATTCAGTTTATATCGCTTTGAGTTTTATACAAAAACGTTTTTTACTGTGTTGAATATGCCAAATTTTATGTTAACTAAGCAGCATTTGAGGGAGGTTTTAGTTTTCTGCTTTAATTGGAAGAAAAGTGCAGCTGAAGCTCATCGAATGCTTGTGGAAGTTTATGGTGACAATGCTCCAACTGATGATGTTGTCAATGCTGTTGTTGTTGATGTTGATATTGATGCTGTTGTCAATGACAATACTGATGATGAATCATGCAGGGAATGGTTTTGGCGTTTCAAGAATGGCGATTTCAGTGTTGAAGACAAGCTTTGCTCTGGACAACCAGAAAATTCCAAGACGAAGCATTGGAGGTATTACTCGATGAAGATCTGAGTCAAATGCAAGAGGCACTTGCAGAATCATGCAGAGTGACTCAACATGCAGTTTCCATACGATTGAAATCCATGGGAATAATTCAAAAGCAAGGCAATTGGGTGCCTCATGAACTGAAACCGAGAGACTTTGAAAGGCAATTTTTCACTTGCGAGCAGCTGATTCAAAGGCAACAAAGAATGGTTTTTTCACATCGGATTGTAACTGGGTATGAGAAATTGATATTCTCTGACAATAGCTAGAAAAACGCTATGCTCGGTCAGTTGTTGCCACCAACAACACCAAAGCCAAATATTCATGATTCGAAAGTCATGTTCTGTATCTGGTGGGACCAAAAGGGTGTTGTATACTATGAGGTGTTACAAACTGGTGATTCCATTACGGACAATCAATACATGCTGCGATTGATTTGTTTGAGCCGTGCATTACGAGAAAAACGGCCGGAATACGAGCAAAGACATGACAAAGTTATTCTTCTGCATGACAACGCTCGGCCTCATTTCGCATACAAATATTTGGGAATGCTCAATTGGGATATTTTACCGCACCCACCATATTCTCCGGACATTGCTTCATCTGATTGCTGGTTGTTCCGACGGATGCAACACGATTTGATAGGTCATTGGTTCACTTGTTTCGCAGAAATCGAAAATTGGTTCTTAACTTTGATCGCCTCAAAAGACGATACGATACATTTTTTGGAGATGGAATTCAAAAATTGCCTGAGAGGTGGAAAAAAAGTATGATAGTAGCCAGCGATGGAGAATACTTTGATCAATCTGTTCATTCATTTTATTCTGAAATAAATGCATTTTTTACCACAAAAAAATGGACCGAACTAATTTGTACTCTTAATAATTTGAATGGAAAATAGAATTGAAGGTACATCTCTGATCTTAAATTTATTACTATGGACTGTAATTGCAGTTACATTACATTTTAGTAATAAATATAATATATATATATTTAGATATATATTATTTTTGTACTGACATCCCAACAGATATGGTTTCATCATTTTGCGATTAGTAAATTAAATTAATTTAAAATAAATTTTTCAATGTTTGATTTTTTGTATTCGTTTAAGATGAAATTTCTTGTATTATTGAATATTAATTGGATTTATACTTGAATTCCTTTTTTAAAGAGATATTTTTTAATTAGTATAATATCTAAAATGAAATGAATACTGCTGTTATTTCAATCCTATGAAATTGATTGGTTATAATTTTTTTCATTTAATTTTGTCTGACATGACAAAAATAAAGTAAAGGCAGGAAATGCCACAACATGATTGTTATCATCAAAATTGTGCTTCGACATGATAAAATAATCTATAACCGTCCTACTGCCAACTGTCAGGCGGCTTCAGGAGTGATCGAGACCTAGCAATTGGGAGTTGATATCATACCTTGGCTGCCGAGCAGTGCCAACAAAATATTCCCCGTTCTATTCCCTCAAAGCAGTACTTAACTGCCAGCTGCAAGGGTGGGCAGCATAAGCGAAAGACTACCTTTAGTTTTCTTAGTACAGAGTGTCCTTTCTGTACAGAGTGCATTTAAACCAAGTAAGTTACCAGTAACATTGTTATTAGCAAAATGTTAATAATATTTGTATTGATAACATTTTGATACCCTACTGTCTACACTGGTCAATAGAGAAATATTATTAATAGCATTGCTAATAACAATTTTTCTTGCAAAAATGATTTTAACAAAAACGTTAATTGCATTTTGGTGTTCCTACCATTTATACCTGTCAATAGAGAATTGTTATTAACATTGCTAATAAAAAGTTTCTAGAAAAAATGTTTATAACTAATATGTTAATAACATTTTGATGCTTAATAAAATTAAAATAATTGATGATAAAAAAGCTAATGCAAGTTTAGTTTTTCTTATTCATTTATTCTCTTCTGAATAGTTTATTACAAAAACATTTTGAAGAAATAGAATTGTTTGTAATACAAATACAAATATATACAAATAGTGAAGAAAAAAGTTTTTAGTGACGTGCAGATACAGGCACCATAGAGGTATTAATGCTATTTGAATCATTTGTAATTGCATTTTTCTCCATTATTGCAGGCATCTCCTTATGATCTTGTTTAATTTATTAGATTTACAACTATAATGCTTATTTTAAGCTTTTTGTTTTAGGAATCTTCCTTGCTAAAAATTGAAGACAAAAATGATGATTCACTTGTTCTTGTGGATGGTTGTGAGGTGCATGCCCTTTTTAATTTTTTAATTAATTGTAAATCTGCTATTGCTACTACTGGATCTCTTGCGGGCATACCTCCTACACTCATTTCTCCAGTTGCTTTTACAGGAGGAACCCTTTTACCTCTGAAGGTAATCTATCCACAACATACATTACAATTGTTAAATAAATTCAGTAATTTAAATTGATGAATTTTTTTATTCTGTTTGGTAATCTACTTATATGTAACTTATATCAATAACTTATATACGACTTTGCTACCTTACTGTTGGTAACCGAAAAACTCAATGATAACAAAATCGGATGATACAGTTTGGTGTTGCAGCTCCGAATGTATTGTCTACATCTAAAATTCAATTAAACCACTCGATAACCCAAGGATCAAAAAATTTCTAATTCTAATTGGGGACTATAATACCTAAGGCTTGATGGATTGAGTGCCATTGCAATTTTTAGTTTGTTTTTTCAACTTTTATTACTTCTATGTGGTATAACTTTTGACATAGTGAACCTATGACGTTTGTTCCAGTTTCAATCGACTGCTCTTGTCAAAATCTATCTATTGTTTACATAAAACACCAGTTTGAAGTGGGTATAGTGAGCTTTAATAAGGCTTAAGTTAAAAATGACCAAAACTGAATACCATATCAGTTTATACATGTCGAAGAGCCAAGTCAAAATCCAAAAGTCATATAGGTTAGATCAAGCAGAGCACTATCATACCCATAAAATCTCCTTGATGAGGGTGTCCAAGAGTACCAACATTAGTACAAGTACACTTGACATGGGAACTACTGAGACTGTGGCACTGAACGATGCAACCACTTCTGCATCGATGCCAAAATGTGTAGTTATTGATTTGTGCGCGATTGCTGATTATGAAGACCGCTTTTAGCCTACCTTCATGTTTTGAGTGTTTAATTTTTTTTTTTCGAAACTCTCCTAACTATGCAAGGCCAATATCTGTATTGGTGTAACATTAACCAGAATTCTTAAAGTATTATGTAAGCCATTAAAATCCTGCATTTTATATCATAGACCTATCACTGATGAAATTATAACTAATTATTTGTTTATTTAATTTTTTTCTGCTTCTGGTGGTAAAAAAATGTTTCCATTGCTATTAAAACATCCTGAAGGACTTCTTAATGTTCAAGAATGACTAAGACATGCTCTCTTAGAAAAAAATTCCCATTAACATCAAGATATTCATATTAAACACAGATCTGTGTGTCTGACACAGCCAAATCCCACTTTTTTGTTCCTTTTTTTCTCTTTTTCCCAGAAAAAAAAGAGAAAAAACAGTTAATCACATTTGATTTTGAAAAATAATAACACTTTAAACATAGTCAAAGTTGTTGGTGGCAGAAAGACCCAACTTCACTCCCCTGTCCACTGATGCCTTGGACTCCACACAGGGTTCCATAATTATTATTATTATTATTGAGTTTGAGAGCATTACCTGTGTATTGGTTAGTTTTGGGGAAGGGTCTAAATAGCCAAATCCTATGTTTCAAATACCTGTAACTATCATTCTTCAAAGGCATTTTCCTGCAACTATATCGTATTGCTCCCTTATTGTGGACCTAATCAACATCCGATGTCAGCACATTCCAAGATTTCTGCAGCATAACCAAATATAAAACAGAGTATCCACCACATCGAACCATTCCTGAACAAAGGCCTGGTTAGAAGACTCCAAGGGACTGCCTTCCCACGATGCCTGGTGTTTAATCTTAATTTTATAGGTGTCTAGCAGTAATCTTCTTTAAGTGTGGCAACACATCTCTTGCTTTTAATCAACAGACAATAAGGTTGGCTCTCATTCTCAAAAGCACCAATAGTATCAATACTACACTGCGACACAATTATTTTTATTTAACTATTATTATCGTATCATTAAAAGCATTCCTGTCAAACCTGGTTAGATTCAGTATGATTTCTGTGAAAGGTGAACTCTTCATTGATACAGTGCACATTTGAAACATTGCTAACTGCGCTCCGAAATAAATCTTTTATGTCTTTATTATCTTAATTTATCACGTTTTTTAATATTTATTTTGTATGTGGCTAGGAGGTGTGTAAATTAGCTAAGCCTATATGGCATTGCTAGGAGGTATCCTCTTTGGATTTTTAGCCTGGCATTCCTCTATGTTCCTCTAGTATAAGTTTCAATTCCCTAGAGTAATTAGGTGATGTGGTTCGAGTGTATTTTTCCCCAAATTTTGATTAATGAGTTTTCTGTTAGTTAAAGCATCCCTTTTGTTACTTCATTCCTTAGTTCATAGAATTGAATCCTTTTGACTTTATCTTTTCCTAAAGCCGATGATGGATATTTACCTCAAAGGATGCTAGTTTGAGACATTCTAGATCATTAAAAATACTGTAATTCATCAGCTGAAGGTCTCGTGCTTCTGAGTACTAGTACTGTGTGGCAATTTTCTTTTTTTATTTGCATATTCAGTTATTTATTTTTATTATTATTTATTACTATTATAATTCTAAACTTACTAATACAAATGTCTAGGTTAGAGAAAGCACAGTGAAACAAGACAATGAAAGATTTTATACAATTGAAGTGCGTGGACCAATACTTCCAAATACAGTTCAAAATTTGTGCAATATACTTCAAGAAAACCTTGAGACTTTTTCAGTAACATTTGCAAATGTTGATTTCACCAAAGCATACACTCTTTGCAAAGGTAACATTTTAAAATTATTACTGTAAAGTAGATATATAGCCAGTAGTCTGATCGTTCCTATAAAAAGTCCTTTATTTTTAATTGGTTTGTTACAAAATTTTATGATTCAATAGTTTGAAAATGAAAAAAAAAACGTTTTTCAGCCTCTCACAGCGTCAGGGTGATTAATCAAAGAGATATGTTGAGATATAAGTTCTACTTAATTATTATTATTATTATTATTATATTTGGCGCTACTTCCACAGGTCCACTTCAACATCATCTAACCATCTCATTCTAGGACGCCCACGTCTTCGGGTATCGTCTGGCTTTCCAAAAAGCAGTTTCCTTGGTAGACGATTTTCTTCCATACGCTCCACTTGCCCGAGCCACCTTGGCCTGCACTTTTTTACAACACTTACTATGTCCGGCTGATCATATAATGCTCTCAAATATTCATTCTTTCTAATTTTCCATTGTCTCTTAGAGTGGATTGGACCATATATTTTTCTGAGCATTTTTCTTTCCCATGCAAGTAGTCTTTTCTCCATCTCCTTTGTCGTTCTGACAAGTTTCACTGACGTAGGTAACTGTTGGGCGAATAATTGTCTTATAGATGATAACCTTGGCTCTCCTAGGAAGATCTTTGTAATTTACAACTTTATGAATTGCAAAAAAGCAACGATTTCCTATTGCAATTCTGGCCTCCATCTCTTTATATATTTCATTGTTTTCAGTGACCAGCACTCCAAGATATTTGAAAGCCCTACAAACTGGGAAGTAATGCCAAATATAATAATTATCTAATGAAAATAACATTATAAGTAAACCTTTATTTATTATATATATATAAATGCCTATATATGGTTGAAATATCATCTAAAGTAAAACAAAACAACATATTGCTTTGGGATAGTTTCGTAATACAAAGGAATTATTTGTTTTTTAATAAAATATGACGAATGAATTAGATGGTTATAATAATGAAATTAGGAAATATTTTATAATATTAATTCAAATTTTCAAGGTATTAGAGAGTTAGGTAGTGATGCAAAAAACGAAAGCGCATCGAAAATCGACCAGTGCGGTCATAGCTTAAGACCTCTGGAAGGACCTATATCCTCGCCAAAACTAGTATTATTTATAGAGCGTTACAATATATGTATACATTTCCCCCTCCTCCTCCCCCTTACCCGACCCACCCTTCCTTAGGCGATTCCTAATATGCTTTTCGGATCTAATAGCTTCAACGGGTACGAACTCGGAGATAGTTAAAAACAGCGGCTTTTCGTAGCGAGTTAAAAAGAGACCCTCCCTCCCTCCCTAATCTGGCGAGCTTACCTAAATAATTTTCAGTTCTAATTTCTTATACGGTAAGAAGGAGTCGAATGTTAAAATAGACAATATTCTAATGTCCCTCTACTCGCTAACATAGTCCGTTCCGATCTAATAACAAGGAAGGATCTATCGGAGCCTGTATCATTGTTAAAACCGACTATTTTTGTTGTAAGGACCTCTGGAAGGACCTATATCCTCGCCAAAACTAGTATTATTTATAGAGCGTTACAATATATGTATACATCGTATGCGGTTGTTTCGGTATAGGGTTATAGATACTCTTCATGTATTCAGTCTTATTCTTGTTGATCTGAAGACTTCTTCTGTTCACTTCTTGCTCCATCTCTTCTAAATCTCCGGCGAGAGCCTGCAGTGTTCTGGCTACCAGGTGGACATCATCGGCATAGGCCAATACCTGTGTGTATCTGTCATAGATAGTGCCTCCAGGATTGGTTCTTATTCCTCATACTGCTCCCTCCATAGAAAAATTAAAGAGAATTGCCGACAGAGGATCTCCTTGCCTAAGTCCATTGTTGACTGGAAACTCCTGTCCCAATGTGCCCTGTGATTTGATCCTGCATTTAGAATTGGTCATTGTCAATCGAACCAAACGTACTAACTTCTTGGAGACTCCAAAACTTCTTAAATCTTGCAGAAGGTTTACCCTATTAACGCGGTCATAGGCTTGCTGGAAATCGATGAAGAGATGATGACGAATGACATCAAATTCATGCGCCTTTTCCAAGAGCTGTCTCAAGGCAAACATGCAGTCTGTTGTCGACCTTCCTTGTCTAAATCCGTTTTGATAGTCGCCACCAATTTTCTCCATGTACGCCTTCAGTCTCTTACAAATTAAGGACGATAGAACTTTGTAGGCTGCATTAAGTAGGGCTATGCCTCTGTAATTTTCGCACTCTAGTCTGTCTCCCTTCTTATGTATGGGGCATAAAAGAGCTGTAGTCCAATTCTTCGGTATTTTTTCATTTATTCAGACATCGAAAATTACTTCATACAATTCCTCGAGCACTGCTCTTCCGCCGTACTTCAGCAGTTCTACTGGTATACAGTCGACCCCCGGAGCTTTATAATTCTTTACGCTGTGGAGTACTTCCCAAATCTCCTCCTTCTCAGGTGGTGTTTCCACATCGTCGTCCATGCCATTTTCTAGTGTCCGATTCAGGTCGAAATTCTGTATTACATCTTCGTTAAATTCTTCTTCCTTGTTCAGCAGTTCCTGGAAATGTCTTGTCCATCTGTTCATGGCATCGTCCCTGCCCATCAGAACATTGCCTTTTTTGTCCTTCATAAGGTTATGTCGTGGTTTGTATCCCTGTCTGATCTGTCGTATTCCCCCAAAGAAACCTCGTACATCCTTATTTTCATATTGACATTTTATGAGCTCATATTTCTCTCTTTCGTACTCTCTTCTTTTACGTCGCCAAAGTAAACCTGCCTCGTCTTCTTTTTCAGGAAGTTCTAATTCATAGGTTGGTTTAATGTAGTTAGGTTAGATTAGGTTAATTAGAGGAGATACTAATAGAGTATATAGGACATAGTGTTGTGTGTATTGAACCAACATGTAAACATTATTGCGGAAGTAGAGGGATTAGGAAGACAGGGAGCGCCAGGAAATAGAGGCTCAAGAGAGGTATAATCAATAGAGGTACATAGAGCCAGTGTATAGAGGCTCAATAAAAGACTGGAGGTGGTACTCCAGATTGGGACGATGATGACGACCTTTGTTAAAACTCAGGTTTTTACCTATTTTTGGTTTACATTGTTTTTACCCATTAAAAACTTGTAAAGCAGATTCAGCAGTGACAACACACTTGGGAACTCAGTTTTTGCCTCTGTTTGATGTACATCATTATTTTTCTTCCAGCTTTTTTTTTTTTTTACAAATTAATGAAGGTGTGGTGGTTCGGAAAGACTGTTATTCCGACAGACCTTTGTAAACTTGAGACAAAAGAAACATTTGGTTTTTTTCCTCTTTGTGGTCAAGTTAATTTAAGTTTAATATCAAATATGTATTTTTTTATTACCAACCCTGGTGGTGGATTTATGTATTGTGAAAAAGAAAGGAAAGTTTTTTTTAGTGTAATAAATGAAGCATAAATTTTATGTTTTCTGCCTAATTAGATTTTTAATTAATTTAATAATAAATATTACATGTTTTTTATTTAATTTTAATCTTCTTCTAAGTTCATTTTATTAGAATAATACAATTCTATTCAATAGTTGAAAGTAATTATTAACAATGACACACCAGTACATGCTGGAATTCATTATACAATTTATCACTGGCTTCCTCTAAGTAGTGGCTAAGGAATCTATGCGAGAGGTCTGAGGCTCGAAACTTCCCGATAAATGGTATTGTTTTTGTGTGTGTAACAACTCTATCTTTACTTTTTTTAACCCTATTTACTTTATACAATTAGAATTTGGTTCTAAGTACACTAAATTTATTTATTCATTTTTTCCTTCAAGGTTTCATTGTTCCATTATAAAATAGTGAGGCGTCAGGACTGTTATCATAACTTTTATAATTTTTTTAGATTTATGCTGGGATTTTTTTTTTTCACTAAGGGATTTCTCTTCGGTTATAGTAGAGCAATACATTTCTTTTAATGTATTTTATTTTAGTAACCTGTTCTTCTCCACTGAGCTTGGTGCAATTAAACGGCATTTTGACTGGTAACAGGATATATGCATTTCATGAATCACTTGGAATACCACTGTCCTGGATTATCATGGCAGGTTATTATATACTACCTTATTGTGTTGAAATATATGTGTTGAATATATGTTGAAATATTGTCTTGGAAATATGAAGTGTTATGCTTTTAAAATTATATACACTATTACCATATAGAGTATATACGTAGTAGCTATATTGCATACTGAGACATGCTGTAAGAACATCACAAAAAATATCGGATGCGATGTGCACATCACTCAACTTTCTCTTAACTTGCTCATTAGCAAGTAAAATTATCGACTATCGTCCAAAAACAATATTCTGAGTAAGATTTGTAGATCATCTCAATTTACTGGTTTGTAATAGAAGTTACCAACATCATTAAAACCCTTTTTTTTTTATAAAGACCTGTGAATCTATTTTCATCTGCTGAAATTTCTATCTCTTCCTCTACCCATTTATGCTTAAGTAGCTTTATTGAGAAGTACATTTATTTGTTCCGTTGTGAAGTAAAATTATATTTCTCTTTGGTCGTATTTTCTCACCTTATTTAAAAATGGATTCCCATAAGATAATGAATGAAGTTTAACGAATTGATTGTTATAATAAATAAGTTTTTTTTTTTAGGTCCCAATGAAGCAATTAAAAATTCACCATCAAAGCAAAAAAATGCATTTAGCATGGAAAGTCTGAAAGACTCCGGTTTAGATACCAAATTGCTTGCAGCATTTTGCTCTAAAAGCCTTCATGTATTTGATAGTGTTAGATGGAATGGCAATTCATTTATGATTCTTTGATTCAATTTTTAGTTTAATGATGCCAAACTAAGTGTTCCGTACACAAGTATTTTTATTCATATTCAGTTTATATTTTTGCTAGGTTAATAGAATTTGTGATTTTTCATAATTATGTGATATCTAGACAAAATATGGTTTATAGTAATTTTACTTGTTTACATAAGGTAAATGTAACTTTAAAGACTATCATAGTTTTTAACAGTTTTCTTTTCTATTATAATTTTAAACTATGGTTGTTAATTATACCTTGTGTTGTTTGAAAAAAAAATTTTTTATTTAATGAAATTTTAATTTTAGAATAGGACATTAGAGGCATTGTAAATAATTTTGTTTGATCATTCCTGTTATACTCTAAATTAAATGTTTATATATCTGGCATGTTTGGATTTAACAGTATAAGCTTGAAATCTTGGTGTTTATTTAAGTTGTAAATTTATGATATTAACTGTCTTAAATATTCTTTTACTCAAAATTATAAAATTTGCACTTAAAGCATCCGTGAGGTTGACTATCGATGTTGGTACTTAGGAGGCAACATGGTACAACTATTTTTTTATGTTACTGTGATTTGGTTGCTGTTTGTATCATATTTCAAATGAACTTTAGCTGTATTAAGCTACAACAATGTAGATAAAATACTCCTGTTGCTCAGATCGTGAAACTTAGGTTAGGTATCGATTTTAGGTGTGAAAAAATTTTATAGCATATATTAGGTTTGTTAAAAGGTAATTTCATTAATAACAAGTCAATTTAAAAACAAAAATTAATGCTTAGTTTTTATCTTAAATCAAAAGAGTAGCTATTTTTAACTAGATATTTCTAGCCCAACAGCACACAAGGTGTTTATAATGCATATGGTTTTATTGAATATATTTATATACTGCAAATCAAATCTTCACTTTTTTTTTTTAAGGGATGGTTTGGACTAAAAAACTAGATTAATGAGATTCCACTGTTTTCACACTGTTCGATTCAAAACTTGATTTTTGTATAAATTACTAAAAATTGCAATTTGAAAAAGTAAGAACTAGACATAATTAAATATAGATCATACTTAGCATTTTTCCTTTACAAATGTGCTTGTTTTTCTTCAGGATTGGTACCTATTGTTATGAGGGCTGCAAAGGCCAAATATGTTTGGACGAAGATCTCTGTGTGCCCAGTTCGAAACGGTGTGGGTTCTATTCCCACCTGGGTCGGTTAATATTTATAGTGGTCCAGTGAAATGAATCTTGACATTCCCACTCTGGTTAGTAAAGGGCACCAACTTCTAGGTAGCTGTCAGGGATTGGCAAAAAGGACCAAAAGGCCCACTTGTCGAACTAGTTCTCCTACCATTAAGAGGAACAACAGTACATGCCAATATGGCATAAAATGTTTTGTTTCCATTTCCTTTGAGATTAATCTATAATCTTTACTGGTTTATTTCTTCTTACCCTCAGTCTTGCCTCAGAAACTTCTGTTGGAAACAACAAGACATTTGTGATTTTTTTTTCAACTTGTTAATGGCATATTTTCTTTGTTTTTTTTTTTTTTTTTTTCTGTATGATCTATGCATTTATCATGACTAATCAAGATTAATCCTAAACTCTTAATGTGCTTAAATGCAGATTTTAATGTATTTTTATCCTCCCGTTCGATAACCTAAATTAAAATAAATAGAAAATATAAGTAAATGTAAAATAGACTTTTATATTCAAATATTGTTTTTGAAGGTTAAGTTGTTATAATTTATGATAAGAGTTGAGGATATAAAATAATGAATGCCTTCACAATCCTTTATTTATATGCAATTATCTCATCCTATCTATTATAAGCATTGCTAGAAATGAGAATTTCTTATTTCTATGTCAAATTTTGTTAACTTGTAATATATAAATAAACCACTCATTGTATATTTATAAAATGCTGTTGATATTTTAAATTATGGCAATTTCTTTCAGAATATATATATACATAACAATGTTCTTTTATAAGTCAAAGAATAAGCCTCCATAAGTTAGGGAAACATTTTTTTTTTTTTTTATATATAAATTTAGGGATAGTTGCTGAATCAAGAGTTATTGTAGATTTATACTTAATCTGCCCTAAATTTTTTTACGAATTAATCATTCTGAGATTGAAAAAATGTATTACCTCTTACTGTTTTGTTTCGGAATAAACTACTTCTTTGTTAATTTTATTCTTAAGCTAACTTAACCCTAAAATAGTTTATTTCTAGACTGATTGATAGGTTAGAGTAGGCCTAGTCTTAAATCAAGCCCAAATACTGGCCTAGTATAGAGGTATTAAAAATATTTAATTTAAAATTTTACTCAATAATTCATGGTATAGCTCATTATGCATTTTATATCCTGTCTCTCCCAAGCTTCCCTTACTTTACTAGCACCCTTTGCCTCTAAATCTTTTAATAATTTACTTTCTGAAGTACCTTTCTCACTTCAGAATTGTTAAATTTGTATTACAGGAAATTAAGGTATCTGACTAAAAAATGAAAAAAATTAGTTTTTACCTCCAAAATTTCTTGAGTGTTTTCTGAAAAGATCGATACAGATATTAGGATTACAGGAATGGAAAGGATCCAAAAAAATATTTGAACTTAAACAAAATTGAGCTTTTCTGAGATCATTGTGAAAGTAAAATTTATTTTCTGAGAAACAATGAATAAACTCATTTTTATTTTGTAGTAACTTTATTATTTATTTTATTAACTTCAGATTTGATTAAAATTTCCTTATTTTAATCCGCTCCTACTTTATTTTTAAAAATTCTAAAATAAAAAAAAAATTTAAATAAAATTTTGAAGCCCGGTTCGAAATTAATGATTTATTTAAATTAAATGAAGACTAATTAATTATTTTATAAAATCATTTTAATTTTTAGCAAGTTTCATCAACAAAAAACACAATATTCCAACACTCAACTATTTATTCTTAAAAAAAAAAAAATGTAAATGTTCGTTTTAGAAAGATTTTAACAGTGTTTTTTTTTTTTTTTTAAATAACTGTTCCATACTGTCTGAGCTTCATGAATTTATTATTAGTACAACAATTGACCAAGTAACCATAGAGAAATAACACTTCAAAATAAAAACGTCATTTTCCAAAATACATGCTTTTTATTACTTATGTACCTTTTTTTCGAAAACTAGAAAGCCTAATGAATTAAATTTTTTTCTATCTGTTTATGGCATCTGCCTCATTATTTAAAACTTTTTGTGTAACTAAAGGAGCATTAAGACCAAAGAAAAAAAAATTCTAAAGTTGAAAAAGAAGTTGTCATTGTTGAGGCCATAAAAAATTTCCTATTAACTATTTTTATTTGGAAAACTTTTAAATACTCCTCTATAGATGAAAAATGAGATAAAGCCAATAGTATGTCTTTATACCTTATAGTTTCCGAGAAAAAGTTATATAAAAAACTGCATTTTCATCCCCCTCCTTCCTCCTGCTTGTGCTTAGGGCTACCTATAATCTATCTCTCCTGATACCAATAATATGATTAAGGTCTATTACCTGCCTTGTTATTGCTGACCTGCAAACTAATTTCTCTAATTACAGTTCAAGATTTTCTGGGCTTAATTTCTTTCTAAAATATTTGGTTTTACTCAATGCCTTTATATGCTTATTACTGATACAAGATTTTCTTTTTTTCAGAAGAAAAATATATTTTCAAATTAATTGATATATACCATAGTTTAAATAAAATAAATTGTTTTATGCTAGATGGTTTATTGTGTTTTTAGTTAGCATTCATTGTTTTTTTTTAAAGTAAAAATTTTATCCAATCTACTGCTTACTAAATGTTAAGTCAGAATTGCTAAAGGCATTCACAAGTTTGCAATGACAGTTCTAATTATTTTGAAAAATTAATATACTATACTAAACAATGCTTTCTGTTTTAAAATGATGTAGAAATATGAAAAAGTTTACAAATATATTTAATCTACAACATGAGCAGTTTTAAGCTCTTAAATTAAACTTGAAATTCAGCTTCTCGTGCTGCATAGAAATTAATTTAGAATTATTTTATTCATAGCAATTTCATTCATTAATTACTTATAGAATAGCGAATTATAGATGACTGAAGTATCTCTTTTGAATTTAAAGGGAGAAGTTGGTCGGGGGGTGCGGTCAAAGAATTAGACTACTATAAGCGAACTTATATAATTGTGCCGACGTTTCGGCCTAAGTTTTAGGCCATCTTCAGGGCTAAGAGGAAAACAAAATAAAAACATTTTTTTTTTTTTTTTTTTCCCCGTGACAACTCCTTACACAAAGTATTTATTTAAATTTTTTCCGTAGTAAATTAAACCCCTATTATTATTATTTAACTTATACTTATTGTTTACTTAACTTTAATTTTATTATTATATTATTTTATTTTTTAACTCGTCACCCGCAATGACTCCTTATACAAAGTATTTATTTATTTTTTTATTTATTTATTTTATTTTTTTTTCTTAGTAAATTTAACCCATAATATTATTATTTAACTTATACTTACATTTAACTTAACTTTAATTTTATTATTATATTATTTTATTTTTTAACTCGTAACCTGTATTTATTTCCATTGTAATTTTTTGCACCAGTTGGAGTGAACGTTTTTATGTCTTTTGATCACACAACATTTAAATTTAGTGTTAGCTTTATTTCAAATCAGTGAGTTGGTAAAATTGTTTTAACGGTTTTCCTAATTCCCGGTAATCCATTATTAATATTCAGTTGGCACTTGACCACACGCCTCGCTGGTATGTAATTATCACGTTTTCTTTACATTTCCTCCTCCTCATTGTTTTCTATCCTTCTTCTTTCTTCACCACATAGGATTTTTATCTATTTTTGTTTTTGGGGCTTACATTATTTTATATTTTACTCCTTCATCTCATAATTACAACAATTAATTACAACAATGTCAACTACTTTAACATCAGTCATCTTTTGCATAACTTACAACTATCTCTGTATGCTTTACACATTACCAAACCTTCATACTATTTGTCTTTTTAATTAATAGATTTCATATATTTCACTATTCCCTGTGAAAATATTTTCAATTAATTTTTAATTTTTACATTGTTATTTCATTTATTTTATTTTTTCATTTGTCTTTTGTATTATGTAATTTAGTGTTATCTTTTTCTTTTTATACTTCATACTTTTTTATCTTACTTGTATTTTCTGTTTTTTATCATTTTTACTGTTACTGGTACTGCCTCTTTCTCTTTTTTCCTTGTTGTTATTTTGTTTTCCTTTTAGCCCTGAAGATGGCCTAAAACTGAGGCCGAAACGTCGGCACAATTATATAAGTTCGCTTATAGTAGTCTAATTCTTTGACCGCACCCCCTGACCAACTTCTCCCTTTAAATATAAATATACGGTCAACAATAACTCCCTCCATTATCTCTTTTGAAGTTTGAAATAAGGCTAAAAGAAATGTAACCAACTGTATTTGTATAAAAGTACTTCTTATACCAATTTGAAGATGAAAATTATAAATGTATGAATTATACATTAAAAGTTGTGAGCTTTGTAAATTATTTATAAATTCATATTATAATTTTGTTTGGATTGTCCATTTTTGCCACATTCTATATTGATTTAATATTCACTATGTAGTTAATTATTTTACATACCTATATTTTAAAAGTTTTATTCTTTTAATGAAAATAAAGTTGTAAATTAATGTAAGTAAAAAGGAACAATCGGATGGGACAGAATAGAAGGTGGTTTTGAAGAGACCTATAGATAAATTATTTTTTATTTCATTTACTTATTTATTTTTATTACTTTTTTTTTAAATCACTCTTTATTCTGCCCCAACATGTAGTTACAGTTCCAAAAGTCTGAGCTTAATATTTTAATTTCTTAATTATTGGAATAACTTATTTTCTTTGAAATGTTTTGAGAATTATTTGAATTTATTTATTTATTCTTTATTTTGTGCAGAAGTTTTAGTACTCTAAGTCAGGATGGATTTACTAATAATGCTTTTATGCAATAACAATTTGTATTTATGTAATACATACTTTTTTTTTTTTGTTTCAGATATAGAATTTGAAATGTTTATAATATTATAAAATATAGGTTTAATTATTAAATTATATCATCATAATATAAAAATAAATAGTATTTTGTGTTATTACATCCTTAAAAATGCACATCCTTCCCTCAAAATAATGCACCAAATTATCGCTTTTTAATGTTTTTGGATTTGTCTGTGTTTCTGCGACACAGTAAATATTTTATTAGATTCAATATTTTCTTCTTCTGGCGCTACAGACCCAAGTGGTCATTGGCCACATGTTCTTTTATTGATCCTTACTATCCTTGATCATACCTTTGCTCTAGTGGTGAAAATTCTTTCTTGATACAACTTCTTCGACGCTTCTTTAAGGCCCAGAAATGCAATCTTATGTTCTTGTCTCTGTCCCATACTTTCTCTGCGATGCTTCCTAGTATGAAGATGTGGTGTTGAGTCTGCCTCCATGGACGGAAGTCCACTTGTTCGTCCTCCTTTTTCTTTTCGATTGTGAGCCTTAGTCTCCTTTTCAGGATTGAGTTACATAGTTTGTAAGCCATCCAAAGTAAACTTATAGGCCTGTAATTTGCACAGTCAGTGTACCTACCTTTCTTATTAATAGGTACAATAATGTTGAACTCCTAATGGAGTTATCTTTGTGTCCCATTTTTTTTGTCCATTTGAGCTCCAAATTGCAGTAATTCTGGAGCTATACCTGCCGCTTTACCTATTTTAATTTATTGTATGGCACATTCTACCTTATTTTCATCAATGATTTCTAGGCTTTCCAGAATATTATTTTCCGCAGGATGTTCTCCTGGGTCATTAGATTCTCCTTCTGAGAAGTGTCCTTAATAGAATTGTCTCCACTGCTCAAGAATTTTTACTTATTCTGTGATCATGTTGCTGCTTGAATTTTTGACATTTCTCACTGGATTACGTATTTTCTCTCTCATTGTCAAATGTCAAACTTTGTGCCAGAATTTCTTATTACTCTCATGGTGGTCTTCATCAAGACTTTTTCCAAACTTCTCCCATGATGCTCTTTTTGCTTGACAGACCAATCCTTTGCATTGATTTCTCACAAGATGATGTTGATTTAGTTTTTCGGGCATTATCTTCAAGTGCTTTCCACGCTTTCTTCTTCAATTGGACAACACGGTGTAGTTCTTCCTTCCACTGACAACACAATGTAGTTCTTCCTTCCACCAACAACACAGTGTAGTTCTTCCTTTCACCGACAACACAGTGTAGTTCTTCCTTCCACCACACTGTGTGCTTTTGTTTGCAGATTTTTAAATGGCACTGTTATTCTACATCACCCTCTAGACTCAAGGTTCTTTTCAGGGTCATCTAGAGCTCATATATTTAATGTTTGGTAGCTCTTTTGTTTAATTTGCCGTTTCTCAGGAATTTTAGTATGGGCTGCTAGTAGCAGATGATCGATTCCAATTTCCGCACCTCTTATCACTAATGTTGGCAAAATTCTGCTTATACCACGATGATATATGGAATAGTTGATAATACTATTTCTTTTCAGGCTGGAAAAAGTTATTTTGTGTATCTTCTTGTGGAAGAAGCCTTCTTCTTACCTAAGACTCCTGAGTTAACCAGGAGTATGTCAATGTCCACACAGAAATTGATAAGACATCAATTTCCATTCCTTACCCTCTCCCCTCCATGAAGTTCAAGTGCACCATCCAAGTCTCCACTCAGTATCTAATCACAGTGGTAGTTCTAATGTTTGTTTTAGGGCATTCTAAAACCGTGTAAACTGAAGAAATCGCGCGATTGGCGCAGCACCATCGCTTTTCTTTCACCAACACTACTTTCTCCCTTTGTTCCTCCTCGAACACTGAACACTGCTCGACAAAAGTTTTTGTTTTTAGTTTCGTTTTTATATGGATCGGGTTAATCGAGTTAATCCTATTTTCGTAGTGAGAGAAAATAATCTGCCTTGTATTATACTTTTTAGTCTGTATACTTGAAACAATTTTTTTCCAAAATATTCGCGAAATTTTTAGATTTGGGATCAGCCTAATATTTTACTCTGTTAAACTCTTTAGCTTGTGGTTTTTATATTGGTCACATTGTCATATTACTGTATCGAGAGACTACCTAGTCTTAATTTATAAACCTTTATAATTGGCAAGGGGGCGCACTTTTCCGCTGTTCACACTCGGAGACAAAAATTCAGTTAAGCCCTGTACAAGATCCTATTAAATTGCATAAAACTGATAATAATTTAAGACCTATATAAACGTGACAGGGTATTTGCAACATTACATTCTCCTTATCTAGTATATAGGTGATCAATGTAATGAACTGCCTGATATAGTTAAGTTGTCTAATATTACGAGGGGATGCATTGTTACCTTTATGATGAAAAGTATATTTTAGGAACTGGTGGTCAGTCACTTAAGCGAGGAATTACCTTTCAAACGTTGAGTAGTTCTTTTTTATTGGTGATAAAGCCCTGGAAAATAATTCATACGTCATTTTATTAGATGTTCTAATACTGCGCCATTAACAGTTTCGTTTGAATCACAAGCGAAGGATGTTTCGCTTGTCGACTTAAGGAGGAGGGAAGGATGCTAATGCGAGGTTCTATCTATATTTTGATAAGTTAATTCTTCATTCCGTCCACTCCACCGGTATTTTATACTTTTTCTAACGTCATTTAAAAGCTTGCTGGGGAGTTTGCTTCGAGGAAAATAAATCGATAGAAATTGACTGTCCTAAGGAATCTAAGCTGGCAAATGGTGATAGTATGAGGGAAATCTAAAAGCGTCTTGGCGGTTATTAGACTTTTTATATGTTCCTGAAATTAAGGAAATCAACTTCTGGCTTACCAAAAACGCATTAAGAAAATTTATATTTATCTCTATTTAAAGAGATTCCATTTGAATCCAATATTTTGAATAACTCTCTCAGGTGTTCCTCTGAACTGAGGTAAGGAAAAACTAAGTCAAATTTATCCTTTCTCCCAAAAAAACATTCAAAGACCTGAGGCAGGTTCCGTTGTCCAAAATACATTTGAAAGGATTCAATCCAAACAAAAGGCATGATTAATGCGGTTTTCTACATATTCTCCTCAGTATCAAGGATGTGGTAGAACGCACGACTAATCTCTAATGTAGAGATTATCTTCTTTCTGTACAATTGCGTTGAAAAGTTCGTTAAGATGGGAACAGGATATCTTTGGAAATGATTTGGACGGTCGAGAGACGGTAAATGCTGTAAGGACGAAGTGTACCATTTTTTTTAGTAAATATATGAGGAGGCCATGACCAGGCGTCTCTGAGATGGTATTCATTAATTAGCTCCTTAAAATGCTTCTTTAGTGCCTTCTATTTTTGTGGCGGTATTTCCTTGTCTTTCTGTTGCCTGCCTTGTCTTTCTTGTGAGAGTAAGAAGATGAGGATAGCTACTGACAATGAGAAGATTGAAGCCATATTCGTGAAGGGCACAAGCGATAGAATCACAGAGTGTCAAATAATAAAGGAGAGTGAAGTGGTAACCTACCTTGACGTAAGGATAGGTAAAGGCCTAGATATAAAACCTGGTACAACTACAGAGGAGCGGCGCACTATCTGAAGAGTCTAGAGACTGAATCGAGTGTCGTCTCACTAGCGATCTCTGGGTCCATTCTTGTTAACTACGTGCCTTCTTTTTCTTATAAATTTGGTTTTATGCTCACCGCTTAAAGCTCTTTTTTTACAAGCAATTTTTCGATTGCTATGAACATTCGTATTTAGTAGTTCTGGGGGGTGCAAAAAACGAATGTCAACTTTGTTTCTCCCTAAAAAAAAATATTTTACCCCGCTTTGTTACGTCGCACAAATTTTATTCGGAGTTGCTACACCCATTGTGATTTAATTTTGTTAGATTCTAGTTTGCACCTATTTATGATAGTTACTGGGTAATTTCATGTTTTTTAATTATGAACTTAATCATTTATAATCATAATGGATAATATTAACAGTATTTATTTTTGTAGAAAATTAAATTAATTATTTAAAAAATTCAATTACGATAGTAAAGTGGTAATTTTATGGTTTTTAATTATGAACATATTCATTTACCTTATTTTTAGATATGTATAATTAGATAATGAAATTAATTATTACAAATGTTTATTAATCATGGCCTTGAATTATGAAGATCATTTAAAAAAAAAAACATTACTTGAATAATTATTATTTAATTGTATAAAAATAAGTGAAATACTTATATTCTTATGTGAAAAAGGGGAAGATGTTAAGTACATTAAAATAAAAAGTAACTTTTTTCTTTAAAAAAACAAACAAACAGATATATCCAAATAAGAATCAATTTGCAAACTGTGAAACAGCTTTAAGCAATGAGCATAAAACCAATTTATAAGAAAGTGCTGAAAAAGGCGGCACGTAGTTAACAAGAATGGACCCAGAGATCGCTAGTGAGACGACACTCGATTCAGTCTCTAGACTCTTCTGATAGTGCGCCGCTCCTCTGTAGTTGTACCTAAAACCTTACTTGGATTATCTGGCTTCTAGGGTGACACAAATCATTGGGCCCTGTCGTGTCGGGGGTGCCTTTTTGGGCATTAGATGCCTAGTGATAACGACTGTTTAGAAAGGAGTTGTACTGTGTATCCTGAGGTACGCATTCCCTTCCGGAGACCAGAGAAAAAGTTGATGTCAAACCAGAGGATGGCTTTTCTACGAGTCACCAAATCATATAAATCAACCTCACACGAAGCGGTGCAGGTCATAGTTGGGGCGATCCCACTCAATCTCCTGCGAGAAAATTTGACTAGATATAGATATAAGAAAGAAGCTCTGTAGAACTTCCAGAAAAACTTCGGGTGAGGATTGTGGAAGATTATAGCAAATGGATAAATTTGAAGAATAGAACCGACAGTGGGTGACAGCACCGAATAAGAGTATTCTGAGAAAATTTTTATCACAGTTCTGGTTCTCACAATTCCTTACAGTCCTTAGGAGTTTTTGAGTCTAACTTTTTAGTTTTGGAAAGGATGTTGATCCTCTATGCCTCATGTGCGGAGTTCCGAAGACAGGAGAGCAAATGGACACAACCTGCATCATATTTCAGAATTTGAACATCACGGAGAAAGAAATTTTCACTATGAATGAAGAAAATTTCACGCGGTTCAAGGCTGGAAGGTGGCGGTAGGACAAGCCCACTACAATGTATATCAATAGAATGTACATAATTATAGAAATAGAATGTATATAATTATAGAAATAGAATGTATATAATACGAGAAGACCGAAGCTGGAGGCCGATAAGAAATAATCCGAAAATTGGCATCAATGCTATATGCATTGCTGTCGAACCCCTTAGAGCCGTTCAAATGAGGAAGGGATGAAAATAAATGAATAGTTGTGAATAAAGATTTTAAGTTTAAAAATTTAGATATTTTTATAGATCTCATTCAGATTCATAAGGAAATGCCAGAGAGGTTATAATAGTATGGAGGAAGCATGACACCCCTCTGCTTTGTCTTAGGTGAGGCCAAAATGTATGGCTACCTGTTGTGGCGAAGCCTCCCAACCTCTACAGGCTGATTACTTGAGAGCAGGGCTTGAAGTTATGAGTCAACTTTCATTTGTTTCGATATGACTGGATTTTTATTTTTGAGTGTTTTTTTGTTCTTTTTGAACTTTTTAGTACAAGTTTTTATGGAACTTTTATTTAAATGCCCTGTTTAAACAGTTCGTTTAACCAAAAAAATGAATCTAAAAATGGTAATTGTTCATGACATTTTTAGATAATCAATAACAAAAGGAATATAAGAATAAGGCAATTCATTCAAGAGAAGTTATATCTGTAATCTAAGCCCATTTAATATTTATCTCTCATAGGTGATTGGTTGCCCATTAATTTTCATTATCAAGGTAGGAAGCTAAATAAATATGTTAATAAATCATTTGTAAGATTTTGCTTTCAACATACAAATCTATGCTATAAACAATTGTTTATTTAACAAAAATGAACATAACATCATATTTGTATACAGAAGAAAATTATACAAATCTGATGATATGTTCATTTTTGTATAATTTTCTTCTGTTTTGTTTGCTCCTTGCAATTTTCTTTGAATATATAATTTTTTTCTTAATATTTTATGAAACTGTTATTTAAATAAATAAAATTTAGACTTTTATTATAAACCTAGAACTTTATTACAAAACAAAAAATTCTTTTAATGTTAGTTTTTAAAATTACCTATAGCAGTGTTGGACAAATTTTATTCAGAAAATAATTAATAAACAATGAATACATTTTTATTTTATTCAAGAATAATGAATAACCCATTTATTCGTTGTTCTATTATTCAGTGAATAAATTAATCCATCATTTTCCTATCAGTATTCAAATAAAAATAATTATCCGAATTAAAAAAAATATTAGATTATTAGGAAATATTCAATAAAAAAATGATTCAAATAAAAAAGAACATTCGAAAAAAAACTTATTCGATTAAACAAAAAGCATTCGAATAAAAAAAAATATTCCAATGAAAATAAAAAATAAATAAATAAAAAAATGTAAGGTTTTCTCCATTATTTTGCCTCATAGTCACAATAAAACCCAAACTAATAATACTAAATACAAAAAGGTAAACAACTCCCTGGGCATACCAGATGGGAAATTCCAAGGGCTAACAATGGTGGCGATTTGGCCTCTGCTGATTGCTGCCATGCTCCTCTGTACTATTATCACCTCCTAGGGAAATACTGAGAGGTAAGTGGTTTATAAAGAACGCCTCGTTACTGAACTACATCATGATACCTGTCTTGAGATTTGACTTTTAGGCGAGTGATAAGAAGCTTGAATATTTTCAAAGAAGTAAATACACTTAAAATGTTTTCTCGTTTCGATTGGTTCGCTGTGATGGTGGTACTAATTACCTACTGGAATTCGTTTTCTCTTTCATTTAATGCAGTGGATACTGATTTGTAAATATTCTATTGTATTTGTGCTTATCAACAAAAATGTTGATTTGATTCATTGTTACCCTTTTATTCATAAATATAGGACGAATGTTGAGATATCATCTACATGTGAGGAGATGTTAATAACTTTTGCTACTTTGTCTGGAAATTTTACATTCTGTGCCATTAAGAATGCTAGGCCAATAAAATTATGTCAGGATTGTGTTTCAATTTATATTGATGTGAAAACCATTTACTACAGTATTCTCAACGTGAGAAAGCTATGTGTAATATAATGTAATTATGCCTTTCTTTTCTGTTGAAGTGTATGAATAATATTTTTTTTTAGATAAAAGTTATGGAAGGTGATACTTGTAGGGACAAACTAATTAATCTTGACAGGCTACAAGTTGTTGAATCTGGTTTTGATTATGCTGATAAACTGTGGTCGAGGGCATTTTGTGACAGTAAATTATACCATTATGAATATCATTTAGAACACAATACTTCTTTACTAATTATTTATGTTTTTAGGCTGCTTCATTTATGAGGATCATAAGCAACCATATTTAAAACCAGTAGTTTCACAAATTCTAAATATATCATCGGAGTTAAACAAATGTATATCTAACTCTCCTAATGATACTTGTAAAACATGTGAAAAACAATATCTTTCATTGAATGAAATATACAATAATATGAGAGCTGATATTGGTCAAAATTTTTGTATGGATATTGTTGATTTGGTCAGTTTCAAAATAATTAACATTTTAGTGTTAGTAGTATCTTTTTGCATTATAAAGTTGATATTATTCTTTCAAGTTATATAACTGGAAGTATTAACTGTGTTACTGAACTTTTGTGCACAATGATTTTTTTGTTAAGTAAATTATGTATTAATTGTAATGTCTGAAACCGGACATAATTGAATTTATTAATCTAATTTTTTGTGAAAATGTTAATTTTCCAGTTTGTATGTCTATATTTATATCAAAGTATATTTCTTGGATGTTGTTTGCGGTGCTAAAGCCTTTTTTATAATAATAGTACATAATTGCATGAATTTTAAGACAATAATTCATAAACACAAGATTTCATAAACTTAAGAAAAAAAATCATATTTTCGTTTAGAACTGTCGTTTAATTGATGTGTGCATATTTAAAATTCTAATTTAAAACAGATATATGTGGATCATAATGATAAATGATACCGACGTATCATAGATGATACTCCTATACATTGACGTCGTTTTTTGAAAAAGGCATAAGCGCCATTTAGAAAACTTGACAGGAAACACATGAAACAATTTTTCCCTAGATAACAATTTTTTTTTTATTGTATACAGTAGGAGTTTATTTACCTGGCAAAATCTTTATGATTACAATATATTTTTAAGGCTTCAAGCACTGGTTTAGGCTTGAGTGATGACTGAGAGTCGCAAGTATTTGGTACTTATGTCATCAATATTCGATTTTTGAATCATTTCCAATTTTTTTTTTTTTTTGATGTATCGTGATCGGGAATATATAAAGATGTCCCATAATCAATTGAAACCTAAATTTCACATTTTTGGCGCTTAACCATTTTCGATATATTGATGCACAAAACTTTAAACCTTTACGAGAGACTGTAGCAGCTTTTATTTTTAATCATATTATTTTTCGTTTTGCTATTATTAATATGATTTCAAGTTTGATTATGAGTTTTAAAGTTATTGATAATTAAAATGATATGATTTGAACTAGTTTTAATCACCACTTATTTAGGTGATTAATTAATCATATTAAGAATTAATATGATATTTGTTTTTGCCAATCACCTAAGGGTAGATCCCATTAATAAATAATTGTTTTCAAAATATCGATCACTATTTTTATCTACTTATTTCATCTTTTCTTTTAATTCTATTTTTTTAAAAATCTTTTATATTGTATATTTTATGAAACATGTCCTTATTATTAATCTTTTTAAGATGAATACAACTAGAGGAAACTGGTCTGGAGTTTGGGGATGCTGTAATGATCGAAAGAAACCAGAGACAACTTTTTTGAGTATTTCTAGTGGTGTTTTAGTTGCATCCATATTGTTTTATGCAATGCTATTTACTTTTACTAGAAAAACAGAACATCCTATAATTCCACGTATGTTTATTATTTATAATGTTTAATTGTAGTTTATTGAGGCTTATTAAAGTTGTTTTATTTATAGTGCTGTATTTTATTATAATTACATTATTTTATATTGATGGAAATATTGTTTACCATAGATGTAATCAAGGAGAGAAAAGTTAGGCCACGCGTCCACAGGAACTGTTGACTGAATCACCTTGAGCCGCTTAGGACCGTTTTTAGTCTTGGCGGACCGAAGGATCCCAAATATACGGAAAGTGCTAGAGCGCGTTCACTGCAACCGCCCCGTTCGGCCGGCCCAATCGTCCAGTTGAACCGTTTTCAACCTAATAATCATCAGACCGTTTTGAGCTGTGGTCAGTCGAAGGATCCCAAATATAGGAAAGCTTTGAAGCGCATCCACTGCACCTGCCCTTTCAGCCGGCAGTGGCCGAAAACGGTTCAACCCCATCTAGATGGGATTTTCCAGTAGTGCTCAGTCATTCAATGAGACAAAAGGAGTTTAGTCCAGGTGCAATTGTTTCTTTTTTAAAATTAATTTCCGATTTGCTTAATCAACGTTAAAATATCTTCATTAGCTTTCCTCAGGTTAAATTAATAAAAAAAGTAACCAACTCAAAATGTAACTAGTCCAGGCCTAATAAAGAAAATACATTCATTTTTTTAAATAAATTTCTAATGGACTTTCTTGAAGTGATAATTAGAAGAAAAATAGAAACAAATTTTATATGTTTAGATAAATTGCAAACTTAACTCCATTTATATGGGCTCGTCCAAAAATGTATAAAGATATTTATTGGTGAGGGTATGGTTGGCGGTGGAAAAGTATGAAGGGTATCTTAGTTGGGTGTACGGTCTATGAAATGAACACACAATAAGAAAAAACTTATTATAATGTGTGCCGACGTTTTGTCCTAAGTTTTAGGCCATCATCAGGACTAATTAAAAACAAGATAATAATAAATACAACAGTAGCAGTACCAGTAATGATAAGAATGTTAACAAATAGTAAAATGAAAAAGTATAAAGAAAAATAGGTTGATCATAATATGTTGATATTAATGTGAACAATATGGAATATAGAAGAAAATGTTAATAAAGTATAAAGAAAAAATGCTAACCATAATGTGAAAAATAATAAGAAATTAAGAAAAATATTTGAATGGATAATGACAAAAAAGTTTTTTAAAATTACTGTGAAAATATATAAATATATATAAAAGAAAGAAAAAAATATAAATAAAATGAATGAAAAAAAAGATATAGTAAAATACATGAAAAATACTAATTATAGTAGCACTAAAATAAAGATTTAGGAGTATGGAGATAATATGATAGGAGTATCAAGATAATATGATAATATAAGTAATGTTAATTATTTCTATATAATATATAATGAAATGCATGTAAAAAATAACAAAGTAAAAAAAATTAATTAGATATAAAGTTATGTAAGCTTAAAGATAGAGTAATATAATCATAAGTAATAATTTTATGTGGGGAAGAAAAATAAAATAATAAGGATAGACAAACAGTTAACGGAATGAAAAGAATTAACAAAATGGGGAGGAAGGAGAAAAATAATAAATGACAAGAAAGAGCATACCTGAGTGGCGTGTGGTGTAACCGTCAACCAACTGAATATGTGAGAATTTTGACTGTTAAGAACAAAACAATATTGCCACGGTATTGGTTTGACGGATACTAAGATATAATTGCTATACTGGATTAAAAGGTAAAATTGTTGATTTAAAAGACAGGCTAAACTTACTGATAAACGTAATGGTTAAAGATTAAAAAATACTAATTGAATAATAATGTAATTAGATAAACCGAAGGTGACGGGTTAAAAATCGTAGCATAGTGGCAAAATGAAAATTGGCGGGAATTATATATAGTAATTTAATTTGATAAAGAAATTATGCAGGTATGTCAGGAGTTGTCACACAAAATAAAATATAAGAGGAGTGTGGCTGAAAAAGATAAGGAATAAATAAAAATATAATAAAAATTTATAAAAATCATCAAAATAAATAAATCATAAATGTAATGGAGGTGATAAAAGTAAAATTAGGGATATGGGGACAGATAATATGAAATTAGGGTTTTTTTAATAAATGGAATATTTGGGAATAGACTAAGGATAAGTTTTGTTTGTCAGTCTTTTGGTTTATGGGAAGGGATTCTAGTGAATATAAATACATTCTGCAATGTGTTGTTTGTCATGATTGGCAACAGTGGTGAGGATAGAAGTTTTGTCTTAATCAAATGTGTGGTTTAATGATAAGGAATGTTCGTAGAGTTTAGAGGCAGTATAGTTAAGTGAGGAAATGGAATATTTATGTTGGGCGATGTGATCTTTGAGGAGATTTTTTGTTTTGCCAATAAATGAAGAGTTGCTGTTAGGGGTGAAGCAAGTGGTTCAGTATACTACATGGGAGTTGTGTTTGAGTGGAATAGGATCTTTTAGACGGGTGTAGAGGTTAGAGAGTTTGTTCAGAGATTTGAAGGTGTCACAGGTTGGGGTTAAAAGAACGTTAGGACTTTTTAATATTGCCAGAAAGGGAGGGGATATAAGGTAGGGATCTATATAGGGGAATGGAAATGGGTTATGAAGAAGTAGGGGAGGAGGAAATAGAGGGGAGGGTGATTTGTGTAGTTATTGATAAGTTTGTTAATGATCTTAGGAGAGAAGTTATTGGCTAAGAGGATTTGTGTAATACGGTTAATGTTAGTTTCATGAAGATGGGAATCAGATAGGGAAAGACATTGGTTTATAAGGTTTATGGCAATGTTAATTTTTCGGTGGTAAGGGTATTGGAAATAGTACTTTAAATGTCTGTCAGTTTGGTATACCAGTCCGTGGAAGAGGTCAGGGATGGTATGAGTTGAAGGCTGATAGGATATCTTGAATTTTGTCAGGATTAAGGATCAGGAGAAGGTCGTCTACACATTTTTTTTATGATGACAATGTCATTTGGGAATAGTAGGGTTATGGAATTGAGTAGATTATTGGGGACAATGTTGGTAATGTCGGGATCCAGAGGATTTCCCATGGCAAGTCCTGAAATTTGTTTAAAGAACTATCCATGGAAGGTAAGATATCCGGATTTACAACAAAGTTAAAGGATTTACAACAAGGATTCAAGATATGCAGAACGGTTAAAGAAGGTATGGGGTTCAATGGTTTGCCAGTTGTCTTCTACTATACAGAGGGTTTTATCTATAGGAATGTTTGTGAACAAATTTTCAACATCAAAAGAAATAAGTATGTAATGGTCAGAGATGGTAAAGAATATTAATTGCTCTTGTAGTTGAAAGGAATTGTGGATATCATAAGGGTTGCTGTGATTAAGGGCTTGTAGAGAGGGTAGTGGGAATTTGCAAAGATTGACAGAAGGAGAATTAGTATTGGAAGTGATAGGACAGAGGGGGGTATCAGGTTTGTTTTTCATATTATGATCAATATATTTTTCTTTATACTTTTTCATCTTACTATTTGTTCATTTATTGGTCACACACCCAACCAAGATTCTCCCTCATAAAGATATTTATTTATCATTTCATTATAGAATTTCAATATAAATTTATAATTGAAATCATTACATAACTATTAGTTATTCTTGATATTATATCGAATATAATATACTGGAGAACTTTTAGATGCAATTGAAAATATTGCTTCATATTTATTGAATATAATTTTTATTAAGTATATTTTTTCTAAAGTTAGGGAGTAGAACAAATCTTTATCTAAGCTAATTATTAAACTATTTTTATATTCATTTATATATCAACACACATACATATACAAATATTCCTACATTAGAAATTATGTATACATGTACCATACGTAAACTAATATGTGATTAATGAATACAAATGTAAACAGGTTTGATAAAGTAATAAACAAAATTTTTTAATCATAATAAAAATGAAAATAAAATTTATAATACTTAAAGCTTAAAATAAAGTATATTATACTAAATATTTAAAATAAAGCTATTTATGGGCCGAAAAAAAAAATTCTTATTTTTCAATTGTAAATTTATATTGAAATTCTACAATAATTTCAATTGCCATATTATATTTCCAGTTGCACAAGTCTTCTACATCAATTTTGATTATTTTTTAAATAAGCTTGTAGCACTAGACATACTGGTAATCAACTGCCGCTCGTTTGGTTTTTCTGTCAGTTGAAATAGATTCGTCGATCGGCCGGGTGAAATTTCGGCTGAAAACGGTTCCAGTGGACGCCTAGGCTAAGGGTTGTGCCGTTAGAAATGAAACAATGATTTAATATACTATCATGGTATATCTCAATGTTTTGGTCTAACTTGTACGTCTTGTTCCTTCCACTTGTGTCTCATATGTAATTATAGTGGTTCTTTCCGTATTCATTCTGAGGAGGTGCCCAAACCACCGCAGTTTGTTCTCCTCTGGCTGTTGGTGGTTTCCACTGGTTGTACCTCAAGGTTTAACCTGATTGTTGTATTGCGATTCCCGTCTCTCCTCGTCTTCTCTTCAACCTTTCTGAAGTTCCTCATCTCTATTGTCTAGATCTGCTGCTTGTGTTTGGAAGTGAAGGTCCATGACTTCGAGGAGTAGGAAAGGATAGGCAGAAACGCTAACCTATAGACGGAAAACTTCATCTTTTTGTTTAACTCTCTTCTGTCAAGGAAACCTCTCCGAATCGAATGGAACATTCTTCTAGTTGCTCCCAGTCTTTTCGTCACCTCTCCGTCGATATAGCCACTTTCATTGGGTAAGGCACTTAAATATTTTATTTAGTCTTGAACTTGATCTAAGATTTGCCCCTTCAACCTCAAAATTCTCATTACTCAGTGGGGCTGTCTTCCTACTCTCATGTATTTTGTTTTCCCTGGATTGATATTTACATTATATTGTAGGTCCTTGTCATTTGCAGCGAATATGATGAGGCCATCGGCAAATGGGAGCGTTGTATAGAAAATAGGCTGCCAGTTCCTATGTCCAAGTTGGAAGCTCCTCAACCTGGATTTCGCCCTCAGCACCCAATCCAGGACCAATATAAACAATATGGGACTCAAACTGCATCCCTGACATATTTCCTGCAAGGTCTAAATTCCTTATTGGTATGGTTACCAGTCCTTATAAGGCTCCGTGCCTTGCGAAAGAGGCTCTTAATAGCCAAGATCTTGCCGACATCTACCTGCCTTTCAGACAGCATTCGCTCCATATCCTCCTTTCTTACTGTGTTGAAGGCCTTTTCTAGATCCACAAAACAGACTGAAAGCTCTTTCCCTTTCTTGATGGACTTTTAATAACCTGCCTCAAGGCGAAAATTAGGTCCTGTGTACTCTTTGAGTTTCTAAATCCATACTGCTCTTCTCCAATCTGGCAGGCGACGACTTTTCTTATCCATCTTTCTAGAATTTATCAGTCGAGCTCTATTCCTTCTGTTGTTTGTAATAATTATTGTTTTAAAGGAAGTGAGTTATCAGCCCACTGTTCTCGAGTCAGATGGAAGGATTGCCTCCTTATAGCTCTCTGACAAGCTACCCCATCTGGATCGGCTACCTAGGGGAGGTGATCCTAAAGTGTGTACTGTGAGTGCCTTTTGTCTGTAGTGTGGGGGTGAGTGTAGTACAACACTGGGCAAGTGTCACTGTAATTGTTCTCCCAACCTGGAGGACCAGTGGCTATCTGCAGTACAATGACCGGGCAATAATGAGGCCGCCATCTCTCTAGGTGCTTATTCTTTGTGCTTTTAGGTTTAGCATGTCCTTTTGGGCTTTTAATATTCTATGTTAAGTATGGGTAAAAACAGATAGTTATCTGGTGATATATTGATTTTGTTTCATTCGGCATGAACAGTTGTTAAGGATGAGTTAAATATAGAAATTTTGTAGGTTCAATAGCTTGCTATATGACAGGATGATGTGTTAAGCAGCAAGAATTTGTACGTTTAAGCCACCTTACTTCTCTTAGATTACTGACATTCAGAGATTGAAGCTATACTGGATGTGTTTTGCTTTGAGGCTTCCCAAATATAAAACGTATGCTTCAGGTTGAAAAAGTATCTGGAGGAAAATCCTGTATTGCACATACACTTATGTTTTTGTTTATATTAAAATAGAAAATTTATTGCTTGTACATGTAGTGTTGTAAAAGATGCTATGAGAAAATTATATAGATACGATCTAAAATAACTGTTATTAGGATTTTATGTTCTGCATATTATGTAATCTGGAGCAAATTTTTTTATTGTTTTAAGAGTCTCTTTATTCAGTGCTATGTCTTTAAATCTGTCTTGTTAAAGTATGCATTTTCTTTTTGGTAGTGTGATGATCTGTTTGTATTCCAAATTTATAACGTGATACAGATTTTTTTGCAGTTATAATTATTGAGAGCTTAAGGACTTTGTTAGTTGTTGAATGTGTTAATAATGATTAGTTAAAAGATGTTGGAAAAGTTTTTTAACTCTCAAATAAATTAAATCTACATTGTCTTTTTTTTTTTTTTGAATGTATGAGCTTTTACTCTACTACATACAGCTGTAGTGTCAGTTGTTCTTGTTTATGAATATTATGGAATCTTCTTGTTGATAAAGTATGGGGGAAAATATCCTTAACTTCCTTTTGTGTTATGGTAGAGTTGGAAATACGTTAATCTATTGGCACTGGAGCAGTAACGTTGATAAACTTTAAATTGACTGAGATAACTTTCAAAATGATGAGACTCATACTAAGTCTGTTTACCAGCTGAGGATTAATATATTTATCTCAGCATTGCTAAATTATTATTATATTTTAAATTCATCCAGTTTTCTTCAGACTTGATAAAATGATAAGGATTATGGCATTGGTATACTAAAACCATTGCTAATTAAAGGCACATTCTATATAGAATAAATAGTTCAAATATGATGGCTCTTGTTATCAGAAAAGTCTGTTTTGATAAGCAAAGATTACCAAATCATACAAAAAATTAGATAGAGATGTAAATTCTTGTTTCTGCAGAAAAACAGATGCTGCAAGTTTCTATTGATTCTCTCTATCTTCGTGTAAGTATCCGGCAGGCTGACTTGTTTACAATCCTGGATTGTTTTGATGTAGTTTTCGTTTGTCTCTTTTGTAATAATTATTTATAAATATCTAATGATTTAATAAAACAATTATATGCGTATTTTTTTTCTTCAGAAAAAAGATGGAAACAGAAATTTACACGGCGAGCATCTGCTTCCTCATCTATTACTAGCTGAATATTAAATTCAGCATCACAGCATTGAACATGTTTTGTCGATATTTTAGATGTATACACACCTACATACATATAAACTTCTTTACGATATTTTACATATGAGTTGTTAAAACTATTTATAACAAAAAAGTTACATGTTTAATCTTTTTACTGTTGGTGATATTTGTATTTAACACATTACTCAATTAAGTTTATTTATTTTTGAATTTTAATCATCTGAAAAACCAAATCTGAAATAATTGCTTTGCTAGTTTAATGTAATTACAGCTAGTTAATACATTTATCCCAGTTGTAAACAGTATCTGAATGATTATATGAATAAAACACCCTGTAAAAAATACTATATGTGATAAAAAAAAGTAATTAAAGTATGTGTATATAAGATATAGGCACTTATTAGGAAAAATAAAATGTGATTGCACATATATCTCTCTCGAGGAATTAAATGTAAAATATCTAATATTTTTGTTATATATAGTACTAATCTATAATTTATTAATTCTCTAAGGTTTAAAAATGGTTTATCTTTATTAATATATGAGCATATTTGTTATTTACTGTTCTGTTTTACAATTTATATCAACAACTTATTTTTTTTACTGATGTTTACTACTTATACAAATATTAGAGGACAAGCTAGTAAATTTTGATATGGATAAAATTGATTTATGACAAAATTATTCTTACTAAATTTTTATCATTTGTTGTGATAGTTAATAAGAAAATTAATATTTTACTTCAAAACATTGTTCAAACAAAATGATTTTTATGAACTTACTATTATGATTCACTAGGTTTATACTAAAGTTCTTGTGCAGAAGGCTAATTTATTTTATTTAAAATAATTCAAAATACTGTATACCAATTCTTAAAGAATATTCAATTATTTTTACCACCATTCAATTCTGAGTTAAGTTCAAGAGTAACTTAATCTCTGCATTATTCCACCAAACCAATATTAAAATAACTATGACCATTGAACCATTCAAACCAAAATATTACAGCTTCACCCTTCACTTTATATTGTACATATTACTTTAGTTGCCATTTTAATGGATTAGATAATGATAAACAATAAATTAGATTAAAATTTTTAAGTCATGTTTTTATAAACATGAACTTATAACAGAAAATAAAATGTAATCAAATTGGTAAATATAAAATAAAAACTTACTGCTATATAGATGTTACATTATATAATATTATAGTTATATTGTTTTATATGTTTATAAATTGTATAATTATTTTTTTTATTAAGATAGATGAAACTGTGATTTAAAATTCCATTTTAAACATGTATTTTGTGCTTGGATCATGTATTATGATGTATTATCATGTATTATGTGATTTAATATGACTGTGATATTATAAAATATATATTATTTTATTCCAGTTTTTTTTTTTATCGACCATTTCATTTGAAAATTTGTAATTATTATATCATTATAATTTAGTTTATAAATTTATTTTTATGATTCACTTGTTTTGTACTAAATTAACTTTACCAAAAATATGTTTCCTAGGTTTTGAATATTTTGATTATTTTATTGCAATATTTATTTATTTATAGAGACCTTTCTTGTGTTGTCCAGAACTGTTTTTCTGTTGATAAAAAGTCTATTCTCTATATTGCTGCTATTCCAACAACTGAACTCCTGCTCATAAGTTATTTGAATTACTGGGTCTTTTATTTTACATGTATTTCTTTTCTTATGGCTACTTTTTTTTCTCCTCCTGGCATTAGTTCAGGTTATGTGGAATTAGAGGCAAACTTAGGCAATTTTTATTTTTAATAATGAATAAATTACATTTATACATTATTCAAATATTCCCAGAATTCTTTTTAACTCCATCAGGTACTTCTTATGTCTATTTCAATTATCGAAGTCCCTATTTTCTTTGAAATTTTGTAATAGGTGTTGTTAAGGAGAACAGATTATTAAACCACAGCTGCCATGTCAGCTACTGACAGGATGTCCAGCAGCCTTTAATTTCTTGAAGATTGGGAATTTTTCGCATAGGTGTTATGCTTGCATAACAGCCAGATTGGGTATTTGTACCTACAAATTACCATATAATTTCCATTTATTCATCAGAACTAAATAACATAAGCTAATAATTAAGTTATTTAGTTAATTATTAACATAAGTTAATAATTCCATTTTTTCATCAGAACTAAATAACAAGAGAATAAAATCTAGTGAAGGAGGTTGATGTAGTTAGTTGTTCATCTTACCATCCCTAATTCCAGAAAGTTAGAAAAAGCCTCCTTCATCTAATTTTAATCATCAGTCCCTCTCTCTCAAATATGTACTCGTTGTATTTTCTGTCTTAACTTACCGGTTTGTTCTATCTATCACTAAGTGAACCTGGGATGTTATGAAATGGTAAAACTGCATTAAATTCAAACAGCTCTGAGCTTCAATTTTAAACAATTTAGACTCGCGAAGATAAGAAGTTATAATATGTTTGCCACTCTCCCTTGAGACCAAGATTGGAGTAACAAGGATAAGGAGTTGCCAGGATTCATTTTATTCTTATAATTATGATTATTTTGTTATCTGTGTGTGTGTGTGTATATATATATATATATATATATATATATATATATATATATATATATATATATATACATATCACACTTATATATACATACATTTTGTTTCTGATATAAAATAAGTTTATGAATAAAATTGTGGTGTAATTTATTCCAATACATAAATTTTATTTATTTACATATGAATTTCTTTTTTTACTGTATTTTTTAGCTGTTTTTATTTTTGGCGTTGCGTTTGAGCCCTCAGTGTAAGAATTTAAGTAATATTTTTTCATTGTCACATAGGAATACAACCCTTATAATTATTCAGATTCATTCTTAAGTTCGAATTCTACATTTTATCATTAGCAGACCAAATACATTTTATGGTTCCAATTTTGTTTTAAATTTAATCCAATAAATTGACAAAAAGCGACTTGAATTTTACAGTTCACAGCCTTGAAATCGTTGAATTAATTCATGCTATATCGCTGAGCTCCCCAAGGGGAGGTTAGTCCTCAATATAAGGGTGTGAACAATGGTTGAATAATATGTGTGATTTTTTTAATATGGTGAGCATATTAAGTGATATAGCCAGGGTTGTGTATGCCAGTGAAATTTCATATTCTGTATGAACAATTGAAAGAGGAAATCAATCTGATGGTTAAACCATAAATCCAAATGATAAAAACTGAGTAGAGATAAAACAAATTTATTGAAAGCATCATTTGAAAAAAAAAAATACTCAATGAAAACATTTTGTTTACAGAAAACATTTTCAGTAAAATGGACTTGATGATTTGATTTTAAGTAAGTACAACTACAATGCAATAGTTTCATTATACATTAATAGGTTCTGTTATAGAAACATTAATCTACTACTTGCTCTGCATGATGTGAAATCACAAACTGCCTTCAATTTTTACATTATATATCCTTACTTATTAATCAGTCAATCATAAGATCAAATGATCTTGACATCAAAATCGATAACTTCCATAAAAATAATTATCAGTAAATTTTAAGTTTAGAACCTACTTGTTCGCAGGCAAACGTCTGCAGTGCAGATTATGTTTTTAATTGCAGTATGCCCAAGGGTCAACGAATACATAGTATTCATTAAAAACAATTGGCGCTTTTCTATTTAGCCCACCTGTATGATTAAGATTACAGCACACTCGTATTTTTTCATAAATTATAATTTACTTAATTATTTTCCATTATATTTCAGGACATTTTGTATTTTATAATACCAAGCTTATTACAGGCTTTAGGTTATTATATTTTGTAAAAAATTATTTACAAAAAAATAATATTTTTGAATGAAATTCCCTTTTATTCTCACTTATTTTGTTTCCATTTTCAATGTTATACTAGAAAATGGCAATTTTATATAAATCACCTTTTGAATCTATAAATTAAAAGTAAGTTCATTATTATTCACAAAAGTTTTAATTTATTTTTTTCACAGCACAAATTAAATTTATTTTCGCATGTATTTTACACCCACATCAATATTGTTTGTTTTATAATTAGATGGCAAAAATAAAAGAATTATGAGTAGAAGTATTTTTTGATTATTTGAACCTTCAAAAATTTTACTTTATTTTTTAAAAACTGTTTAGTAATTTAATAATATTTAAATAACTTCCTGTTCTTTGATCTTATCATTGATAAGATGACATGATGGTCTGGCTATCGATGTTTTATTTTTTTGCTGAGATTTTTCTTGAAAGTAGCTGAGCGATTACTTTTCTGATCTTTGTTAGGCGAAAGTGGCCGTTCGATGGTGCCGTTATGTGATCCAAAACTGTTACCATTATGGGAAGAATGGTTCTTACCAGTTTCTTTTAATGTTAGGTTTTCTTCACTTCCACTATTTCCAGTTTGTGATTCACTTTCACTATTTACCTCTCCTATAACAGAAAATTCCAATGGATATTATTTTTAATATTCTCTTTATTTTAATTCAGTGAATTTGAAGGAAAAAATTGTGATTTAGTTTATGCCATAATCCTCACAGAAATAAAAAAAAAGTACTAAGTAAATATCAACACTCATATTGCACCCTGGCGAGAAAAGTGATACTTCTGAAAAACCTCATTGTTCAGAAGATACAGAAAACCAAAATCAGTAACCATTATGATTGACTAAAACCATTACAGTTTATTATTATTTATTTTAATTGTTTGTATTGAGAGGCAATTATATAAGTATGTATTTAATTATGTTTCACTTGCTGGTTCGGATTTAAAAATTAAACTAATTAAAATGGATAAAATTAGTTGAATAATTGTTTATAGTTAAATTATTTATGATTATTATCCTTAATGCATAACATTTACTGATCTTCACAAATTCCAATTAAAAGGCATATGAGAAATTATGTGCAAAAATTAAACACCCAAAAAATTTAATAAGAAATAAATAAATTGGCAGTAATTTATATAAAAATAAAATTAAGAAATCTAAAGGACTAGGTAATGTCATAATTTTAGAATGCCATTGAGTTATCAATCTGAAATAAAACCGGTATAAGAATATTGGCAGATAGATTATTGAAAATAAACAGTAGGTATTAAACTGTTAATTCTATTCTTATCGACTTCAGGTTTTCAGGAGGATAAAATAATTAACTCCTGACATTGTATAAGTTGAGTTAGTAACTAGATCAATATAAGGTAATGTGAGCAGTAAATTTTACAAAGTTCGACTTCAAATTACTGAAAAATCTTTACTTTTGAAGCTAGATTTTTCCTCCATTTTTAATAATGTTCCTTAGACGATTATGTTTAAATATTACATACAAGCCCATGTTTCAATCATGTCTATTTCTATGAGATTGATAATTCAATTTAATAGTAACTAGTATGCACTTGCTACTTTCTTAAGGTACGTATCTGGAAGATTCATTATTCAAGTAGGAGCAGTTTTGGGGCAAGTGCAAAATAGTTCGGTTTCTGGAGGATTATTATACTAATTTAACCACAAAAAAAAGTTAAAGCTTGTCTGACATTCATATTTTACAATCTTCATTGAATTAAGAAAGTGGGACGTGGAATATAATTGAATAGATAAATTGAAAAAAAAAATCACCTTGCATAATTGTCCCAAAACAGAGATCTGCACTTACCTCTACTATCATGTTTTGCTGGGACATAACTGCGGAAAAGCACTTAAAAAATAGAAAAGGTAGGAACTGATATTTTTACAACTCATTAAACTTCACCTTAGCTAACGTTCATGGTTAATTTCTGACACATCGTAGTTTAGATTTCATGCTTAGCAAAGGGCAAGTTTTTTGAAAAAAAAAGAAGGGAATCAGATAACTGGTCTTCAAGAAATAAACTGTAGGATGTAGTGGTCATCCATAACATTAACAGCAGAAATAAGGATTTAGAATAAGATTTGTTATTAAAAAGAGCTACATGATGCTTTTATTTATTATAATATGAATTCTTGAATCTAAAAGATAAGATTAAAAGGTTAGTTCTTTTGCATTTTATTAATACGTATTTTTGGGTAGAGATAGTAAATATTGAGTTGAATACAAGTACTGTAGCAGTTTATCTCTACCCAGGGTGAACCAGAAGAGGAAAAGGTCTTGTTTGACTTACTAAAGGTGTTAGGTGGCGGTTGTTGGAAGAGCCTTTAATCCTTTAGACTTGAGCACCAGCAGTATGTGTACCATATACATAATATTATGAAAATTGAACATTGCTGGAGACTCTAAAATTAACCAGCCTAGCTGTAATCTGTAAAGACTGTATTACATACTTAATGATGTCCTCTTTTATCTCTGAGCAGTGCGAATTTAAAAATTAGATTCAAGACAATCCTGACAGATGATAGCTTCAATAACTTTGTTTCAAAATCACATCACAATATTTCTCAATTAATAGTTTGAGCATAATTTTCAATATAGTAATAAAGTATTATCATTTTTCACAAATAATAAAAAAATATTGTATTAGTGTACTGGGTAAATTTGGTTTACCCATTATTTGGCTGCACTCAAATTTTCAGCAGTTTTCACTTTATTCTTTCATAGGGAATCCATTGCTAATAATAAAAGGGTGGAGGGTATATATGAGTGGAGTAGAAGAGCCTATTTAAAGGATTTACACTAAGGTATGAATTTTATCCTCAACTGAACTGCATTTACATCTCTTGTTCTAGTGGCTTACCAGGCCTGATAGAAAGCATTAGATTATGACTAGAGAATAACTTGAATTTAAATAGGTCAAGTGATAAACACATTAAAACAAAAAATAATTTATTACAAAGACAAGAAAAAACAACTTAGTTTATGGTACCTACCAATATTTGTAATCAAACAAATAAACTGAGCATTGACAAAGTTAACACTAACTATTGAACAAGTTTAGACACACTTCTGAAATTCTTTTCTTTATTTGCATGGCAACATGAAGTTGAAGTTTTCCATTCCGAAATATTATTTATTTTAAAGTGCTTCAACCACCAGAGTCACTCACACCATACCTTAGTTTAAAAAAATAAAATAAGATAATACTCATTCCTCAGTACGAAAAAAAAAATCAATAGGCATTACATTTTACACCACCTTCCCACGGCACAAAATCTACATACCTACTTGTATTATTAGTAGATATTAGTCTGTGAAAGACAGTTACTACAGGTAAATATTTTAAGAATTAATAGCAATCAGTAGTAACAGGATGATGCCTTATTAAGGGAACCCATGATACTGAATACCAAATAGGACAGGGATAAGATCTAAATTACATATTTATTATTCTTTTGAACATAATTCGGATTTCCTAGAAAATATACACTTCTTGAGTAGAGGAACTAATTTCACAATGAATTCCTCTGAAATTTCTTAAAATTACACAATCACGGTTTTACTCAAAGATACAATGATTAAACCTGAAGGAGTTTTTGTAAATTATCATCTCAGGTTTGGTCAATAGATTTTGCTTTATATTTGTAGTTGATTTTGCCATGGAATCTATTAAAGAAAATTAAAATAATCTACATTTGAATCCTATACTATTGATAATAACTACTTACCTACCTACTGATATAAAGTGTATTGACTAGTAACCATGAAAAAGTATTATAAAAAATTTTACTTAGATTCATTAAAGAAAAAAGTAAGCATAATTCACCAATAACAATTATTTTTCATTGCTTTCTATAAGTTGCTCTAGATTTACGCTTTCAATATACTTTTGACTGACAATAATCTAGTTTTGAAATACAACTAAAAATAACTCTAGTCTATTTGTCATTTTTATTTATAGTCTCTGGTAAAAAAAAAGAAAAAAAATTTTACATTTTACTCCTACGCATTGTTGATGACAATATCGAAAGGTTTAAACACAAATAAATTAGTTTTCCAATCATCTATGAAGAGCCAAAGAAGGAGAGATGCCTGATTCTAGATCTTGTGTTATCGTTAGAAGACAGTACGACCAAAACTGTCAGAGTTATTCCATGATGAATGCAGTCATCCGCCAAGAGAAAATATAGAATGCCAAGCCAGAATAGGATTTGAATTTGTTCAGAATAGAAAGCCGCCATGGACAGCACCGCTTAACTCCATAATTAAAATATATTTATATTTATTACTGTTCATTTATAATTATGGAAAATTGATATTTTTCTCATTTGTTTAAAATCAGCCCACTAAAACTTTATAAACTATCAATCAAATTTAGAACAGTTTAAAAATGAAAAGAATATCATTAGCCAAAAGAAATATATGACAGCTTCTTTAAAACACTGGTGTGATATTGAAAATATTGTTGATGTTCATAATTTTAATGGCTTGAAAAATATCAACTTTAATTAAGATAGTAGTAATATTTCATAATTAAAATGGCCTCTAGATGTGCACCTTGTATGAAAAATGTAATAATCAAACTAAATTGAATCGTAAAAAATTTATCATAAGAGAAAGAGAAAAAAAAGGATGGTACACCCATAATTCTATACAATAAAATGTAATGTTTAATAAATAGCACCTAATAAGTTAAATATTGATTATATGAGAAAAGTGAATAAAAAAATAAAAAACACACTATCAAAAAATAAATTTATTGATTTACTATCTTCTTTCACACATATGTCGCATAAAATTAGCTGAACATCATGCAATTAAATTAGACAAAGCAAAAAAAAAAAAATACAATAAAAAACAAATAAATCACTAAAAATAAACCATAAAAAAAATTAAAACTATTCTGTGATAAAGGTGGTAACAACAAGGAAAAAAAAACTGTGCAGTTGGCATTAACAGTAAAAAGATATGTTAAATCAGTTTTCTTTTTTTTTAAATTTCCCAAATAAAATTAAATACATAAAAGAAAAAAAAACAACAAAATGTTTATATT
The DNA here is from genome assembly GCA_948150685.1 of Rhaphigaster nebulosa. Taxonomy (NCBI): domain Eukaryota; kingdom Metazoa; phylum Arthropoda; class Insecta; order Hemiptera; family Pentatomidae; genus Rhaphigaster; species Rhaphigaster nebulosa. The sequence goes on along the minus strand of OX411306.1, from coordinate 136,456,586 downwards.
TTTCAATATAATTAACATAATACATATTTTGAAGTGATAAAAAAAATTGAACAAAAATAAATAAATAAAAATTAAATAATACAGAAATGGGAAATTATAGTTCAGAACATAATTATAAATTAACAAAACAAACTAAAAAAACAAACTACTAATTAACTTATGAAATCAATCTTTTTATTATATACAAACAATAAAAGAATAACATTTATTTGTTATTTGTCTCACCTTTCTCTTGGTTATCGACAAGACCACTAACTGCCTGTAACAATACATGTTTAAACATTATAATACGTTAAGTAAAATTAAAAAAATATTATAAATCTTAAAAACTAACAAAAGCTTACAGCCATTGAAGTGATAGATGATTTCGAAAACAGTCTTTCAGCTTCTTTAAATTTCAGATTCCTCTTATCTGCTTTACTATTGGTTAACTTATTGCTAGTAAGATAGCGATCCCAACCTCTAATAATATTGCCATATAATTGTGTGTCCTCCAAGTAACTGCCTTCAAAGGCATAAATCTGACGTTCTAGGTTAGCTAATGTTTCCTACAAAAATATTAAACATAAAGAAATCTTTAAATGTAGAGAAGGAAAATAACGATAATTGAATGTTGCTGCAACGATAAATGGACATCTACCAATTAAAATTATCTAGCTATTTAAAAATATCTTACTGCAATTTCAGCCTTTCTTTTGACTAATTCAGCTAGTTCAGCTCTTGTGTCAATGCTAGGGGTATTATTTGTCCCAGACATTTTAAAATTAAAATTTCTAGATATGAAATAAGCCCGTTTGAGGACTTTTACAAAAATATATCACATTAAACTACATAAAAATGCACAGTAAAGGTTATTTATTTAGCAATATTTTGAAAGATATACAACCTTCCTTGGAGGGAACCTAACTTCCCAATGTTTTGTTTTATTAAGGGTGAAGAATAAAATTTTTATCTGTTTTATAATAAATACAGACGTCCACATCAAATAAAAGTTTTATTTTATGTGGGCATTTATATTTATATGACATTTATTTTAAACCTAAAAATATTACATTAATTTATAAAATGATTGTTGCACGAGGACAACAAATATGTAATTTGTTTTCTAAAACTGAATGGCAAATGTATTTGCATCATAAAATCGCAAATAAAAACAGTTGGGCAGAAAATTGTAGTCGTGAATACGAATACAGTATTTAGTTTCTTACAAATACTGTATTTGTAATCGTTAGACATTTTCAGGCTAAAAATAATTCTATTCGGTATTCGTTCCTAGATAATTAGTTAATTAACTTGTCCCAGAGCTTTGACTCAACAGCTGGTTCTAATGAAAATAAATTTAGAAAAGATTTAAAAAAATCCTATTGGCTCAATGCCATTACACATATTTTCAATTATTAAATGCCAACATTTTAAGTATTCGCCAATCATGGCATCACCGACATCAATGAAACTTTTTTGGTGATACTAGATCGAAAAATATTAGACATATGTCCGAGGATTCTTGCCAATGCGCTCTAGTAGCCGAGAAATTTATATTAAATATAATTTCAAAATTTTTTTATATAATTGTTTTCTGCCTTTGCTCTGCATGGAATTCAAAATTCTCATATACCAACTTATTTGTTGTTGTTTGTTTTGTAAAATTCGAATAAAATATTGGCAATTCTATTGAATGAGTTTACATGAGCAAAAAATTACAAAAACCTTCCAGTATAAGTGGGCAAAAAAAAAAATTAGCAAATCAGATTCGTCCTTAACGTCATTTAAAACCCTTTAATAAGAATTTTCATGTAAATAAAAAAATTGAAATTTTTGAACTTGATTTTGCTGGAGGATTTTTTTTCAGCCAGTTACTTGTGCAATCATAGCTTCTCAGAATTTTATTCCAATAATTCAAATTTCGTTTTATTAGATAATTCATATGAAGTGCCAATTCCAACTAGTGAAATTTTTGAGATTTCGTAATGTGAAAAATGAAGGAGGGGAAATAATAACAGAGGAGAAAGCCATTCTGGAAAGATGGACATGATACTATTCAAACATTGTTACCAATGAGATTCATCAAATGCAGAATGATTGTACGAACGAACAAGGTCAATAAGAAGATGGAAATGTAGCCGTATTATGGAAAGAGGAAGTTGAAGCAGCCATTGAAATGATGGAGATAGGGAAGGCTGCTTGAAGAGATAATATTGTCCCAGAGTTTATAAAGTTTGCAGGAAACGAGTTTACAAAGATCCTGCAGGCCGTTTTCCAAAAGATACTTTCTGAAAAGCGGATACCAAAAGATTGGAAAGTCAAAATTCTAGTACCAATACATAAGAAGATGCTAGCGAATGTGATAATTATAGACCAATATGTCTTTCACCGGTAGTATATAAATTATATACATCCATTCTTGAAAAGAACCTGAAGACATTTGTAGAGGAGGATCTCCAGGAGGAGCAAGCAGCATTTCGCCACGGACAGCTAACGCACGATCATATTTTTGCCTTACGTATGATCATAGAAAAAGCAGGGAGAGAAATAAGAATGTTTACCTTGCTTATTTGAACTCATAGCGGCCTTCGACTATGACCCAGAGATGAAATTTGGAAGGCATTAATTGCCAAGAATGTTCCGTCAGGCCTTATCGAAGCAATCAAATCTTGTTACCAGGAACAAAAGGGAATAGTGAGAATAAATGGCACTGAATCCAAGAACTTTCCCATGGACAAAGGAGTAAAACAGGGAGACAGTCTCAGCCCAGTACTATTTATAATCTTCATGGACGAAATCCTAAAAATATGCAAAAGAGGAACTGCGAGAACTACTATTGGGCACTGGAATATGCGGACCATTTTAGCACAAGTTACAGTATATGCTGACGATATAGACCTGATCTCAGACACTTCTGAAAATCTGCAACGGACCATAATCGAATGGGAAGCAGAGCTTGCCAGGGAAGGCATGATTATAAATGTTAATAAAAGTAAAATCTTGCAAGTTGGAAGAAATCCTAAAGGTGTACGTATTGTATGCAACGGACAAGAATTGGAAGTCAGAGGAATTCACATACCTGGGCACAATAGTTAGCAGAAATGAGAAATTAGAACAAGAGATTTCGAACAGGATTAGAAAAGCAAACAATGTATACTATCAGATCTGCAACATTATAGCAGGCAAAAGAGAAATAGGAAAGGATGTGAAACTCTGCATATTCAAAAGTGTGTATTATATGCCAGTTCTGTAATATGGGACTGGGAGTTGGATACTCCTGGGTAAAGACTGGATCCGTTTAACGGCTGACGAAATGAAATTTCTCCGGCGCGTAGCTTCCAAGATAAGAATAGACAAAAACCTGAATGAGACTATTAGGTAGGAGCTACACATTGCCTCCCTAAAAGAAACTCCGGAGAAGCGTCAGCTCAAATGGTTTGGACATGGTCACAAAATTAGTCAAGACAGGGTCCAAAGAAAGTTAATGGAAGCTAAACCTGCGGGCACTAGATCTAGAGGGAGACCAAGGCAGACCTACTGCAATTATATATTCAAGTTGGGACAAGCAAGAGGGAAGAGTATGCAGGATCTGAGGATTCTGGCGAGAGACAGAGACAGGTGGAGATTCTGGGTTGATGCAGTACCTCGACGCTGAAAGGCATAAAGAGGAAGATAAAAAAGAAGAAGAAAAACTTTTTGAGAAAAAAAAATGTTTATTTATTTTAAAATATTAATTATTTTTAATTTTTTTTTGGAGGGGGGGGGAGTATGGATTTCATCGATTTTGTGATGGATCATTAGGTTTTCGAAGTTCCGGAACAACTTTACAACCGGGCCGCATTATCACTGGCTGCTGCCGATGTTACCTGAAGGTCACTGGACTGGCACTCTTTAGCGCAATTTGTGCCAACCAACTGCTTTGTATTCAATCGTAACATTCGTATTCATTGCAATTATTAAAATTATTACTGCTTTCATTAGATATTATTTAAAATTATTAGTACTGTCGACTTCCGCTTACTGAGTTCGCTCAATAGATAGATAAAACCCCAAAAGTAATAATAACACTCGTAATCATCGGAATTATTACTGCTTTAATAAAATATTATTTAAAAGTATTAGTGCTGTAGACTCCAGGTGGTCTGGAGTTGTTCCTAAAGCATTTATAATAAGCAGTACAAATTACGGTTAAGGACCCGACCTAAATTGAAAATGATCTTTTTGGGGGATGTGTATCTCTTGAGCGAGCGTAGCTAGTGGAAGTCGACAGCTGTTACCTAATTAAAGCAGTAATTATTAAAATTAGGGTAAGGCCCCGACCTCAACTGAAAAAGATCCGCTGGGGTTTTACTATCAATTGAGCGAACTCAGTAAGCGGAAGTCGACAGTACTAATTTTAATAATTGCAATGAATACGAATGTTACGATTGAATACAAAGCAGTTGGTTTGCACAAATGGCGCTAAAGAGTGCCAGAGCAGCAAGTGATAATGCGGCCCGGTTGTAAAGTTGTACCGGAACTTCGAAAACCTAATGATCCTAACAATTGAAAACAAAACAGTTAACACAAATGGCGCTAGAGAGTACTAATCCGGCGACCTTCGGGTAACTTTGGCAGGAGCCAGTAATAATAAGTTCCTTATGTCCGAAGTTCCTTATGTCGAATTTACTGTTGAAATTTTATTCGGCCACGGACATTTCTAATTAATTATTAGTCTGCAAAATTCTTCTGTATAAGTACTTACTCTTCTATCCTCCTAGGAATTTACCATCGGATTTTTGATTGCGCATTCGTATTTCGATTTACCTTTACTAATGAAGTTTTTTTTTTTTTTTATATAGGAGTTATCTGTAAATCTCAAGTCGGCGATATTTTAATTTCTATCTCGTTGCCTAAGTTCAATAACATGCACTTTATAATTGAAAACCTTTCATTTTATACTTAATTGATTAACGTAAATTTTTAGTTTTATTGCTTATTATAGTTATTATTATTTTTTTAAATGGAAGAGAATAATAAAATATTTGAAAGAGTCGCACCTAGAATATCGGTGGTATGGAACCCTTTGATATTAGTTTTGTTTGTTCTAGGATTCTATTATTTATTTTTATTTTTTTTTTGGCTATGCTGAAATAATATTTTTTATTTGAATGTCATATTTTTAAGTTATATTGCTATATTTGTGTAGATTTTATAAAGAAAATAATTATAAATACCAATTAATGGACTAAAAAAGATTTGTGTTTATAAGGACAATAAAAAAATTATTTAAAACAAACTAAATTCGTGCACCATTAATAGTTAAAATTAAGAAACTTAAAACAAAATACTTTTATGAATTAGAGGACTTATGAAAATGAAAGCTTACCAACTTCATGCATCGAAAATCTAATTTCATTAGATAGATATACTCTAATGGCAAGATCGTAACAAAGCCAAAAGTAATAGCATGTAAAATTATGTATACATTTTGTGGTGCTGTAAAGAAACCTAATGCATGTGAGTTTCTCCCTAAACAATCCATAAGCAAACAGAAAATCTACAGTTATTTTTGAAATTTAAAACAAATGACAGCCTGACATACATAAATACTTGGTTTGTGACTATCCATTGATCGAGGTAAACAAAGACATATATTAATAACTAATTTTACATAAACAGACTCCCTTATCAATGGGGAATGTGATCTGGTGTTGGCATACCAAAAAATGTTAAGTTGTTCCATTATTTTAATTAAATGGTATTTAGTTCATGAATTGTATGGATCAAGGTTTAAAAAATATAGTCCCTTCTTTCAGATTTAACAATTGAAATAATATCATTGATAAAGAATACTTTCCTTTTATTGTTAACAGATATTCATCCCCAGAAGAACAAGAACACTTTCTCCATGTCTGGTCATAACTTCTAAATTTTTTGTTTCAAATTCTGTTTAAAGTTTTCCCGAAATATCAATGATGATCATATCTGATCCAGCAAGATTCAATGTTGATTTGCTGGTGAAAATAACTTTATTTCCAAATTTTTCTCAGTTGTTTAAATATTGTTCAGAAAATTGCTAATGTTTTTTCTATGCTGGTGGAAAATGTGAGGCTTTTTTTTTTTTTAGCAGCTCTGCAATACTTGTGCTCAAAGTTAATCCTATAAATGATAATGAAAGACTATACTATTGTTGTAATAAAGATAATTTTAGATTGCTTCTGAAATTCAGTATACTCTATAGCACATATATTTAAACATATATTTTAATGTTTGTTTTATTCATTTATTATTATTTTTTTGTTTAAACATTTAGCTTGATGCAAAGGAAGTAGATAATGTAATTTTTCAAGTCATGAAGTCGCAGATTGAATTTGTATCCAAATGGCTTCCTGTGAGTTTCTTGATTATATATAATATTTCTAATAATATTTACATATACATTACCTATTATTGATTTTTGGAAACATTTTTACTATCTGCAATCCTATTACAGGCATGGTTTTTGAACTACTTAGGTCCCGAATTGAATAGCATTTTGAAATTTGGTATGTGGAAGGTATGTTATCAGATGTTTATTTTATTTGATATTTTTCATAATTATTGCCGTGATTTGATTCTCATGCATCCTATCTCATTCCCTGGTTATCAGTATAAACAAAAAAAAGAAGCTAATATCTTAGGTGGCTTTTGCTTATTAAATGCCCTTATTGAGGCCTAGGGCTACAAGGGTAGGTATATTAAAAATCTATTCATGCTAGAGTTGGAAGTTCAAAATTTATTTAAATCTGCTATGATATAAATTCATCTCTCACAGCCCAGAATCAAACTGGCTTCCACTCTCTGGTTTGATTACCTTGGGGTGCTGTTCCATTATGATCAGCCACTGTGATCTCTATTAATTAGTTGGTAATTTAATAATGTTTTAATACACTTACTGAAGTATTAATTTTTATAATTGGGTTTCTGTTTTATAATAACTTTTTTTATTACATTGATTTCAAAAAGGCTTATGATTCTATTGATCACGAGAAGTTGCTTAATATTGTAAAGAATCTAGTGCTGATATGCATGATTGAAATTTTTAATAGAGTCTGAATTGATAATTTTTGATCTAAGAAGTTTGAGCTTCGTTCAGGTTTAAAACTGGACGATTCTCTTTCACCAGTTTTATTTAATTTAGTGCTGAAATTGCCATTAAAAAGATGCTTATTACTGAAGGAGGTTTAACTCTGGGTAGTAATATACCTCTGCTTGACTATGCAGATGATTTGGTTTTGTTAGGTGAATATACTGAAACTATTAAATGTAACATTGCTTGCATAGAATTTCTACAATATCTAAATGAAATGAAATTCAAGAGGAAATAGAATCAAAGTTATAGAAAGGAAATGCTAGAAGCCATGTTATCCGAGAGTATCAAGGCGTCTCTTTTGCAACCTGGAATCTGAAGCGGCGTTGGTTCGAATCCGTCCTGGGTGGGTTGAAATTTATTTCGTGTGGATCCATGGAATGAATCTTGACCTTTCCATTCTGGATAGAATAGGTTGGTAACTTCATCTGCCTTAATATGAGTTGGTTAGGATGTTATACCATAAATTAAAAAAAAGAAAAAAAGACTGGAAATGTTTCTTATTTTGCTGTCACAAATAATTCAGTCCATGTCTATTGTTCTGAAATTTGAAGCTAAGAATTTAGAAAACTATTATACTTCCTACTGTTGTGCACTGATAAGTAAAACTTGGTCTTTAAGGAAGAACACCTTAAGGCTTTTTAAATAAAGTTTTGTTTTTAATGAATTGACTGGAGAATTTGGAGAGCTACACAATATAGAATTGCATAATCTCCATCTGGAATATATGGTGAAATGGATGTGCAAAGATGTTTTGGATAACAAAATAATTACTAAAAATATAATCAGCTCTGAACCAACGGGTAAATGTCTGAGAAGAAGACCGAGATGTAGATGAGAGGACTGTTTGGTTTGACCTCGAATATTTGGGTTTTGTGAAGGATGGTATGCAGGCAGAGGTTGTTTGTATTAACGATATTGAACCTCTGGGTTAGTTTTTTTTCTGTTGGCACTGTAGACCGTGGAGATCCTTGGCCGCACGATGTGGTATTCATACCACACCGCGATTCTCAATTTAGGTACACGGAGTAGGGTCATCACTCCTATGCCCGGCCATGTTGTGAGTTGCCACCAAGTAGGCTGACGGGCCTCACATACCCGGAGAAGGGGGGGGGGATAAATTGCTTGAAGTATTTAATTTAATTAATTTTAATTCATGCCGGTGCCGGGATTCGAACTCACAACCTTTGGGTTTGTGAGTAAGTGCGTTAACCCGCTCGGCCACCTCGATCCCCCTCTCTCTCTCTGGATTAGTTAGGTCTTATTAATATTATTGATTCCAATTATAAAATTGGAAACATTTGGCCACCATGGCGTTACTGTTATGAAATATATTTTTAAAAAATTATTATTTGACCCAATTATTGTTAAATAAATATTTCAGGTTTCAATTGATAAATCAAAAGCGTCATTTGGCCAACAACTTTTGCATTTAAAGTATTCTAATGATTCTCATATTTGGAAATTGAGAGCTCTTGGATTATTAACTATTGGTGGCCCATATGTAAAAGAAAGAATTTTAAATCTCTCCGGAAGCAATCAGAGTTTAAGGAGAGTTAGTATGTATATGATTTGTTTGCTTATATTTTTATTTAACCATACTTTTCTATTGATTTCTTTGTCTGTTAAAAAACTACTGGTTTACCTCTTCTGAGGCACCTTAAACCACTCTAGTTAGTAGAGCTGTAATTTTTCTAAGTATATAGTAGTCTTGAATCAAAGAAATTATAAGTCTATTGCTCTTTTTCTTTAGAACAGTACCTACCCTTAAAAGTTTGTGGACAACTAAGTCAAAAATTGAACCATACCCCGACCATTCCCACACCCTACTTGGTGATTAGAAAGCCTAAAAGTGCATTTTGAGAAACTTCGATTGTGCATTTACCTGCTGCAATTACTGTTAACAATTTTCAACTAACACTCAAACCTCAGAATAGGTAAACAATAAAACAGTTCTAACAACAAGTTCTCACAAAAAAGGTACAGGAGAGTGCTGTTAGACCCTCCTGTGGACCCCTCTGAAGCTCTTGTTGGGAACCATTGAACCATTGCGCTGGAAATGGGGACACATGAAAAATATCTGCAGCATTCACTTCTTAAGTCTTCTTTCACAAAAGTACAATAGAATATTTTTTCAAACGATTTCAGTACAACAATTCTATACACTATATATTTTAGGTTTGTCAAGCTGAATATATGTTTTAAAAGTTTAGTTTCCATGGAAACATTTTGTTTCCATTAAATATATAAAAGTAGAAATCATTAAGTTAATAACTCGGATGAGCCCTGCTTTCCATCTAGGGTCTTGTAGTCTTTATAAGATATGCTGTATCTTTGCTAATAATGGTCCGATTTCGATGATTCCAATCATAACCTTTTTTTCCTGCATTTCCTCGGTGATGTACTTTATACATGAAAAGTTAAAGTAATAATTAGGGTACATTTCATCAAAATCGTTAGAGCTGTTTTCAGAGTTAAAAAATGTTAAATTGATCATATAAAATGGCACTTCCGATTAGTTGAAGTTGATGAAAAAGTTGCTGTAACATCAGAGGCATATACCTAACTTAAATACATAATTTCAGTTTTGTACTATTCATTTTTGAGCAGGACTGTTCGCTTACACATAGACTATTTTGCGTGACTTGGTCATTTAAGGTCCCCTTAAAACTTGTATTAACATTGAAAACTCGAATTCGAAAATTTTCATGATCGCAATACTTTCCCTTACTATATATTTCATATATAGGTAAGGGAAAGTAATAGTACTTATAAACCTGAAAAAAATCAATCATCATTAATTACTTGGCTCAGATTTATTTTTCTATTTTCCATTTCTTTCTCTTTTGCAGAAAGCTATCAAGCTGTCGAATACCTTTCTGAATTCTGTTTAAAATATAAACTAGTCTTATTTGATTTGAACTATGGATCTAGGCCATCAATGCTGTTGCACTTTACTTGTGCTACTGTTTGCATTCAAAAAAAGATTAGGAATATGTGGGTTACTTTTCAACATTTTACAGTTTTTATAGTTTTCAACTATTTTTGAATATAACATATATCTCATAGTTGAGGTAAATAGATTGATATATTAATCTATCTGGCTTCAGAAAGTTCACTGAGTATGGGTGATAATATATTGTTCAGTAGGTTTCTTGACCTTCCTTGAGAGTGATATTTAGTTTTGAAATTTTTATAACCATAGTTCTGATGTATCAAAGTACAAATGTGTGGGCGAATTTTTGCTAGATAGTTTTAGTATCAATATTTTTTATATTCCTCCCATCCCTGCGCCCTTCTCACCACTTACTTCCTCATACAATGGAAGATTAATTTTAAACAATTTTACTGGTAGAAGAGAATAAACTCTGCTATCCTTGTTTTAAAACAATAAAATATTGATTTATTTCTATATATTGTTATAACAATATATAAATATATCAAATATTTTATAATTGATGAAGTAACTTAACTAATTATTTATATGTTGTTTTTAAATTTTGTTTTCAGATTCATTGATGGATGGAGTTGAAACATTTATTAAAATTCTTAATATTTTTACAATTGTGAATTTTTTAAGAAATGGAGGTGCTCCAAGTTTTTTGGAATATATCCTTAATTTGACTCCTGTCTCAACTGTTCCAACTTCTAAAAGAAATGTGGGTTATGCATACATGACGAGAGAGCTGATTTGGCATGGTTTTAGTGTAAGTTTATTATTTTGCTCACTTTGATTTTTTCTTATTCTAGGCTGTACAAGAATAAATAAAACTTGTTGCTTTAATGGTAGGCTATTTGAAGCTCTCAGGAGCCTATTGCTCTTTTTTTGCTATCTACACAATGTCATCCTAGTTAAAAGATTTAAAAAAAAAAAAATTTGCTGACCAAGGTGGGAATTGAATCCATACCACTTCGAAGCAGACTGCTGGGATTCTCATACTAATAATCACAATCTCTTCAGATATTCAGATGCTTAGGTCATTTGCTAATTACTTGACGTCCTCTGTTTATTTTGTATTTGTTTCAAATTATTTAATTATGTGAAATAGTACTTTTTTTTAGATCTTATTGTGTCAGAAGTGTAAAAGTGTAGCGGGAGTTACAAAATATTAAACATTGCATCAATTTTATATGATAAGTTTATTTAATTTTACTTTCACTTACCTCTGAAAGTATTGCGATTGTGAAAATTTTTTATTTCGAGTTTTCAACAGAAATACATGTTTTATTAAGATCTCCTGAATCCAAATAGCCAAGTCTTGCAAAATTGTGTGTGTATGTCTGTATCTGTGAACAGCCTAGCTGAAAAACAAAAAGCTGTTCGAAACTGAAATTATGTATTTAAGGTAGGCATATGCTTGGGATGTTACAGCAACTTTTTCGCTAAAATTGACTAACTCAAAGTCCCAATTTATATCATAAATTTTACACTTTTTTACAATTTTCTTGAAAACAGGTTGTAACGATTTGATGAAACTTACCTAAAGTCATCTTCCTAAATCTGTTTAACTTTTAATGTGTGGTGAAAGCTCTATACAATGGACATCCACGTGTCTGACGGATTTGTTGCAAAGGAGTATCCACTGAAAAGGGCTGTACAAGTGTTTATTAAAAAAAAGAATACATTTATGTATGCACGTAGTAAGGTCCATAAGTTTCCGGCCCGAGGAAGAAGGAAAGGTGAAAGAAAAAAACTGCTGTTTTTGTTTTTCAATCTATTCTCCTATAAGTTCTACACACTTGATACAACGCTTAGGCAACATTTCTATACCATGAAAAAAATAATTGTCTTCTTTGTTTGAAAAATGTTCTTTCACTGCTGCTTGGACCTCTTCGTCGATGTTAAATCTCCTCCCACGAAGGTCAGATTTTAACTTAGAGAAAATGCAGAAGTCGCTAGGGGCCAAGTCTGGGCTGTCTACTGGATGGAAGGTTTCTTGGAATCCGTAGTCCTTCATAGCGAGCTTGGAAATTGATGCTGTGTGGACAGGGACATTATCGTGAAGAAGCCAAACACCTTTGCTCAACTTCCCCCGCCTTTTCTCCTTGATGGCATCTTGTAAGAGGTGAAGTAGGGCTACATAATACGCCGCATTGAATGTGATATTCCTTTACTTAAAATCAATCAGCAGTATTCGTCTACAATCTCAAAAACTGGTGGCCATTACCTTTTTTGTCGACTGTATGAATTTTGCCTTTAGTGGAGGTGCTTCTCCTGGCCTCCATTTCATGGACTCCCTTTTGCTGAATGGATCATAGCATAGAAGCATTGTCTCATCTCCAGTTACAATTGAATCCAAGAAATTTTTTGGGTCAGCATTTTCATTCATTGGCGGAAATAGGCTTTGACCATCTACTAATTGCAGACACGGAAATCCTCAAACCTCGAAGAAGGCCACCTAAAAGGTACGAGAAATCGATACCATCCAAATGTATAATCCTGAAACTAAAGAGAAATATAGAACAAAATTAGGAGAAAAACTTAATGCTATCAATCTTGATGCTAGAGTAGATGAAATGTGGACAGATATTAAAACATATATTCTGCAAACAGCAGCAATAGTCTGGGGCACTAAGACATTTTCAAATAAGATGAAGCAATCAGAATGGTGGAATGGCCGTGTAAAAGCGGTGGTACAAAGGAAGAAAATAGCATGGAAAGAGTACAACATACTCAAAAATGATGAAAACGGGAGCTATATGCTCGGAGGAGAAATGAGAAAAAAATTGTTGTGAATGTAGCGAAAAGAAAGAGCTGGGAGAAATTTGATCTGGCCTACAAAGAGATATTGGGATAATATTAGAGCTTTCTGGAAAGAGGTCAAGACCTTAAAAGGTGAGAAGAGAAAGCCTATTCGAAATGTGAAGAATGACTGTGATTATCGAGACATTATCGAAAGATGGAGACAACACTATGCGGAGATTTTTGGGAACCTGGTGGTATGGAGTGTGAGAGGGATAAGACCCAGCACAATGACTACAAAGATTTTATATGGGAAGAAGAAGGAAATATAGCCATACAAAGACTCAAGCCAGGAAAAACAGCAGGAAGGGATAGAATAACTCCTGAGCTAATTAAAATTGGATGACAAGAGGTTGTCAAAACCTTGCAGGCTCTCTTTAAATGAGCATTACAAGAGCATTACAAGGATATTATAATTCCCAAAGGATGGGAATTATAATATCATTGTATCAATTTTTAAAAAGGGATGCCAAAGCGAATGTAAGAACTATAGGTCGATATGTCTATTCCAGGTTGTCTACAAGCTTTATACATCAATTCTGGAAAGGAAATGCATTGAAAAAGATTTAGATGAAGAAAATGCTGCCTTTAGGCCTCAAAGACAAACCCATAGATCATGAATTTTCATTGAGGACTATAATAGAAAAAGCGTGGGAATGTAATTAAAATGTGTATTTGGCATTTTTGGACCTGCTGGCAGCTTTCGACTCAGTACCAAGAAGAGAAAGCCCTAAGATCAAAAAAAGTTTTGGAAGAACTGATAGGAGCTATCAAATCCACTTATCAGAGTTCCAAAGGAATAGTAAGATTGAACGGAATAGGATCAAAATCCTTTCCAATGAACAGAGGTGTAAAACAGGACGATAGTGTCAGCCCACTCCTCTTCATCGTATTATGGACGAGATCTTGAAAATCTGAAAATCCTGAAAAAAAAACGCAGAATTGCAAGAGCAGTGATAGGTAGAAGGAACCTAAGAACTGCCCTTGCAAAGGTTCTGATTTACGTAGACGATATAGTCTTCTTAGCGGACTCAGTTTAAAACTTGCAGCAGGCAATGATAAAGTGAGAAGCAGAACTGGACAGAAAAGGGATGAGCATAAATGCTGAAAAAAGCAAAGTAATGCAAATTGGAAGGGTCCCAGATGTGCAGATCATTTTTTGGCCGTAATTCTCCAATTAGTAGATGATTATACATACCTGGGAACAGTTTTCATACTGGACCAACATGGCAAACACCATATAATAATAACCAGATATGGAACACCATAGTTGGAAAACGGGAGGTTGATTAAAAAAATTAAATAAAATATATTTAATGCAATATACCTACCGATTCTCCTCCATGGTAGTGAAAGCTGGATTCCTTCGGATAAAAAGGATAATAGGATTACCGCGGCCGAAATGAAATATCTCAAGAGAATAGTCAGCCTTATAAGACAAGACCACATTAGAAATTAGAGTATCAGAGCAGAACTTGAGTTAAAACTACTAATAGAAAAATTAGGAAAGAAACAGCTAAAGTGATTTGGACACGTTTCCAATAAGACAAGACCACATTAGAAATTAGAGTATCAGAGCAGAACTTGAGTTAAAACTACTAATAGAAAAATTAGGAAAGAAACAGCTAAAGTGATTTGGACACGTTTCCAATAAGACAAGACCACATTAGAAATTAGAGTATCAGAGCAGAACTTGAGTTAAAACTACTAATAGAAAAATTAGGAAAGAAACAGCTAAAGTGATTTGGACACGTTTCCAATAAGACAAGACCACATTAGAAATTAGAGTATCAGAGCAGAACTTGAGTTAAAACTACTAATAGAAAAATTAGGAAAGAAACAGCTAAAGTGATTTGGACACGTTTCCAGAATGCTTGAAGAGCGCGAACGCCGAAAATTCCTTGTAGCAAGACCAGTCGACAAAAGGCTAAGGGGGCGACCAAGGATGACATGGATGGATAGGATTGCTCGACTGGGGCAGAGGAGGGGAAAGCAGCTAGAAACCATGAAGATGCTAACTTGGGATAGAGATATCAGGATAGGGGTGTACATGGATTGAGGCCTCTCCACACTGAAAGACACATGGAGGAAGAGAAAGAAGAAGACAAATTCATTGCAGCAGCGAACACATTCTTCTTTTTGACTAGCCGAAAGGGTTTTTGGAACCCATCTTGCACTCTCCTTGCTCTTATGCAAATGCTCTTTAATGATCCTCAGAACACTTGTTTTTGAAAGCCCCAACCTTGCTGCTATTTCGTTGGTCCTCAGCCTCCGATCAGACAGCAATTCAGCTTCTACAAGTTGGATTGTTTCAGAAGTGACAGCTTCCAATAGGCGACCAGGACACGGGTCGTCATCCAGACTTTCTCTCCCTAACTTAAATAATTTTGCCTATTCTTTTACAGTGGAATATGAGGGGGAGGACTCCCTATACACACTATGTCTCTGGTTCTGAAAAAAATAAATTTAACAGCTGTCTTGGTTCTGCATCACGTGAATGTGGTATTTTCCAGTCAGCATTACTTTTTTTTTTGATAAACCATTATTCTGAAAAACTGCGAGGATGTGAGCAGTTTTTCTAGGAGTATTATCACTTAATCAGGCAGAAAGATTATTTAAAGTGGTACAAAAGAAGCAGGAATAACATTAAAATTAGTAATAATTTTAATAATGAATCTCCCAACGTAATTAATAAAAAATAAAAATATAAAGAACTTTTTAATTCCTTTTCCTTAATGTTACATTCCTCTGTTACCATGTATGCTTCTCCTTATATGCTAGTATATTCCTATATATAGTTTAGTCGTTTTTTTAATTCTTTAAGACACCATTTCCTTTTGATTTAGATCTGGAGATTTAATTATTTAACAGTAGCAATCGGTATGCAAAAGCTTGTAGCGATAGGATTTAACATACTGTATTTTATTTTAAAAATTGTTACTTTTTCCGGATGCACTCACAAATGCATTAACAGAAAAAATATTTACAAAAAAAAAATGATAATGTGATGAATTATCTTTGTTATCTTTAAAAGTTTGTTGTTATAACTTATTAATGTTTATTTTATTTTGTTTTTTGTCTCTGCAGGAATTATTAGTTATTATTATTCCACTCATAAACTATTCTAAACTAAAAAGGAAAGTGACAAAAATGATTAAAGGATCTATATCTACTGAACCCTCATCTTTGAACTGTACTTTCTCTTCTAATAGTAAATGTGCACTTTGTGGAGAACCACCTATATTACCTCATCAAATGGGATGTTCTCATAGCTTTTGCTTCTATTGTCTTGCAGTAAGTTTTAAATTATTATTTTCCTTAGGACCTATGATGATTAGAAGATAAGTAACTTTGTGTACTTTGTGTTTCAGACAAACAGGGAATTAGACAGTTCATTTGAATGCCCAGAATGTGGCTATAACAATCCAGAAAGCTCTGCCATGAAACCAGTTCATGCATTTTCTTAATAGTCATAACCTGTGAAAATGCTTGTTTCTCAGATTCAGTTTTCCATCTGTGATTAATACTTGTGATATTAGATTATTTTTCTTTTAAATGATAATAGTATATAGATATTATTATTATATATATTATATATAATAGAATAGAATACATATTCTACACAACTTTTTGTTATTTTTTCATTGAATCTTTGAGAAATTAGCAACAGTTAACCTGTCTTTGAAACATTTTTGGGTTTCACAAAATCTTGTGAATAAAAGTAACAGAATTGTAATTGCCTGCTCCTATTGGTGTCTTGAGTCTATAAATGGAAACCAAGGAGATTTTGGAATGAAAAACAAATTAGATAGAAGTATGTTAAAAGACATTTTATATATTTTATTAATACTGAAATTTTGATTAAATCATATGAATTTTGTATTGTACATAAATGATTATCTGTAGTTTCATTTATGGAAAGCTAATTCTAAATAACCAGTTTAATTCTGCCCATATTGGAGGCAATTTGCTAAATTTCTTTGAACCCACTGCACCCTCTTTTGGGTGATTAGTCCAGGGAAAAAGGCCTTGTAACCTTGGAAAAACTGATAGTAGGCTATACCCCCAAACTTGAGTTTTTCAAAAGAAGGTGGTTCTGAGGTGAGAACTGTATGTGACCTTATGTCTGAATAAGTGTTAATTGTACTTTATTATCTGGAGTTTAATGTCCTTACCAACTGCTGTTAAGGTAGACGGGGTATATCCTAAAGATTACCAACATATTCTAAGTAGAGGGGGAAGGTGGAGATTCTTTTCGTGGGTGCACAAAATAAATTTTAACTTTCCCAGGCTGGATTCGAACCGGCACACCTTTAGACTCGAGGTTGCTGAGGTCTTAACACTCTTGGCCACCATGGCCCACTTTGTACTGAACTCTTGTTCTGTGGAAGCATTAATCCCATTAGCCTGGTACATGGACTATCCCCTGTGGGGACAAATCAAAGTGGTTTGGCGAGATCGTCTGGATGGAAAAGCAGTCCGGACAAAATACTCATCTGAGCTGAAAGACAGATAGGGCATTGCAAAAGAAGATGATGCTACTTATTTGAATATTACATTTTTCTACCCAGCATCAGTTCTTTTGCTTTTCATGAAAAATTGTGAGAAGAACATAAAAAACCTTTTGATCTCTGATGTTCTGTCTGTTGGTGGTTGTTCTTTCTGGGAATAATAAGTTTTATTATTATTATTAATCATTTATGAGGAATATGTTTATCGGTGGGTAATTGATTACACCCTTTCAGGAAATACTCTCTGGAAATGTTCTCACGAAAAGTGTAAAGTTTAAACTCAAAATCCAAGACAAGTCTAGTGCCAAATGAGAATCAATGAATATATAGATGCCTCCGGCTTATATATTCCGGTACTGAGGGTAGTTGGAGCTCCGCGTAGAAGATGGCGTTTCTCGCTCGTTGGAGTGAGGTCCCACAGACGATCCGCCGAAGAACCGAGTTCTGGAAGCTCTGCAGTCTTTGTAAGGTGGACTTATACATGTGCTGGAGCAACGGTGCACCGTAGATCATGGTTGGCCTTATAATGGCTTTGTAAATTTATAGCTTCAGTCGAATTGAGAGCTGTGTAGTAAAGCCTATGCGACTTCAGCCGAGCCAGCTTGATTATCTCTCTGATGTGGCTGGAGAAGGTGAGAAGCCAAGTTAATGTTTAAAGTGACGCCAAGGTAGAGAATAGAGTTGGATAGAGGCACGGTCTACTGTTTCCATCTTGAATGTCTTGGGCAGTGGCTTCTTCCCTTTCTGAAACAACATCACGATGGCGTCCGTCTTCGCCAGATTCATCCTGATGCCATTCAGTCTGAGGTCTTCTACTATGGCCGCTGATGCTGCCTGTGACTTCTCGAGAGTCCTGCTGGCGTTAACGCTGGTGGCGTAGATGCCGATATCATCAGCTACTACTGCCCCTGGATGCTGCACCGTGACCACTGTTGCCGTGAATATGACGAACAGTATTGGTCCCAGTACAGACCCTTGAGATACTCCGTAGACCATATCGTGTGGAGGCGATAGGTTCTCGCCGACCCGTACAACAAAAGATCTTCCGCTAAGATAGCATCCAATCAATTGGCATAGGTAGGCAGAAAACCTGAACTCCTCCAGACGGTGGAGGAGGAGTATGTGCGATACACAGTCAAATGCCTGTGTGCAGTCCAGGGATATAAATACCGTAGCTCTGTTCATCTGCATTTGCTCTATGGTGTGGGCCTGCAGCTTCACAAGAGGGTGTTCACAGGAGACCCCTTGTTGAAAACCAGTCTGCTCCGGCATCAATGAATATTACTATCAGTAAATTAGTTTATAAACATTTAATCAGTCTAGTTTTGTGGAGAAGGGAGCATCAAAACTTAGAACAACACACCCGATTTTGATGAAACTTAGTACTAATGTTTCTTATAGGCCTTCATGGGTCCGAGATTCATGGGGATATGTCCGAGTGAAGTGGTAACCTACCTCGAAGTTAGGATTGGAAAAATTTCAACGTGCCGTCTCATTTGAACTATTTAAGAAATTGGGTGACGTTAGCCCTTAATGGTCTCAGTGATGCCTTTTGGGACCTCAGATACCCAGCAAATACCATATTTATAAAGGTGTAATAGTGGATATGCAGAGGTAGTGTCCTCTGGCTGGAATCGGAATCTCTCTTATCAGCAGAAGAGCAGGTTGTTGACTCTGCTGTGAGTCACTAAGGCTTACAGGTCAGTGTCTCATGAGGCAGCACAGGTTCTGGTGGGAGGAGTACTTCTCGAACTCCTCTTGCAGGAAGACTGATTCAGATACCAGATGGTGAGGGAAGGATTGGAGGATCTCCATGTGAGGATCAATTATGAACATCTCAGATGGAAGAGAATCCTACATTAGTACACCCTGGATGAATGAAACCTACGGTAATTGACAGCCCCAAAGGGGATTACCCTGAAGAAATATTTTCCTCCGCCTGGTTAACTGCAACATGGGTTGAACCAGATTACTGAAAAGAGATCGTTGATTATATTAATATTAATTAAATAGAATTTAAAATTTAAATACGAGTAGGTCGCGATTTCTAAAAATAATCGTTTGGGGTTCATTTTTTAAATAAATGACTGAAATGACATAATAAGAAGTATTAACAAAAAGCCAAAAATACTTAAAATATAATGAATTATTTTTTCATTATTTAGAGCTCTCAATGTTTCAAAACATTCACGGGAATTCACTAGATAATTTGAGCCATCAAACTTTAAAATCGGTGGTGCAGTTTGCTTAAAAAAATCGTTTGGTTCCCTCAAACGGATAGATTAAACACATTTAAAACAACATTTCTTTAATATTTTGAGCTCAAAATGTTTCATAACATTCACGGATTACAACGAGTAATTTAACCAATCATACTTGAAAATCGGTTGAGCCATTCTTTCAAAAAATCGTTAGATACCCTCAAATGGTCAGATTTCATGCATTTAATACAGCATTTCTTTAGTATTTTGAGCTTAAAATGTTTCAAAACATTCAAGAGATCACGACACATAATTTGAGTCATTAAACTTAAAAATCGATTGAGCTGTCCGCTCAAAAGAACGTTAGATACTTACTAATGATCAAGCTAAACACATTAACCTCCTTGTGGCTCCCTCGTGGTCGGATAAAAATACAATAAATATTTCTCAAAATACAAACCTTATGCTGGTGGATATGAAAATAGTATTTTTTCATAAATTTCAGAGGGGGAGGGGAGGGAGAGAGATATATCCCCCTGATCCTCTTTCCTGCTTACACCGCTGCCTAACCACTTTCGTTGTTGCTGGCGCACCCATTTCATATGTAAACAATGGGATAAAAAAATATTGTGCAATGTATGAACATCACACTTCAGTGATCTCCAAGTGTACTCAGGCTCTCCAGACAATTGAAAATCAAACATTCCCTGACCAAAAATGACTTTTATCTAGAGCACCTTTTTTCTTTTGCTTCGATGAACAATTCTCTAAGGCAAAAATTTCGAGACAAGAGTTATTTTGAAAGTCAATTCATTTCATTTTAGGAACTTCAGTGATTAATGAATTACAATGAATAAGAAGAATAAACTTTTTGTAAGAATTATTTTTTCAGTTTTAATTTTTTTGTTGTGAAAAGTTACATTTCTTTTATGTGTTAACTTAAACTAAACTAAACTTTTTTTTGTGTATTGATGATTGTCCATATTGTAAATCAAGAAGGAGATGATCCGGGTGGCGGTCAAGAAGAAAGAGAAATGCTTTATTTACAGCATTTCTGCCCAAATACCTTGGTTTGCTACATACACAGCATACTCATCAATCTAATGCCAGACATAATATATATATAACATTTCTTTTTTTTTCTTTAATTCATTATTCTCATCACTACATTACCACATTATATCTGGGTTTTTTTTTTCTTCTTATTCCTTTTGTCTGCTGTAAACCTTCTATCACTCTCTAATCTAGCCCTTATTTCTCTTTTTTAGCGACCCTCAACTATTACTTGAAAAGACGCCTTTTTTTTTTTATAAATAAAAAAATAAAAAATAATATAAATTACTTAAAAATTTATCAAATGTTCACATTTTAGAAACGCCTTAGCATCAAAATTTGTACAAGAAATAATAAATAATAAAATAAAATATTGGTAGTATTATTTATTTATTAAATG
The DNA here is from genome assembly GCA_948150685.1 of Rhaphigaster nebulosa. Classification (NCBI taxonomy): domain Eukaryota; kingdom Metazoa; phylum Arthropoda; class Insecta; order Hemiptera; family Pentatomidae; genus Rhaphigaster; species Rhaphigaster nebulosa. Next base: position 136,435,585 of record OX411306.1, on the reverse strand, counting down.
CCGACGTTTCGGCGGACATTGTAGGCATCAGGCATGATCCTAGACAAGTAGGAAGAGACTGAAACAATGTGGATTGAAACGTCGGCATTTAATAAATAGTTACCACTAATTTATTTTATTATGGATCAAGACCACCCTTCTTAAAATAAACTATTATTTTCAATAAAATGCTAATTGTTAAATTCAAACAAATTTACTTTTTATCTCTCCCAAACCATATTTCTAATCTACCCGTTGTGAAAATGTAAATATATACAAAGTCATGACAGAAGGTTCAAACATTTTCAAAAATTATCTTGAAAGCAGTACAGAGAGAATGTGTAAATGTGTTAATTTACATTTTGGTTTATTATTTTCAATAAGAGATGTTTGTAATCGACCAAGAAATGTTTTTTTAACCCCCTTCAAAATTTGAGTTTTACGTTTTAAGATACGTAGAATCTTATCTTTTTTCAGTAATTTCAAGCCAAAGTTGAGTGATGATAACAAGCTCATCAAATGTATTTAGTAGTTGAATCAAATATTTAACTACCTACTTTAGTTGTAATTAGCATTTAGTTGTTATGATTACACATGCCGAATTCTGACGAGTATTTCCTGTTAGGCAGGGTAGGGTGGGAAATAAAATAATATTATAGAATAATGATAATATAAAGATAATAATTTTGATAAAATAAAACATGGAAAATTAAAATGACTTGATTGGTTTAAAGAAACCATTATTGATGTTCAATTATACATACGTGTTAATTATGAGTTTGGAGGTTTAAAATTTATGAAAATTTTGAATATGAAATTTAAGCTACAATTTATCATTAGTACTAATGGGATTAATTTGATTTCGATTAATTGTCGTTGGTGAAGTTTAAAGTTGAAATATCACACTTAATAACCTGACCTATGTGGAACCGTTAGACATATGTTTGTATCGCAGAACTTAAATTTCAACCGAAAAGTTCAGATATAATTAATTCAGAATATTTTATTTTTAAACTAGGTATTTTTTTTAAATTATAAGAGAACATCTTTTGTTCTATATGTATCTAGATAAGATTAATTTAATAGTAGATATCAATGGAAGGATATAGACGATTTCACCGATAATAGCAGTTCCAATTCACAACTTAAGGAATGACACGATATTTTTACTTTCCCCTACCTATATACGAAGTATACAGTAAGGGGAAGTATTGCGATCGTGGAAATTTTCGAATTCGAGTTTTCAACGGAAATACATGCTTTAAGGTCCCCATGACCAAATCCAAATGACCAAGTCTCGCAAAATGGTCTGTGTGTCTGTGAGTCTGTGTGTTTGTCTGTTTGTATGTGATCAGTCTAGCTCAAAAACGGAAAGCTGTACGATACTGAAATTACATATTTAAGGTTAGCACTTGCATGTGATGTTACAGCAACATTTTCGTGAAAATCGACTAACCGGAAGTGCCACTTTATATAATCGATTTTACACATTTTTACAATTTTCTCGAAAACGGCTCTAATGATTTTGATGAAACTTGCCTAAATTATTCTTCATAAAGATCTTTAACTTTTCATTTCTGAAGTAAATCACCGAGGAATTGCAGAGAAAAAAGTTAGGATGAAAAGAATATTTTATTTGCGCATAGATTAAAAAGTATGCATTTGACGGTAATTTATCTATAGACTTTCATCTAAAAAAGAATAAAAGAATCATCAAAATCGGACCAATAATAGCAAAGATACAGCACATCGGTCTAACCGGAAATGGTAATTATATCATGGATATTACAATTGTTTACAATTTTCTCGAAAACGGCTCTAACGATTTTGATTAAACTTGCCTAAATTATTCTTCATAAAGACCTTTAACTTTTCATATATATGGTACATCAACGAGAAATTGCAGGGAAAAAAGTTATGATGAAAAGAATATTTTATTTACGCATAACTTCAAAAGCGTGCAATTATGGTAAATCATCTATAAACTTGTATGAAAGATAATTAAATTATCTAAAAAACAATAAAAGAATCATCAAAATCGGACCAATAATAGCTAATATACAGCGCATCGGACTAACCGGAATTAGCTATTATATCATGAATTTTACACTTTTTTACATTTTTTTTCAAAAACCGCTCCAACAATTTTGATGAAACTTGCCAAAATTATTCTTCATAAAGGTCTTTAACTTTTCATTTATGTAGTAAATCACCGAGAAAATGCAGGAAAAAAAGTTATGAAGAAAAGAATATTTTATTTTCGCATGGCTTAAAAAATATGCAATTTATAGTAAATTATGTACAGAATTATATGAAAGGTTATTAAAGTATCTAAAAAAAAAAATCATCAAAATCGAGGAAGTATTAGCAAAAATACAGTGTATTTTATGAGGAGCATAAAATAGATGGATAACCAAGCGCATCCGAAAGGTGATAGATGCGACCGAACCTCCTCCCACCAATCCGCCAATCTGTTGTAAACAATACGCTCTATAATAAAGTAATTTAAGAATACAAAAGCGAAAATTAATTTAATAATTTCTACTTTCACATTATTTAATGGAAAGAAAATGTTTCCATAGAAAGTAAACCAGCAACTTTTAAAATATATTTGCAACTAGGCAAGGTAGTGTACAGAATTGTTGTACTAAAATTGTTTTAAAAACTATTTTATTATACTTAAGTGGGAGAAGAATTGAATGGTGCTAAGTTTATTTCAAGTATTGTTTATGTGAACTCTTTAGAATTATATTAAAAAGATAATTATAATAGGGCGGTAAGGGAAAGTTGTGTGATGCGCGCACCGCACCAGATTTTTTTCCTTATCGAAAGTAAATATAATAATCAGGAAACCAATGCTTTTGAGGGTCGTTTACAATGACTAATACTTTGAAGGATCGTGGGCAATAGGATTGAGTCTATCCTGATATATGCTTCGTCAGAAGTAAACTTATATCTGGAAATACCATCTAATACTTTAGACCTTCACCTTGTAGTAAACATTACTCCAGAAATGCTAGCACATTCTCAGAAGTAAAGGCCACCCATTGAATTTATTTTAATAGTTCAAAGTGCTCGAAGGCGAGGCAAGGCAGCACTAAGCACTGTTAGCAGTTAATGTCAGGGTTACAATATTATATATACCAAAATAAAGGAAACCAACTTAAATTGTTCTCGACAGATAGCATTGTGGTGAAATGCCAGCGTAAATGACAGTTCAATCTTATTATTAGTTTTTTCGTTAGGAACTATAATCACATATTTTTTTTGTTTAGTTCGGAGGGCTGCTGGATGTCCACCGGTTTAGCCTATGCATTTATATTGCTTCTGATCGCTAACTGTTATGCAGAAACCTTGCCACTTCCTCTTTCAATTAGTCAATGTCTGAACTATTATGTTTCCTAAAAAAATTATATGTTTTCTAAAAAAAGTTCTGTTATTGTTCAATGCGGATTCTATCTTCTTCATTTAAGTTTGAATGCCAGTTCTGTCTTGATTACAAGAACTGATATGATTTAAATTGAATCTATTTAATTATGTTTTTGCCTGTTCATGTTTGGCTAGAATTTGCGCTTATTTGAATAAATTGTTTTAATGCTTTATGATTTTTAAAATAAACCTGGATAAATGAGCTGAATTCTCTTATTAATTCCAAGATAACTAGCTTTTCATGTCTCCATATTTCAAGCCAATAACGGTTTGTGCCACAATATATAGGTATAGCCTGTCAAAAAGTAAGCCTTCTTATGCCATGTCAAATTTCATAAATGAATTTTTTTTTTTGAGAATGATGGAGTAAGCCAAATTCAGCTGGTCTTTGGTTTATGCATCTGTTTTATCTTTCAATTCCATAGAGCCACTTGACTCATTCTGTATTTATCTATTTTAAAATTGATTAAATAAAGTTTATGTGAGTCCTGTCAGAAGTTTTTTGCATACATCTTGAAAAAATTGGGACTTCACCGCTACGCTATTGGGGAAAACCTTACTTACATCCTTAACTAGTTTGGAACAAGTATTACCGCTTTCACATAAGAGTAATTTATTTTGTTTCTTTAAGAATGGTTTAAGATTACTGATATATGCGCCGGAATGTTTTAAAACTGAATCAGCTTGCCGGCCTAAGTTGCTCGGCACCAGTAGCCGTAAAGTTGATATTTTGTATCGTTCTGTTGTCAATTTGTTTCTCTCCATAAATGGCCTAAGGAGGTTTGTACTGTGTTAGTTTTTAGTGTTAGGCTGAGTAGATATGTTTAGATACGTTAAGTTCTTGCTATGCTTAAGTGTTATGTTTAGAATTTGAATTGATTTAAGATCCACTCAACACCTAGGCATTGAGAAGAGAAGGTGACAGCAGGATAGGCGTTAAAATCAAAATTGGCATGATTTGGATGCTATTTTCTCTTCTTGACGTTACTAAAACTCAACTTTCGAATAATAGAATAACAAGTACTTTGAATTAGAAGTAATTATTATAAATTAACAAGTTTTACTTGCTTTTTTGGGGTTGCGAGTTAAAATTCTACGGCGATTAATGGATCGGAACTGAATAAAGCATTAAAAACAAAATAGTTGTTTTGATTCACGTATGATTCACGTATCATCCTCACCTCCATTTGGGCTATGAGGATTTTAAAATAGGATAGCAGAAATGAGCTACTGATATTTTAGGCTTATTTACTATGTTTTTTTTCATTGAACTAAACTAGTTAATTCTGTTAGAAAATGTCATACTGCACTAAACAAATTTGATATAGCATTGAAAATGTAAATTAATAAATAAATAAAGCAAATTGAAAATTTAAATTAAAATAAAATCTTGTACTCTCACGAAACACATGCAAAAATGTACTAATGCATCCAAAATAGTATCTTTCGGTAAACTACAGTTCACATAACGCTATCGGAATCTACTGCCTAATATTTAAGGAATAAAAGTAAATTTTCTTCTTCTCACAGCTAAGAATATTGTTTTCAGATTATATCGGATTTAAAAACTATGCCTGTATGCTCTATTATGTAGTTATAAACAATACATACTACATTGGGTATAGGAAAGTGGTCATAAACTTGCCTACAGCGGTCGGCTGAAGATGAGAAGATGGTTATTACTAACGTGGCAGTTGGATAATTTATTAACCCTGTCATAAACCTAACCATTCTCCCACACTAACACATACCCTTCAAGTATTTTATTAACTGTTTCGTAAAGCTGGGAAGTAGTAAAATCGGGCTACACTCCCTTCTGCATTATCTTCCCTTGTATGTACTCCTTACTGGCGAGGGTGGTGAAGAACATAGAGATGCATTGAACTGACTTTTTTTTCTTATTTACCAGAAGCTGCCAAGAGTGGGTGGGGAAACAATGCTTTCCCCAGAGCCGCAACAAATCATGGATTTTGCAGCGGTATTGTAATGACATCGTCGGACAATGAAGTCACCGTGGGAACTGTCTTCTTATATGCCATGCAACCTTTTTATCATTCCTTCATTATCCGTGAATTTCGCATTTACTATTCCTAAAACAAGCTGCTATTTCATTTTTTCGTTGGTCGACGGATATTTTTGCTTAGCGGTCTTATAATTATTTTTGTTGGCAAATGCATTAGCATTATATTTCTTGCGTTATTTTACATCAATGAAAGGGTATAGTCTATAGAGATTCATTACCATTTGTGATTTAAAATACAAAGATATACTCTGTAATATTTGTGTGACGGATTTGATCTAATTTATGTTCAGTCTTTCACTGCTTTTAATCAATTCAGTTGACTTACGACAATTGAGGGTGAGTATTTTCAAAATTCGAAATAGGATATTTGAAGAATTGCCTCTGACTGAGGTATTTAAGGACCATTTTATCAAAAATTAATAGCTATACCCACTTTTCATTAAAAAAAAAAACATGACAGATTCTATATCTTAAGCTTATTTAGTTACCTTTAAAAATTGCTAAGAATCAGCTTTTTTTTTTTTATTTTTTTTATAAAAGTTTAACATTATTATGTTTCATAATAAATTTCCTGTATTTTTAAAATTAATTTTCCGAAAGTCGATATATTGACTTTTGATAGAATATCCCTCATTTTTACACTATGTAGATGCCAACTTTTAAAATTCAGTGATGGACTAAACCGATTTTATATGGATAAGTCGAACCAATCATTTTTAAACTGTGATTTGGATGTTTTATTTTTAACCAGCTTTTCAAAAAAGGAGGTTATCAGCTTGATTTTATGTTCTTTGTATGTCCACTTATAACTTCGCCGTTCTTGAACCAATTTCTATTATTCTTTTTTTTAATCAAAAGGACTTCCGAGATTGTCCCATATAAATTTTATCAGGATCCGATAAAAACTTTTTTTTAAAAATTAACTTCGTTATTTGTAAACCGATTTCTATGATTCTTTTTTTAATCCAAAAGGTACACGTTGGGAGTGTTTTAGGACGAATTGCTTCAGCATCCGAAAACTTTTAGGGATGGAGTATTTTTTAGTTTTTCAAGTATTTGCAATTTATATTTTATTGTATTTGATCACGAACTTACACGTGGTAGAATATGAAACTGGTAACAAAAAGTCGAGGTTACTTAAAACATTTTAAAATATTTTTTCAATATTGTTGGAGATCGAGTAACGAACTTTTTAATGGACAACAGCTAATCACTCGGGATAATTACATTAGTTTAGTTTACAGGTACATTTTCATAGAAGCAACGTATTTAGTAGGCCTTACACATGCATTTCGTATTTTAAGTTTACCCGTTGAGGAATGAAAAAGAAAAAAATACACCGAAACGGTACACAGAACCCCTAAAAAAAAATTAATAAAAACTTTTTAGACAAAAAAAATCTACTTCAAAATTGTACTCAAGAACTACTAAAGTGATATAAATAATATTTCTAACAAAAGTAAATTATTAAGTAAAATTAGAAACTGATCCAAATCAACCTGAACAGTATAAGTTAAATTTTTTTTATATCGATACCAAGGCGCTCAATTTTGAAGATGAGAAGTTAAAAAAAAAATAATAGTTGAACGAACGAGTAGTGCTCAAAGAGTACAGAATAACACAGAGAAGCCTTCAGGAAAATGGATGTGTACTCACTACACCCATCCTCGTAACAAACACGTTTTTGACCTTAGATGCGATTTGTGTTCTTTTCCCTTTTCTCCGATCTTTATTGTCCTGTTTGTTTATTCCCGATTATTTTATTATCGTTTTATTTTAAAAATGGATTAATAAATTAGTTATATTGCCGATGAGAAATATATGACAACCCCAGCACTTTCGGGTTTTAGCCACACTTTTAGGAAAATAACAATCCATAAGAAATTTCACGAATGTGGTGTAAATAGTGGTAATACCGTCCGCTTGGCAAAATCAACCTTTTGGGGACTTTCATTCGGGTTGCTAGGAAACAATCAACATTTCGAAACCCAAAATTAAAAATCCTAGCATAATAGTTTTAGATGCATGCAATTCGGATTTTAATTTAGGTAGGTACATAATGGGTACACATTCAATTAAAATCTTTTTAAATTCCAATTTTATTTCCCTTAGTTTTTTTTTTTTTTTTTGTTCAGAAGACCATTAAAAATCACAAAAACAGATCTATTATTTTCAACATTAGTGCCAATATATATTCAATATATTTCGAGTTTTTTGAATTATTTTATCTATTTTTTTACTTTTAACTTCTGTAATGTTTTAGTATAAATCTGATATATTGTACGAAGACTCCAAACAACAGTTAATTGGGAAGAGTATTTGGCCTAGTACAACTTGCATTTGATGTTATTAAAATCAGTAGAATTCTGTTGAAAATTCACATCGAAATCAAGCATTAAAAATGTTGGTCTGTTTTTATTGCAATTAGCAGCGCATTTACAGAATATAAGTTTGTAGAATTTCAAAACCATTTTGTAGATGAGGTGGAAAACAATTATAAGCAGTGATTAATTGAAAGCCTGGGTAAAATTTACTTTTCTATAATAAAAATAATATTACTACTAATAATAATGACGTCAATAAATTTGAAGACAACAGAATAGTTTGTTGTATCACTTCTAGCCACTAATACAGTTTAGATTTTTATTTTTTAATTATAGTAGACAAAAGATATAAAATTTACATCATCTGATTGAACGCCGATCGAGTTGTTCACAAACCTGCGATAACTGCCTGTTTTTAAGTGATTATATAATGAATTTTGTATATATATTTGGAATAAATAAGGCTATTTGATCCTATAGATCTGAGGGCTGGGTGCATACAATGATAGTGGGGGTAGTGAGCCCACACCCTCCACTATCTTTATACTGGTAAGGCCTCTCTGTGTTATTCTGTACTCTATGATTGTGCTCCACTCTTGGTGGCTTGGCACCGACTTAAAAAAAATATTAATTTACTGCATTGTTCAGGATGATTTGGAATAGTTACTAATATTACTTAATAATTAACTTTTGTAAAAAAAAAAAAAAATATATTTCATCACTTTAGTGGTGCTTGTGTACAGTTTTGACGTTTTTTTTTCTAAAACGTTTTTATATACAAACCTATCTACTAAAAAAAAATTATTATAATAAAAAATAAAAACTCGACTACGGAAATGATTTTTATATCTTACAAACCTATTCGTCCTATGGTGGGTTCATACCGGGTGTTTAGTACAGAATAAAACAAAGCCTAACAGTTCGGAGCAGCGTGGTCGGTTTGGATGGGGAATCGCTCAGTTTGGAGCAATCTTGAACGATCTCGAACGCTCGCAAACACGATCTGCTCGATGACAGTGTGTCTGGAATGTATTTGGACGGGATTTCGAATTCACATGCCGACTTTAAAACATTTTCTTTTCTTTTAATTTTTTATTTAATTTATTTTTTAATAATGTTAATAGAAAATGATAAAGTCCGCATGCGAATTCAAAATCCCTTTCTAACAAATTGCGCACACTTTGAGGTACCGTCATGGAGCGGATCGTGTTTTTCATAAAATAATTTATGATAAAGTCCAAGAAAAGATTGATGACTGCGAGGGCTTACCCATAATAATGGGATACCTCAATGGACGGGTAGAAAATGATGCGGAAAGATGGTCAGGGATTTTGGGCAGGTATGGCGAAAAACAGGTAAATGAAAGTGGAGAAATGATCTGATAGTAGTAAATACTGTATTCCCGCACAAACGATACACTTATACACCAAAGAGGAACCCGGGCGTACGGAAAAATCAGTTATAGACTGCTTTTTAATACCGAAATCACTGCTTAAAGTATGATAGATGCAAGGGCAAAAAGAGGATCGGAAAAAGTAGTGATAATTATCTTCTGAAAATGGATATGGTTCTCCGAAGTGTACCACCTAAGAATGAAAAATATAAGTCTATACCAAGTTACAAGTTCAATAACTACAAGCCAAAAGACCCCTATATTGCCGTGGAATATAGAAAAGCTGTGGAAGAATATGTTCTAAGTGGAGATTTTCAATGGGATTCGGACTGTATTGAAACTTCATGGAGCTGGATGAAGCAAATACAACTAGAATCAGCCAAAAAGATCTGCGGGAGATCTAGGGCGGGCCAAAGAATAAAAAGAACAGCATGGTGGAAAAAGAATGTTAAAGAAGAATTAATGAAGAATAAGGTTGCCTGGAAGCAGTACTTAAGATCACAGACAGAGGAAGACTTTTCCACTTAAAAAGAATGTAGAAAGAATGCTAAGGAAGAAGTGATGCAGACAAAGCGAAAGAAAAGGGAGGGGTATGGAAAGAAACTGGATGAGAACTTCCAACAAAAGCAAAAACTTTTCTACAGAATCCTCAGAAATATGCGTAGAGAAAAAGAGACACTTTTAAAGCATATAAAGGATAGGAATGGCAATATTCTAACCAATCCCAAAGAAGTAAGGGAACGCTGGGCAGAAAACTTCAAGGATCTTCTTGAATCTGAGCCAGCTGAAGAACACGACCCAAGAGATGAGAAGACAACATTGATAATGACGGAGTTATAGAGGCACTGGCAACACTGAAAGTAGGCAAGTCGGCAGGAATGGGATGGGATTTCTTCTGAGATGCTGAAAAATATGAGTTCCAAAGGAATAGAAATCTTCCAACATCTACCAAACTTAGTATGGAAAGAAAAAACAATACCCAAAGACTGGTAAGTTTCCGTCATAGTCCCAATACAGGGAGACAAATAAGTCCAAAAAATAACAGAAAATGAATCACATCGATATTTCGCCAATTCAGACATCAACAGGACAGAAGGAGAGAACGAAAAAAAACCATATAAGCAACAAAATGCTGCACATCTCACATCCACAGTAAAAAAAAAAACTCTAAGCAGAGACAGCATCCCACACCAAGACATCCAGACACATACAGAGGGAAAAGGGATGCTGCATGACGACAACTGGGAAAAGTTAAATTACAAATAGCTGATCATAAAAACAATAGGAAATACTCATACTGATACCCAAAAATGTACAAAAGATCATAAAAATAAATCAGATAATTAAATGAGAAGAACTTTAACAAGTACAAGAGGAAAGGTAAAGTTAACATATACAGGAAAGGAGGGTCCTTATAAAGAAAACAGTGGATACACGATTATTTCACAAAATATATTAATATGCAAGAGCAAAAGCTCAAATGTGACACAAAAAATTGTTAGGATATAAATGAAAAATTCCAAACAAGAAGCCAAGCGTCTTAAAAATAACTGAAAATAAATCACACGCCGATATTTCGTCAATTCAGGCATCAACTGGACAAGAGATAAAGAAAAAATAAAATATTGAAAAAAATATCCTATTTAAAGAACAAAATGCAGCAATTCACATCCACAGTCAAGAAAAACACTAACCAGAGACAACAATCCAGGCCAAGACACCCAGACACATACTGATGGAAAAGAGAGATTACATGACAACAGCTGGGAAAAGTTATCCCTAAATAAAACCCATTATTAATAAAATCAGAAAAAAATCCTCGAATGTGCATTCCCAAGCTTTGTGATGAATTTTGCATAACTTCTGGACGCACATTAAGTGTTTCAACTGTTGTTCGCGCGCAACTTAAAGTAACCCGAAAAAGCCCTTCATCTATCAAGTCATTAAGAGAAAAATGTTAGTATTATCAAATTTTTTTAAAAAGAATCTTATTGAATTTTAGAATGATATAATGGATACAGATGAATTTAGTTTTAAAATACGTGGTTCTGATGGGAGAATTGTGGTTTGGAGGAAACCTAAAAAACACAGAACTTTAAAACATTTCTTTAAAAATAGATAAATGATAAATAAATAAAAACATACAAAAAATAAAAGTGTGTCATAAGTATTCGGAATCACATAATTTTATCATAGTAATTAATTTAGTGACATTATATCAATATTTAGTTAATGAACCTTTTTGTGTAAGGCCTTTTCGGTATTGATTTGACTAATTTAATAATTACCTCTTGTCCGATTTTGTTCCCCTCAAGAATTAATTCAGCCTTCAGATATTTTCATATTGAATATCATATTTCCTACTTTCTCTTTCAAGGTGGGCCCACAAATGTTCAATTAAATTCAGATCAGATAGTTAGGGAGGGATTTCCAGAACTTTAGGGTAATTACACACCTACCAAATCCTAGTAGATAACGCTGCAAGTTTTGATTTACTGTCTAGATTTAGTTTAAAATTTGATTCAATTTTTGCTGAAAAACATCTATAAGGCTAGTTTACCATATAATTTAAACATTTTTTTCAATTTTTTTTTACCAAAAGGAATCATTTTTTGAGGTTTGTATTTTTCTTTAATATACACTAAAAAGCAAATGTTTTGTTGCAAAAATCATGTCGATATCGTTTTTCAAATTCGAGATAAAAAATAAAGCAGTTTCAGTATGATTTATTTTTTTTTCTCGGCCCCTAGGGCCCATTGGAACGAACGCCGACGCACACGTCCACGTCCAATATTTCACAAAAAATTTGGTGAAAATCGGTGACCCATTGAATGTTTCCTCTCCTTGTCAGTTTACATATAAAATTTTCTTATCGTTCATAAGGCTAGGATGATTTTTCTTTTATATTTTTCTTACAAGATACTTTAAGGAAAAATGTTTTTTTTTTCCTGTAATTTCTTCGATAAAATTGAAAATTTTGCTCATCACTTGTTAAGAGAAACTTAATATAATGTTGTTTTCAATCATCAGCTGAGGTATTAAGTCTACAGGTGCAGTCTCTGTCTCATTCTCGCATTATTTGTTTCTACGTAAGCTCCTTTGTTGCTTATAATACCATGCTATTTATTATCATCACAATAAATGGTTTATAAAGAACTGATCTGATTAAAAATTTTATATTTTTCTTATTATGATAAATACAATGTAATTTGGATCAGGTATTAGTAATTTGTTTTTATTTTGGTTTACCATTTCCATTAGTTTCTTTATTAGAATGCTCAGTTTTGTTTACTGTAGTCAAACTCCAACAATGATTGAATAATTTTGGATTGTAAAGGTTAATGGTATCGTTCAGAGTTTTCGTAACAAGTAGTCTTTGGTGGAAATTTATAGTGGTGGAAAAAACTCAACCATAAAAGATATCGAGGATGTTGTATAAATAATATCTCCCATATCATGTAGTATTTTATGGTGTAAATAATTGAAGAGCTATGGGGAAGAACATGTTATATTACGAAAATTTGATTCTGAAAAAAAAATGAATTTAACGATTTTTTTTCCTATTTTAGACTCAATTTTCAACTTTTGGTAACTACCACAATTTAAGGTTTTTAAAACGAAATATTAAATTTAGAAAGGAGTATTTAAGATATTTTTTCAAGCGAAAATCTCTATTTTTTACTTTCTTGTACGCAGTAATAAAAATTATATTAAAATATAATGCAAAACTTCTCAAATTTGGTATTTAAGACTCACATATTAATATAAATAACATATATATATATATATATATATATATATATATATATATATATATATATATATATGTGTATATATATTACTATGTTTCTGGCAAACTGCTTTTCTAAGACAGGTGGGGGTTCCAGAAACCACATTTACTCAATTTAATTATTTAATTTATTCTCTATTTGCATCGGTTCCAGAAGGGATCCGATCAATCAACTATATTTTAACATAAAAAGCTAGAGACCGCAGACCCCCCTGCTATGGTCAATAACTTGGGATATCATAAATACCATTGGATTTCCTTTCCAAGGGTGTCGTGTTCACCATTTCACTTAATTAACTAGATGATGGCATGCAGTGTAAATAGAATGGTAGATTTTGTTACAGATCTTTCTTTATTTATGTTACGTTATTAATTAACCTATTGGCTTGATAATTTCTAATCTAAATTGCTCTCATTGTAAAAATCTACAGACTGTAACATATGTATTTGAGAATACTGGGAGAACTCTTGCTTATTTAAAATACTATCCGGATGCCACATAATACATTACATAACATTATATTACATTACATTACATAATACATACATAATACATTGATGCACACAATGAATCAAAGGACTAGCACTTATCGTATTGTTGCTCTATGGTCTAGGTCTCTGTCTCCTGTCTCGATGTGCTGCTCAGCTGTACCCTCTGCGAACCTCAGTCTTCTGCCTCTAGCTCGAACCTCCTTCTTCCCAGAACTACCCACTTCAAACTTCTCACCAGCACTCTCCAGAACTCCCCAGAACTCTTCCTCTTATACCGTTTTTCCCTACTCCTTCTTGAAAAGATGAATTTTGTTCCCCACTCTCCTTTTGGGACATCTTATTGGCTGACGCTCTAAGAATATTTTCTCTATTGTTCATGCTGACCTTGGTCGGCATGTTTATTACACCTTGTCGATCGGACCTATCTCTAGTTTTATGGTGCTCTTACTTTTGCTTATCTTAAGTGGCCTATTGGCGGTCTTGAACTACACCCCCCCCAGATATTTGCCCGACCTTGTGAATATTTCTTTGTCCGAAAAAGAAATTGGTTAATATTGATATTGCTGAACCGCGTGGCATCTCTTTAATTTATTCCTTATTTAATTACTATTACGAATCTTAATTATTTCCTTCAATCCCAGTATCCTCAATACATCGCAATATATATATATATATATATATATATATATATATATATATATATATATATATATATATATATATAAATAAAATTGAGTGTAATCTACTTTTTTTCCTCCCCATTTGTGAGCTGACAAGTCTCTAGTAGGAGAATAAGCAAGACGGTTTCTTCACCTTAAAATTTTATAACCGTCGATTTCCAATTAGTGTAACAGGCAGTTCTAATGTTGTCAAGAAACACGAAGAAATATCTTAGGACCTTGTTACCAACTAAAAGAAAATGACATATAATAACAGAATAAGACCTCAAGAAACAAGAGCTTATGAGTGTGTGCGTGTGTGTGTGTGTTTTTGTATGTCAATAGATGGACGTCGCGACGCCGAGTGTCGTTTTAGAGATACAGCTATGTTCGGAAACTAGTAACCAAATTCAGGGTCATTTTTCGAGCCACCAATTTATAGTTTAATTGGCGTGCAAGGAAGTCATGGGGTGTCCACATCAGATTTTTATTTTTAAATGTCACTTAACATGTTATTCCGCTTACCAGTTTAATTATAGAGAAATTTTTTTTGCAGCTGACCGCATTTACGTCGATTTAAAAAAAAAAAATTTCTGGAATAGTTTGTGAAGGGAATTGATCATCCTTCAAAGCATCAAGAACGCCATAATATACCTTACAATAGCTGTAGCTCCAACAATGGCGGTTACAATAGTATCTGTGAGGCCTTACCGCCAGCCGTGACAGACGTTTAACTGTAAAAATAGAACGGTCGCTAAGGTCAGGCGATTACCGATCACCAGGGCACTGCGAAAGGACAACCACTACGTCCTTTACTTTCTCACTTACTACCTCCTAAAGAATAGTCTCAG